>LQNS02278070.1:8454155-8484559 GCA_001587735.2 Parhyale hawaiensis
GCGTGTGGTGACTCGTTCGCCCCATGGAGCCCTGACGATTACATCGCAGACTGCAACGCTACGTCTGCTGAAGGCGGAGGAGAACCATTCTGCAGGAAGACTAAAATGCGAATTGAAAGTGGTAAGACATTAATAATGTTTTTTTTGTAGATTCATAGTTAGTTAACTTAACAGAACATTTGGCCGCCCTAAAAACTTATTTATGGTTTTTAGTTGCTAGATATCGTTTCCCATCGAAAGCCTATGCGTATGCAATTACTTCTTAAAAATAATTAAATGCACAACGATTTTTTTCTCTCTATATCACTGAGAGAAAAGTTGTTCCAAAATCAGCATGCCTTCCCGTGCATTAACAAAAAATGCCTGCCTTGAAATTCCTAGATATGGCATTTACGATCTGTAGTCGACTGCAGTCGTGCACTCCTCTGATCCGGTTGACCTAAATCTGCAGCATGAACCAGTGCATATACTGTACATTTGCCAGGTGAGGTGTGCCACCACGCCTATTTATCACTACATTAGCATGCTCATATGGCACAAAAATTCAAGTTTTTGCGCAATACCAGCCTCTCAAAGCAGGTCTTTTTTTTCATTGGTGCTGGTTTTGGAACAACAGCTTTCTCAGTGCGGTTAATTGGATAACATTTTACCGACATTTATTAATTACCTCCGCCAAGGATGTTATGTTTTCGTCGGATTTGTCCGCCTGTTCGTCTGTCTGCCTGTTTGCTTGTCACCAAGATAACTCAAAAAGTTAAGGACGGATTGCAAAGGAATTTACAATGATTATTAAGTATGTTAGGAAGAACAAATGATTAACTTTTGTTGAAGATCTGTTCATCCGTTTGTTTGTTTGTCTGCTTCATTTTTCTTTATGCCGTAACTCAAAAAGGTATAGACGGATTTTTATAAAATTTACATGACTTGTTAGTTATATTTCGAAGAGTAAATGACCAAATTTTTATGATGATCTATTTGTCCGTTCATTCGTTTGTTGCTGTTTTTTACAATTATCCTTATTTTAGCGCTAAAACTTAAAAAGTTAAGAACGGTTCTTTATGAAATTTACAGGAATTGTTAATAATGTTAGAAGACATAAATGATTATATTTTGATAATAATCGGTTGGTTTGTTTGTGAGTTTGACTAATGTTTGTTCGTAGCATGAGTCGAAAACTTATGAACGAATTTTTAAGAAAGTTACTGAAACTGTTAATGCTGTTAAAAAGGCACAAATGATTGGGTTTTCGTGTTGATACGAGAAAAATCATGGTTTCAGAACCAATTTTTATTTTTCATTACTATGCCTTGCTTGGCGGAGATATGCGCTCTCAGAGTGCTCTATTTAGTTTTAGGACTTATTTGTGAAAAGTGAACCGTTAAATACCGCTCAATACAGTCTGCGTAAGAGTACTATACCTTCGATACCTCTGAATTTATTCGGAGAAGGTCCAGGTCGTGCTAGCCCCTCCACCCAGCTTGTGCAGCGGTGGAATGTGAAATTAGTAGAAGTTATGACAGTAACAGCAGCAGTAATAGTAGTAATCATAAGATATTGTTGTACAGGAGTTTTCTTTGTTGATGACGTTTTTGGAAGATCTAATGAAGAGGTATTTTGTTTCGGAATAGAGCTTCTTAAATTTCCGTAAAAAAGCTTGATTGACGACTCAGTGTTAGTTGTTCATTTTTTGTATTTTTAGAATCACAGTGATAGTTGTAGACACACAAGATGACTCAGTTACAATTCATTACAGGGTGATGAATGGTCATGGCAAATGAGGCTCTGATGTCGCTGACGCACTCTACTAGGTGTATAAAAATAGAGGCTAGTGAAACAAGCTAGAGGGCAACTATCTGTCAGCCCTCCAACCTCAAAACTGGTTCCCTCAATTCAGACTTGCTAAGCCCTTGTCAGGTCGGATTCAACCCCCTCTACCCGCATCGTCCAATGCGAACATTTCTATCGTAAAAATGTTTCTTTCTACATACGCTTCTTCGTCACTGCCCTGATTACGTCAACGAGAGTGTCCTCACAGGAACTCCCCACGAGGGTGTTGGGCACCCGCATTGGTTGCCTCGCTCGTTTGAGAAAGCTCCACTTATATTATAGCGGTCCCTCGATCCTAACCTATAAAAGAATTGAAACTGTAAACTTCTCACAAAAATTATCAGTTACACGCAGCTCTTCACGCACCATTTGTTTGCCTCAAACGAAATTCAAGCTTCTTTCGCGTTTTAGTTTTCCTTTCAGAAACCCATTAATTTCCTATCCATTCTGTCACAGCTATAGACCTGCTCGACCCTTTTTTATAACCTGACACATTTCCCTTGAGCTTGTGATACAATCTTCCCTCGCAACTGTTCTCTGATTCGGTCAAGTTGTTAATTATTGCCACTGTTCCCCTAATTGTTTTACGTGTGCGCACTTACTTGAGATAAAAATATTTTAGTAAGAAATCGTGCCAATTATATTGTTTATGACGCACAAATGATTAAATGGACTATCTCAACGTATATATGTTTCACGATATTAACTTTCAATGTTTTCTTAACAAAATACCGATACTGATTGCAGCTTTCTGACGAACACTTCAAAAAAATAATTAATAGTAAGTAGGGTCTGAATTATTAGAATTTGCGGCAGGAATTCTTATGATTACGACAATGTCACACAGAGTAATCATTAAAATGATGAGTCTGTATTTACGTTGGGAGAGGTAACTCTATACCAGAGTTACATCAGATCTACCTCTTCGTGTGTGGGCTAACTAGGAATAAAATACTTTTAATCTCCCTCTTAAGAGGTAGATGTAAACTTACGGTAATAGAGATTTCTCTGAGTGAATAGGATAACTAACGTTTCACTGGCTATAACCCTTTATCGTGCCGGACGGAGTGGACCTGAATTTGTATTGTGTCTTATCCGCAGGTTCGGAAATCCGCGTACAGCGCGACTGCGGATATCAGCAGCGTCCACTGCAAAGTCCGGACGACTGCTACACCGTCCGCAGTGAGATGTACGACGTGAAGGTGTGCCAGTGTAGGAACCACCTCTGCAACGCTGCATCCAAATCCGCTCTTCAGTTTGTTACTTGGAGTTTTACTGTGGCTATTACTGCAGTGTGGCGGTACAGAGTAACACTATGACCTATCACTCGATAGAGTATTTTAAGTTGATTATCAGATATTATTCGATCTACTCGTAGACATGGAATCAATGTTGGTGATATTCCGCGAGGAGCTGCTGTAGTGTATATATTTATTGTCATTTCATGTATGTGGGTAGACAAAATATTGGCAATGCATGGGAGAGAGACCTGAAGAACTTTTTTATCATTACTGTCGAGAGTGAAACAACAAGCAAGCAAGCGAGCAAGCAAGCGAAGATTAATGAAAAACCCAAAGCTGTAAAGCAGATAACTTCATTATTACTTATACCCAACGCAATGCCTTTTTCAAAATTAATAAACTTTTGATGCTTCACCTAGGATAGTTTCCACGAGTGTCTTCGGACCAGGTCCAGATGATGTTATGCACACCACCCATCTGGTGTAGAGGCGATGCCGCATTCGGTGGCCAGCGGGAGACCTGGTAGCGAGTTATTACTCCAATGTGTTGCGATATGGTTAGGGTATTGTAAAATCAATCGTAATCAATTAAATAAATATCAATATACGCGAAAATGCTAGGATATGATAAAAATTAAAGTAATTAAGGAGACTAATTATTAATATACAGGATTTACAAGAGTTTTCTGGGAAATATAATGTATTGAATGGGATTTTTTGAAGAAAAGTTTATGCTTTGATACTGATTCACTATATGCATAGACACTGGCTTAAACATGCTAACATGTGCGTTTCGCACATACAGGTTCATTAAAAATTTCAGTACTGTGTTTGCTCCACTGTACGCACAAAGTTCTCTTGGGGCAAGGAACAAGAAAGTTGTTTCCAAAATATTAAAGATTTATTTAAAGGTAATAGAGTGCTGAAATTGATTGATTCTGCCTTACCTACTGTACTAGAAACTGACAGCTCCAGTTATTGTTGTGTGGCCGTCCTTTTACAATTGCACTATTGTAAATGGCTCCCAGTACAGTTCGCTTCTCGAACGCTAAATGCAGCTGAGCGTAACTACGCACAGATAGACAAGGAAGCCAACGTGTTACTATTTGGTTGTACAAGGTTCCGCGAATGCCTGCTAGGTTGATTCTTTTGTATAAGAACAGATCATCGACCTCTGTTAAAATTGATAGGACCTTTGCCGAGTGTAATTGTACATTGTTCTGCTGGTATGCAAAGATGGGCCTTAAGGCTTACACAATTCAACTATGAATTGGAATATGTTCCTGGTGACAAAATTATCAACAGTGACTGTCTAACCAGACTTCAGTAGAAGAAGCAGTTGACGTCAGTGAACCAGCAAAAATTGTATTTCTTGCAAATAAACTAGAGGAGCATAACCTCGATTCTAAAGACATCAAACGGTACACAGATAAAGACAAATATTGGACAATATGTACTAAATGGTTTTCCATGTAAAGTTGAGTCATCTCTTAGTGCATATGTTAAATTAAAAGGATGAACTATCCTTGTTAGACGGTTGTGTGATGTGGGGTTTCAGAGTTGTGCCTACTGCGTGTAGAGTTAAAGTACTTGTACAATAGACAAAAATCATCCTGGAATTCATGTAATGAAGGCTATTGCGCGTTCTCTTATATGGTATCCTAAGATTAACAACGACATAGAAAATATTGTAAAAACATGTCCTGTTTGTCAGCAAAACTCTACGCTAACCAAACAAACAACCAAAGTTCAGTGGTCAACTCCATCTATTAAAGCGTAATACACACGGTAACTTGAGTACGGGTCTAGCGAACATCCATCTGTATTATCGAAACACACCGAATTGTACAACTGGTATAGCTCCGTCTGTAGCTGTTCATGGTCGATTGTACATTACTGTTAAGGAACGTCTGGATCCTTTGTACGCTAGGAAACAGCCTAAGTAGGTTGATATTTCTACCTTTGATGCTGGTGATGATGTACTAGCTCTTTACTTACGAGATGGCAACAAATGGCTCGAAGCTGTAATAACAAAAATACTTGGTGTCAATACCTATGAGGTATACGTTAAAGACATTGATAAAACCTTGAAAAGACGCCTAAAGCAACCTTTGCCTCGTAAAAGATCTATCAGTTCAGTGGAAAATACGCCAGCCATCTCGAAAGTTCCTGCTTATTTTTTATTACAGGTTCGTGTACCGATAACACTGTTCCTACGACCTCTGCACGCATGAGATGTTCTTTGCGAATACGAAAACAAGTTGTCAAGTATCAATGTAAAACTTAGGCTGTGTACAATCTAAAAGAGAAGGGTGTGTCATATATGCGTTTCGCACATACAACATTCCAATGTGTTGGCCATGACATTCATATGTATAGACGCATTCTTTGCATTATGCGAGTTCATGTTTGGCGGATGTGCCCACCGTCTTCACGTCAGAAGCTCTCAGATAAAGAATGTAGAAGGTCGTATCTGACACTGTACAAAATGTGCTTTGTTACTAGCATTGCTAAAGTGTGTGACAGCCAAGATTATTAGGGACCTTCCGGCCGGAACTTCAATCAGTAAAAGTTGTCTGTCATGACCTGTAACCAGAGTTTCGGTCATATTTGTCAGTGTCATAACTTATAGTTAATTTACAGGCGGACTTCCGACTCGATTCCGGCGGAAGCTACCGGCGTTCTAAATAAAGCCGGCAAATGATAGATACCAGTAAAACCCCTCTTATTCGCACAGCACGGGAGGAAGGGGGTGACGGACTAGCGGAGATTTCGGATTAACGGGGTGCTTACAAATACGAACTTACCTCTGTATTCCGCACTAATACGGATTATAGAGAGATTGTTCGTAACTTCTGCGCAGCACCTCACGCAAATTTTTCGCTCATCTCCCCCTTAATCCGAAAAATAAGAAGCGCCTTGTACGGATTACAGAGGTATTTGTACGAACTCCATGCTTTTGCCTATCAATCCGAAAAATGCTTATTTGTTCGAATTGCGCTTCGAACTATAATCAGATGTTCGGACCGGGAGGGGTTCGGATTGTTGAGGTGCGGATTAGAGAGGTTTTACTGTATATAAAGGGCTTGCGCATTGAACAACAAGCTCATTCAGTACTTAGCATTTTAGTCCTTAACATTCAGCTACTGCATTCTGCTTGTAGCACTTATTCACATATAGACCTCGTACCTTGTTGTCTGCAACGGGAGCTAACCACAGACGGCGCTGAAACAGAGAGTGCAACCCATGGTACAACGCTGTCTACCTCAGCCAACGGGAGCTAACCAGAGACGGCGCTGAAACAGAGAGTGCAACCCATGGTACAACGTTGTCTACTTCAGGCAACGGGAGCTAACCAGAGACGGCGCTGAAACAGAGAGCGCAACCTATGGTACAACGCTGTCTACTTCAGGCAACGGGAGCTAACCAGAGACGGCGCTGAAACAGAGAGCGCAACCCATGGTACAACGCTGTCTACCTCAGCCAACGGGAGCTAACCAGAGACGGCGCTGAAACAGAGAGCGCAACCCATGGTACAACGCTGTCTACCTCAGCCAACGGGAGCTAACCAGAGACGGCGCTGAAACAGAGAGCGCAACCTATGGTACAACCCAAGGAGCTTCTATAGTATAACCTCCTTGGTACAACCGCAGTCTACTTCAGACCACGGGAGCTAACCACAGAAGGCGCTGAAACAAGGGCACCATAGAAGCCCTCCGAGCGCAGGCACTGTGAAGGCCTGTCTGCTTGCTAGTCTTTTTGACGCGTTCACTCAGATGCTCTGCCAAATCTTCTGCAGCGACGCGGTCAACTCTATTTTGTACTCCACATAAAGTTCTTGTAAAATATTAGCCGTCAAATCAGTTTTCTCGGCAAGTTTCACCTTGCCACTAGCCATGTTGCGGATATTTCTTCACATTTTCAGTGAAACAAAAAACTCAAAAACAGTGCACTCTTCTGTTGTTTCTACGGCACAGTTACACTTTCAGATACATAGGATGAGTGAGTACTTTAAAAAGGCTAACGAGTAGATCAACTTAAACAGCACCACACTGATTACAAAAACAGTCCACCAGGGGGAACTTCAATCTGATGGACCGATCTACACGGTAGTCTGTTGAACGTGTTCAATTATCCAACATACCAATTGTGCTAGTCCCGCTGCAGACGATAGTCTTATGTCCTATGTTTTCACTTCACCGCGTTCATTGACTTCGTATTGTCCTTGCAAACACGACTGGGTGTCTACCAAAAGTTTCGATAAAATGTTAACCGTCGTATTGTCTGGCTTTGCCAGTGTCACTAGCGCAGTGTCTTTGGTCTTTTCAAAATTTTAGCGAATGTCGTCCCAGAAAGTAGTGCTCTTTTTCGTTGTTTATTCAAACTGAGATTTAGACACAGCAACGCATTCGAACGCTGTGAAGTGAAAACACAAAACAAAAGACTATCGTCTGCAGCGGGCTTTACTGCACCTTTAAACGGGAGAAAATTGTTCTGTCTTCAGAAATTTATTTCACTCAAAATTTGAAGAGATATCCGTAACTTGGCTGGTAATTCTTACCGAGGAAATTAATTTGAAAGCCAACATTTTAATAACTTTCTGTGACATACAGACAGTTGTGTTGGCAACGACGACGCTAGAAAATATTCGGGCGATGGATTAGTGAAAGCGTTTAAAAAGACCATCATATACTGTAGACAGGCCTTAAGCGGGCATACAGAACGCAGGGGACGATGTTTGTCATATGTCGGGCTATATAGTGGTAGGCCAATGCGCATGGTCAAGCCCCCTTCCCCCTCCCCCCCTCCAAAGTACAGGCCTTAGCCTGTGTCTCGAAAATGGCCCCATCCCGTACTAGACGCAGTCTGATAATTTTGCTAGCTACGCTGCCTATTTCAATCTAAAAAAATCGTAATTTGCAACCAATAACGAGTTAATATATACGTTTTCTACCCAGATATGTCCGAACTAAGCAGAGTTGGTATGGAAAACTTAAACTGCATTTAATAATTTTTCCAGGGACTGCACGTGATCAGACCATTTTATGCCGGGGACACACGAAGCATTGACACAGACAACTCGATGCAAGGATGCAAGACTCGGACATCATTTATTTTACCGTATCTATGCTACCGATTTTTTTATAAGTATCGAAACAACGCTCGAGCTGCTCAGCCTAGCAACCAGTTGAATGTACAAATGTATATGTGTCCCCGGCATTTAAGACACAGACCCGAGCCTGTACTATAGGGGGCGATGGCACAGGGTTTAGCAGTCATAGGCACGTACAGCGACAACGATTGGCTAACGAATTTAAGCCTAATAAGTGAACTGGCTTCAACGTCTCCCGCTTTCACTAGAAACTCTTTGACGTCTATCCACTGTCCATTGGCAACGGCTGCAGGCAATGCACAATATTGCATTGTCACCGAAGATTTTCTGATCAAGTGCCACCATAACGTGTGTAAGGCGTTAACCCTTAATCAATTACCTTCTCGGTGGTGAAGCGACAAAAGCTCGGCATCTTACCAACGGAGGCCCGGGTTCGATTCCCCAGACGGCACGCTACGGATTTACACTGCGTGGAGCACCACAGCACCGAGAGGCCAGGCGATGCACGGTGAGGGATCCCAAGTTAAATTGACTCTCATCATGAACTGCTTATCCTGCTCTTCACACTACCAGTTCTTCAAGATTCTAGAATTAAGACAAAAGAAAACCCCATTCGGTATATCCACTGTACCCTGTATACGAGATAATCGATGATGCTTGTTTGTTTGTTCAGTCTGAGACTCCCGAAAACTTAACTTTGCTTCGCAGAATAGAGCTTCCAGCCGCCTTTAACGTAGTTGAATCTTGTGGCAGGAGTTAAAAGTTACACAAAGTGGCGAAGCCAACGTTTCTGTCTGAAATTTCTTACATGTTCAGCATTGTGAGATTAGCTAATTGTTGATACCTATTGTATACGGTAAGTAAATTGGCATAGCATATAATTAACGTTGGGATAAGTATTCAACATGCATACTTGTAATATCACATCAATGAAAAAGTATGAATGCTTTGTTTAAACTAGTTTTATTTCCCAAAGAAAGATGTTCAATGAACGCTCCATAAGCAACAACTCAGTGTAGTAATGTGTCCATATGAAATTGGTAATTTCAGTCGATTTTTATACAATGGCAACAGCTCTTTTAGGGCCAGAGCGTGAGTACCGGCTGCACAGGCGTCAAACTCGCCATGCGGTATGTACGTTTGCAACGATTCTGTGTAGGTGCATCGATGTGCGTGCGGGCGGCGTTCAAGTTCATGTGTTGTGCTGCTCGCTGTGCTGCTAGCAGATTCGGTTGGGTTAGGTTAGATTAGGTAAGGTTGGGTAAGGTTAGATAAAGTTAGATAAGGTTAGCAAAGGTTAGATTAGATTAGGTTAGGTTAGCTTACGTTACGTAAGGTAAGGTTAGATTAGGCTAGGTTGGGTTAGGTAGTATTTATTGTAGTGCTTCTCGTGGTTGTGACGCGCCAAGAAAACTTACTTGAACGCACGCATAGTGATGAACGTACACAGAATGGCGAGTTTGGCGCCAGTGCGTCCCGCACACATTCTGGGAATGAGCCTGTTAGTTCGTCTACTGCCAATTATCTAATCTAATTAGCTTGTTTACTGCCAAACAGCTAATCTAATCTAAGCTATTAGGTGTAAGAAAAGTCTAATGCGTATATTTTACTTTCGTCGCGTTATCACCAGAACGCCAACCCAACTAATCCGATTGTGTCGCCACGAACACGGCTTCGGCTTCACCAACATTAAACAGTCCCAAAAATTGTTAACAACTTCAGCCACCGCTGCAAGTTTTGCATTTTAGAAGGAGCAATGAAGCTTCAACTGCCTCTCGTCATTCAGAGCGAGTTTAAATGCGGAAAGGCTGCTATTTTACAACTTTTAGCACAATGTTCAAATGCTTGAGATTGCAGTCGCGGTCAAAAGAGCATAATGGATTAAATGAATTGGCTCTATAGGCTCTCTGCTGGTAGCGCGACAAAAGCCGTACGTGGACAACCGGGTTAAAATCTTCATACCCGCACCCCCTTATAGGACACCGCCCTATATCTGCAGCACGAACTAGTGCGTATGGGTTTCCCAGTATGGATGAGGTCAAGTTTACTTTACCGTCACTACGGGATGGAGATATCAAACCACCAACAATTCAAGCAATTTGTGTATTATTTTGTAAGTTTGGATATACCGTAATGGTGGTGAACTAATGCGCTTTACAGCTGAAATTTATCATTTCTTCTCTGAGTTTCTTCTGAACATTATACACTGTACAGTCAAACACGTAAACGGACTAACCGATCATCACCAAAATTTGGTCGTTTGTGATGGTCGTTTCTAACAATTCCTGAAATTTCATAAAGATCCGTTCATAGCTCTCTGGCACTCACCGTTCATAGCTCTCTGTCACTCACAAACATAAAAACAAACATGGATGTAAACAGTCAAAGGGATAAGCAGATGATCACGATAACTTGGTTATTTACTCTTCATAACAGCCCTATAATTCATGCAGGTTTAGTGAAGAGCCGTTCAAAACTTTTTCTGTTTCGTTCACCTGTCCGTGGCTTCTATGTTTTCTTGCTGCTTGTGTTGAAGTATTGCTCACCGGTCTGGGCTTCAGCTGCTGACAGTCACCTGCGTCTGCTGGACCGACTTATTAGTTCAGTCAGCAAGCTGTGCGCCGAAAATGATCTGGTGAATCTGCCCATAGGAGAGAGGTTGCTGGACTCAAAGTATCAAGAAGGATTACACGTGCTACGATTGACGCGTACTCTTTCACTTTAGAGACTGTTAGATGCAGAACTCGTCAGTTCAGTCGGTAGTGCGTGCACTGTTTTGTTGGGGTTTGGAATTCATTGCCGGAGTCAGCTCTTGGTCGTGTTGGCCTGCAGGCGTTTAAGTCAGCTGTTTATGGCCTTTAGTTGGACTTTCTATAGCAGCATTTCGGGCTTCCTGGTATTGCAAACTGCTTCATTTGGGTTATACCTACCACTTATCTGTGGCAGCACGGGCGTGAAGTTTTAATAATGATAATTACGAAGAAAACACGGTAAGATGTACAAGCAAACGGTTCTATGGGCATTCACCATAAGTTAGTTATCTGTTCTTCATAATGTATTTAGTATTCAGGGTAAATTTCATAAAGCTCCGGCCATAACTTTGTGAGTCATGTTGTGTATATTTGTATGTTTGAGTTATCATGACAGCTCAAACAAACACAAACATGCAAGCTCGACTAAAACATAACCTCATTGGCGGAAGTAATTAACGATGGCTCGTTATCTTGCATATTTGTTATCATAAATTTAATTTTTGAAACCTATGAAAAAATAAAACTTTGTTATTATTTTTAAAGAATATGAATTTGGTATTGGCACAAATGTATTCCAGAAAGCTCGCAGCACCCATGAATTGTTTGATCATGGTGTCGGGAATGAACGTATTGAATGAGGTTGATTTAAGAACTTTCGGTCTGGCGTTTTACTATTGACAATTAACCCCGAGGTAGACCTCAGACTATAGGCAATGAATCCGGAGGTAGACTTCAGACCAAGGTGGATAACTAAAAAGAATGTAAGCTGCAAGCTGTAGTGGAAAGGCATGTATCTCATACAACGCTTGAGTTAATGACAAAAATGTGTTAAGAAATCAGGTTAAACTGCAATATGTTTGCTCGAGACCTGTACTCAACTAGAAACGCTTCGTGGTGTAAGACCATCACCCGCGGTAGGGGGCAAATTCAAAGCCGTCATTTTCGATGGTCAGCTCATTGTAATTTTTTTGCTTTGTTTCCATATAAGTCAACGCACCTGACTCCCTACAAAAAAATTATGAACCTAGCTTAATTCCTTCCGCCTTTTTTCGGGTGGATTTACATACTCAACGCCGTCATTTTTTATCTCAGCTATCTCAACATTTTTGCTGCTTGTCACATCTCAGACAACCCAACCGACCGTCTGAAAGAAAAAAATTATTATTATGACTCAGCTCCTTCTGCCTCTTTTTGGGTTGACAGCAAACGAAATTCATCGCTGTCATTATTGATGGCCAGCTATTCTTAGTTTTTTGGCATCGGTCATATCTAGGTCAACCCACCAGACTCACTGCAAGAAATTATGAACATTACTCAACTCCTTCTATCTGTTTTTGGGTAAACATACAAGTATATATATATATACATATTTAAATCTTCATCGAAAACATTATCACCTTTCTCACATCGTTCGCGGGTGATGAAAATGGACATTTCACTATTACCAACCTAATATTTTTCACAATGAATGCAGCTGGAAAAAATAGATAGAAACGTTGCTTACTGATGCAACAACCTCCTAACTGCTAATTCAGTACCTAAGACACATGATAATTTATTAATAACCCAGCCACATATGCAATAAATCATAAATACTAGTTTATATCACTCCTTTCTATTGATTCCTTACAACCACAAATATTTTTGGTACGTTTTGAGTCATTCTGGTACATTTGTACCGGTCGGTCTAGTGCATTTGACATAATAGCATCGGCAAGCCTGAGGCAGTATAGGGCCTCCGCCCCTTAACCTTGGGTCTTGAGGCGTGTTTCCGTAAGCAAGAAAGACTTCGTATTCGGTAACTCTAACAAAAATAGTGGTGACATGGACATGAAACGGGGCTCTGCTCCCTCCCAAAACAAGCAGGATAAGCTCTCTTTGTCAACTTACAAATCTCCACTCGGCTTTGCCTACGAACGCATTCTTTGATCAGGCCGTTTTGTTGCAAGATTCTGGCTAAAATGAACCACGACCCTAAAAAATGTCTCTAAAGCGCATAAAATTTCGATTTTAGCGTAAATTAACAACTTCTCTTCGTAAACAAAGATATGTGTCGTCACAACGAAACCCCGCTAGCGTGATTAAAATGATGTAGCAATTTGTACTTGTACACCCGACCAAGAACGAGTTTCCGTAGCAGCCGAGTTTCCGTTTATGGTTGTCACGTGGACACGAATGTTTTGCGTTTACAACTTGACGGTCGTGAATACGACCACAAGTTCGCCATGGCAACACGCATCAGTAGTTGCAACGCGGACTTGTGTCGGAAGCGTACTACACGTTGTGAGCTCCTCAGCACATCTTTTCAATCTCCGCTCTCTATCGCCACCAACAGGATGAAAATTGCCATTATCGCCGCCATTCTTGTAATCATGGTTGGCTCCAGTAAGTGTGTTTCAATTGAATTTTTCCCGAAGCGTTCCCAATTGATAGTTTCTTAATCTTGTACGTACTACATGTAGGTATGTGAATGCACCGGCCGACAGCTTTTATTTAGGTTTGATATGTTTTCTTCTCTATATGTCCCTTGCTCTTTCCTCTGTGATATCATTCCGCTCGGAAACGGAGGCTTCAACTTTCTGATTTTGACTAACTAATTTCTCTTTCGAAACTGAAATACAGGCTTTCGTTTTCAGGCCACGGCTTGAAGTGCTTCCAGTGCGACAGCCACTTTGATAAACACTGCGTCGATCCCTTCAACAACGCAACTTTCCAGCTCCTTGATTGCGATCTTCTACAAGGCAGGCCTAGTGTTTGCAGGAAGACCAAGAAGTGGTGTGAGTGATAAAATTGATAATTATTCCTTAAAGCTCTTTTCTTTACAAAAATATCTATGAAATTGCTATGAAAATTGATGATATTTGCGTCTTCTTTTGTCAATACATATTGTACTTCTTCCGTGCCGAAATCGTTGTTACATTTCCAAAAATTTCAAATCCCTGCTGTCCCACCAAGTAAAATCAACTCCCCAGTGTTTTTCATCAAGTCCCTAGGATCTTTCACCAAATAAAATCAAGTTGCTGAAGTTTTTTATCAACTAAATTAAGTAAAATTAAATTTACTTGAGTATTTTTCATGAAATGGAATGAAGTCCGCATTTTTATCGAATAAAATCAAATCCCTTGCGTTTTGCATTAAGTAAAATAAAGTCCATGGCGTTTATCATCAAGTAAATCAAGTCCCTGATGTTCTTTATTAGACAGTAAATATTCTCTAATGTATTTATAAAGTTAGCATCAAGTCCTTATAGTGTCTCTCAACAAGTGACGTCAAGGCTCCAGTATCCTGCATCACGTAACGTCATTCCCCTAATTTCTTATGTCAGCAAGTCTCCAGTATCCTGCATCACGTAACGTCATTCCCCTAATTTCTTATGTCAGCAAGTCTCCAGTATCCTGCATCACGTAACGTCATTCCCCTAATTTCTTATGTCAGCAAACGTCCAGTCCCCAGTGTTTTAAAACCAGTAATTTTAAGTGCTCAGTTTTATACATCAAGTACCCGGTGTCTTACGTCAAGTAGCATTATCCCCTAGTGTCTTACATGATGTAACATCAAGTTCCCTTGTTTTTTACATCAACGACATCATATCCCTAGTTTCGCAGAATTTTCTCAGTTTATAACGTAGAGTTACATTACGTCTCTTGTTGCTTGCATCAACTAACCTCAAGTCACTATTTTGCATCAATTAACATCAAGGCCTTATAGTTTCCTTCATCAACTGATGTCAAGTCCATAGTTTCTTACATCAACGACCATCAAGTCCCTGCGTTCTTACATCAACTAACGTCAAGTCTCTAGTGCCTCTCATCAGCTCTCTCCCTTCGCAGGGTCTAGCGAGACCCGCCTGGTACGCGAGTGCGGGACCAAGACCCGAAAAGAATCCGTCTGCTACACCCAGACTGTGCAGGACTATGAGGAGTTCGTGTGCGACTGTGAGACTGACGGCTGCAATGCTGGTCATGGTCTCCACGCTGCCTTCTCCGCCCTCGTCGTCTCCGCTACTGTTGCCCTGCTCTTATCCACGGAGTAAATTCTCCTCCTCCTTAGAAATGTTCTGGACTAGAGAATTTTACTAGTTAATTCGTAAAATCTTCTCGTCAGAGGGTCAGGTCTCACGGTAGCGTGATATCATTAACCTACGCTGAGAAAATCGATCAATCAACCCTATTAAGTGCACGCTTGAATGTGATATAACTATATGGAATAGTGATACAGCTTACCACTAAGGTTAAATCAGATGCAGAAAGCAAAGAAAAGTGTCAGTTCAGTACACGCTGCATTGCGGCTTATTGTTTGACCTCTCTTTGGTAACGATGTGCGCTTCTATCGGCTATGCATGGTGGACAGTTTCAGGGCCATTACGAATCATATTTACTAACGGGTTAGTTGATTTTGCCAACCTGATTTGGAGACTGAAGGTACGTATCCTTGTTCTGATATTCAGGCAGTCAGTATACTTGAAAACAAACATTACACTCGCACTATTTGACCTCGGCGAGCGCAATATGTCATTATGGGCCCCAGGTACACGTCCGATGGGCTTCTACTTAGATTTCAACCAAAAGGTAAAGGTTAACTCAACTTGACCGAGCCCCCGACTGGAAATCCCGCACGCACTGATGTTATGGCATTGTCGGTACATCTTATCCAGGAAGCAAAGAATGCAACGGGAGGACTCAATAGGACTAAAATAAAACATAGCTCTGACCGCACGTAGTAAATTTACATCACATTGACGAGTCGAAGTGTTTTAGGTGTGGAGCCCCAAGCCTTCGTATATGGTTTTCTTGAACATATCACCGTATTTTTTCGATTTATTTCATTCAGTCTCTCGCTCAAGACTGACCAGCTACTTGAGCTGCAAAATATCGAAAAATGTTGTCGCCAAGTACGGAAAGTTTGGGCAATGGTTAACTGTTACTGTGATTTCTCTCGCGTACATGATTGGCTATAATAGTGCTTATATATGTTAGTAAGGAATAGATATATTCTGTGAAGAGTACTGTGAAGTGAATATGAAGTGTAAATAAGGCTTCAATCAAGAAAAAGAAGTAATATTGGGTAACCGAAAGAGAACAAATTCGACGCTAGTGTTGTGAAAGTTTCCACCAACATGCACTGCAATTTTCTATAGTTAATTGCTAAATTAGTATATATTATCTTCATTTATTTATACGCTAGAGATAAATTTTGCAATTTAAGACGATTTTTCTGGTGAAATTAATTAAAATACTCCTAGGCTGTTCAGCCATAGATTCATCGATGATGTCGTCACTTTTTGGTGCTAATTTTTTGTGAGTCCTCCCGTTACGTTCTTTGCTTCCTGATCTTATCCGTCATATTCAATTAATGCGCGAATAATAAACAATAAATGAATCAATAAATATAGGATAATATATAAATATAGCATCATGACGTCACGACAATTATAATGAAAAAGGATATTGAATTAACAATAATCATATGAAATGAATGTCAATAAACAATGCCCATAAATCTGGAGGGAGAGCCCACCTCAACCAGAGAACCTCAGATCGGAGCGCAAACCTACGTCGGGATAAAAATAAACCACACAGTTCTGCCACAACCATTACTGGTGACTGGACCATGTAAGACACATTACGAGCTAAGATATGTACACGTCATGGCAATAAAGTTCATGGTGAAAATGGAAAACCCTGGCTTCACGAGTTCAATGTATAAAGTACTCATGTACCTGTCCATGGAACGAGGAAAGGTTGTTGAGAGGTCCGAAGAAACACACCACAAGTAAAGTTACCAAACGAACTTCATATAGAAATTTGACAGCCAAGCTTTGAAAACAAGGTGAATTCGCATTGATATTCAGGGTTCGAAATATTCCAAGAGTATACTGCACAAAATAACTTTGTATAAATAATGGCACTATCTTACGCGAATTCATACTACGAATTTCCAAGATATGAACTATCAAAGCATATTTAAACATAATCGGTGTGCAAATAACATGGGCACCACGATCTCTAATGACGTCATCGGTTATATAAGTCTTATGAGGTAAAGCATATTGTATGAATCTATGATCTCAATCTATGTGATTACTTAAGCTATATTGTCTTTCAACCTTTCCTTTTTTTCGCACGCCTGTGCTTCACACACTTTATATTACATAGCTACTAACATAGCGATTTTTATAAGGTAGCAGTTGCTCCGAAACAGCCGATATTCGACATCGTCAGGACAGTAACCAAACTTCCTGACTATAGCGTGTTGCCCACCGCTTGTAGCTTCCGCATTTATTTTTCTATTACTTTGCTATCACAAAAATCGTCAGGGATATTGTAGCCCAGGTGAGGGAAACTATTGACATTAGTGAGTTCTACACTAGTACAAAAAGTGATGCTATCGGCGAGCAGGTTTACCTTTCGTTATCTAAGTTCAATGTGCATGCAGACAGCTTTCACAGTATTATATTCACTGCACAGTTTTCTAGTTTCGTTATCGCGAAGTGAGAGTTGTTTTTGGAGCCCGCTGGAATGAACTAGCCCACAATCAGCACGCATTGCCACCCGCGGATAGGAAATATCTGCCTTGGCGTGCTCTTACAGCACAAAAATTACAGTTGTCGTACAGCACATGCCCACCTCGTCCGGTACTCTCCTTAGGTACACGCGTGTTGGTTTTTTGATAACACTATTTTCGCTGTAAGACCCAGTAATCGTGATGTAGTAACTGTACTATTCATACCAGGCAATTTTAATATCATCTTATCATCACCGATCCAGGTAAATAGAAGTGAAATTAAAAGTTAGGTCATAACCACATGTGTAGAATAGGAAAACAGGAGGTGCTCAATGCAGCCCTCCTCTTGATTCTCTGCAGCTTTATTACTTAAATGCAAAGTTTTCATTTCAGGTACTCGATACGTGTACTATTTATTCCACGATGCAAATATATAATTACCTGGTAGTAATAAATTTGAACCCCGGCAGCAGCATGCTTACCTTCTCAGCTAACAATCCTTGCATCGCCCGTTCGAGGCCATCCCAGGCACGCGAGCTCTTTGCTGATCTAGGTACTCTGATTCGGCAGTTGTGTGCATCCACTGCGCCGTGGTGGAACTTGCCTTCCTCAGAGATGAGGGGGTGGAGGTCGTGGGTCATTTGAATCTTCCGTCAAATTGGCGCTATAGTTCTTGATGACCCGTGATCGACTGCAGCCGCAGTAAATCTTCTGGTGCCAGTGAGCCATTATCAGCAACACAAACCAGTGCATGTGAGTTTCCCAGTTGAGGGTGCGGTCAAGTTGACTTTACCTTTGTAATATATTAATTGAAATTGATCAAACTGTGGGAGTCTATAATGAATTCTCTTTTGTGATGAACAACAGTTGATTTTTTGATTGGTAAAAGTCAGGGTAAGAGACTGAAACTGTAGTTATCATATTATCAGATAGGCGTACAGATTATGTTTATCTCATTACACGCAGCTCCATTGTAGGAATGCAAGTATGATCCAGTAATATATGTAATATATAAAGCGCAATTATGTGCTTAAGTCTCTTTCCATAGGCTCCAATTCAATTTTACTCCAATTCTAGTTCAATTATATAAATAGGCATATATAATGTATGTATATTCGTGAGGTTCAATGCATTACTTCTTTCAAAAGTTCATTACAATTTAAACGTTTGCACTTTTGGATTCTCAATAAATAAATGTTCAACTTTCATTGGATTTACAATTTTTCCTTAGATATGCTTTTAAGCATTTCTGCTGCCTATGTTGAAATATGATTCCCTGGTCTGGACTTCTGCTGCTGCAAGCTACCATCGCCTTCAGCATCGACTCGCTTGCTGAGCTAGTCGGTTGTGTGCCCAGAATAATTTAGTGAACTATTCCCATTGGCGAAGTGTTACTTGCCCGGTACGTTTCACAAGATATTCATCAATATGTGCCAATGATTACATTCTTCTTGCCATGTACTCAAGGTCTTTGGGAGAAACACTCGATCTCCGGCTGAAGCTCTTCCCCTTATATTGGAGACCTTAAAAAGCCACACTCGTCAGCTCGGCCCAAGAATCAAAGAGCGTAACTGGAGAGCTGACGTGAAACCAGCATCGAAAAGTGACATCATTAGCGATGTCACAATCGATAAACAGTACAACTGAACAGCGTATGAGCATTTTATGCACAGTAATACATCCAAGAAGTCGTCAATCTCAAACGTCAAGTCCCTAAATCTACAATATAATATAGACCGACGTGAATTTATCTGTTTGTTTATCGGTTTATTTATTTACTAGAGGGAGCGCGCTGTCATAAAATGACAGCGAAGAATTTGTGATGACCTACTTTATTGATCATACTTTCGTTATTACAACTACTAACCTAAGCACCCTGAGAAGAGCGTTTACGGCTTCACAGCCGCTCAGCATCGAAAAATTTTTTTTCTCTGAAATGGAGAAACACATGGCTTATTGCAGCCCGATCAGCAACACACAAAGTAATAGCTCAGATTCGGTATTGTGGATACGGTAGGCTAGCCTATACAGGTCCAGTGGTTTTTGCTTAGCGAAAGTTGTTCCACCGTTCATTGAATTAAATTTGGGAGAATAACTGAAGCAACGAAATCATCAGTTGGAAGAAACTACGAATGAAGATGCATGAGAGTGCCAATGGAAGCTTCGGATATCCTCAGGGCTGCGATTTCAATTTCGGCAATGCAAGAAGTGCATTCAGACATAAGGTCGTCCGATACTTTGCCGTAGATTCGATGTATGGAGGAGCTAATACTCGTACAATCAGATTAAACTTGCGATGTCCTCATTGCTTGAATTTCAACTGTCCCTGATTAAGATACGTTTGCCATCTTCTGCAACCCGGCCTATTTTCTACCTATCAGTTTTCAATGGAACTTGAGAGGACGACCAGAGCATCCAACCTGGGCTAATTTCCGCCTATCTGTTTTGTTAAAGCGTGACAGAAAATGGATAAACAGATAAATAAACAAACCGATAAATACACATCGGTCTTTATTATATTGTAGATTTATCCATTTTCTGTCACGCTTTAACAAAACAGATTGGTGGAAATTAGCCCAGATTGGAGGCTTGGTCGTCCTCTCAAGTTTCATTGAAAACTGTTAGGTAGAAAATCGGCCGGGTTGCAAAAGATGGCAAACGTATCTTAATCAGGGACAGTTGAAATTCAAACAATGAAGACATCGCCCGCTTAGTCTGAATTGTACAAGTATTATCTTCTCCATATATCGAATCTATGGCAAAGTACTGGGCGGCCATAGGTCTGAATGCACTTCTTGCATTGCCAAAGCTTAAATCGCAGCACTGAGGATATCTGAAGCTTCCATTGGCACTCTCATGCATCTTGATTCGTAGTTTCTTCCCACAGATGATTTCGTTGCTTCAGCTATTCTTCCAACTTTAATTCAATGAACGGTGGAACAGCTTTCGCTGAGCAAAAACCCTCGGACCTGTATAGGCTAGCCTACCGTATCCACAATACCGAATCTGAGCTATTACTTTGTGTGTTGCTGATCGGGTTGCAATAGGCAATGTATTTTCTCCATTTCAGAGAGAGAGAGAAAGAAAAAAAGGTTCGATACTGAGCGGCTGTGAAGCCGTAAACGCTCTTCTCAGGGTGCTTAGGTTAGCAGTTGTAATAACGAATGTATGATCAATGAAGAAGTTCATCACAAACTCTTCGCTGTCATTTAATGACAGCGCGGACCCTCTAGTACGTTCACAAATGAAGAGAAATTGCACTGATTGAACAATAAATATAATTATCAATAGAAAATTGCAGTGGAGGCATCCGGAACGTCTGTGGCAAAAGTCTGGGAAACTTTAACCCCTTGATTTAACTTCTTTTCTAAGTGAAGCTTATTACACTTCATATTCAATCCATAATGTTCTTCCAAAACATTTTTTATGTATCACTTTTTTTCGTTTTAATTCAACTTTCCACTCTTCACTGGCCGGCGATTGAGCTGCACCTTTACATATAACACCGTAAAACGATTGTCATCAGTAACAGGAATTGTGAGCAATAACTCTACTTGTGGTTTCTCTCGCATCAAGAATGTAATACTACTTCTATTTTTAGTTAGGGCTAGAAACCCAACCCACGAAGGCGTGAGGTCTTACCCTTATATACTCCGACTCCACCGAAGGCGTAAAGCCACACCCTCAAATACTCTGATTCGACCACAGTTTACTGTGGTTTGTATGCTCTACTACTCATAGTCATGTGATATTTCGCGCTAGCTTCCCGCCAACAGGATGAAAGGTGGTATCATCACAATTCTTCCAGCCAGCCGTCATCGGCTCATGTAAGTGTACCGACGTTTTATCTACCCGTAAGTGGTATGATCATGTGAAAAAACGTTGGTTGTCTTTCACGAACATATGAATGTACAGAGACTCAGCTATTAGTTAGTTTTTCTGCAGTATTTTCACTGTTACGAATAGAGAATACTAAGTAAAAGATTTTAATTTCAGGTTGTGGTGCTATGGTGTGTCACTATTGTGACAGCTAATATTATATCATCGGGATTGCAAAGATCCCTTCGAGACCGAAACCTAGCGACACCATAGCCAATTTCTCTACCCGTGTCCTGAGACACCGCCAGGCGTCTCTACCGTCTGCAGACAAGTCAAGAAATGGCACATAATTTTCCGAGTTATAGTGACAGAAAAAAAACAGGTAGACAAACGGTTGAACGTATCTTTACCAAAAACCAAGCATCTGCTCCCATCAACATACCAAAGAATCCAGGTAAATTTCATGAAGACCCTTCCATTAGTTTCTGAGTTATCATGGTGACCGACCAACAAAGTCGTTTGAAACAGACAAATTCTGACAAACAGATAAGCTTTTTGGCCGACGTGGTAAACTGCTTGTTAACATATATAGTTTTGTTATTAATTAAAAATTATACACTTCACTTTAGTCATTCATCGTTGACATTGATAATATCAGGAAGCTGGGTGTGGGCTAGGCCCATTCCTTGCTGAACATGATAATGTGCTGGACAATTAAGGCTTTAATATTTTTTCTAAACCCAATAAACTACCTTTCCCGTTGATAAATAGTATGTTATCAAGCAATCTAGTGATAATCTAATCGCCACGCTATACGATCCTAAGTTTCTTTTATTTTAAACTATAGTCTGACCATTTTATGAAGGCGGTTCGGTCGTGGTCAAATTCCTCTACAGCGGGGCCATTCCTATGAATATTTCTGAGATTTCTCTATATGCAGTTAGTGGGCGTGTCTTAGATATGGGCCGAACAAAATCTCAGATATACTCATAGAATTGGCAACGCTATATATAGAGGAATTTAACGACGACCGAATCGCCTTTATAAAATGGTCAGACTATAGTGGCCCTATAGTGGCCCTTTTTTGCGGCCATCAGAAATTCGTACTTCAGAAAACCCTCGTTGTTGAAAGGCCCCACCAAGCCATGAAAGGTTCACCGGTTCGCTATCCTATCTTATTCCCATAAAGCGTGACAGGAAAAATTTAAACATATTTATAAATAAATAAAAACATGACGTGAATTATTATATACTACTGATACTTGTTGCTGTCACTGATAAAATTATTGTCGTTACAGTCTATGATTTATGATTATAGCATCGGTGCCTCAAATTGTTTCTAAGTCTAGCATCATTGAGCAATTTTCTTAACATTGGACCAAGCACTCATATAAGTAGTTGTACTCAACTGAATCGAAGAGGTGCATGGGCTTTTGCGGCCATCTATGATCACTTGCACCCCCAGACAGATTAGTTGAAAAAGGCCGGACGCTAGCGGCGCTTTGGTTCACTGTTGTGACGAAGACGCTGGTGGCCGCAGGTACTCTGTTCTGTATAGTGAAATTAATTTTTATATACTTTTCATAACATTTATCTCAGGGGCAAATATAATTTACAGTACAATATGCTGCTCAGCACAGTAGCATTAAAATTGTATCATAATTTTTAGCATTGTGTGCCTTTTATTTTCCTTGATCTTTCAAAATAAGCGTACTCGTAAATTTATAAACTCGTGTTACTGGTAAAGCTAAAGCCATGTTCAATGTGCACCCTCATTCAGAAACCCTCATGCACTGGCTCGTGATGCAGATACTAGCTAACTTACCCTAGAGTAGTGTGCGGCTGCAGTCAATCTAGGATCGTCAGGAGCTATGGCGCCACCGATGGAAGGCTCTCATGCAACGATCTGCCCCCTCACCCTCGTTCCTTCTGGTTGGTCTTTTCACCGCGTTCTCTCATCTACTCGTCAGAATTTTTTGTCGCGTTGTTGTTCACACAACTTTGTGTAGTCCACAAAAAGTTTTTAAAATGTCAACCTTCAAATGGGTTTCCTCGGCAAGTTTCACTAGGCAAGTTAGAGTGAGCTAAAATTCACAAAAAAAAACGCACTTTCCTGCTGCTTCTGCAGCACAGTAACACATCCGGATGAGCGAATGAAGAAATATGTTGAAAAGACTAGCCTGAGAAATTTTGTACAAGCTCTGAGCAGTTGGCAAGCGGCAAACTAATCTCGTATGGCGGTATATGGCAACCTGCGGCATAACCGCCACTGTTGCAACCTTGGCCTGTCTGTCCCTTTGCATTATATGTAAGAAGTATGATAACCTATACATAGGTACTCTGCGAGTCTCAAGTAATTGGCGGTTGCAAACTTCAAGTTGCCACTGTAGCGACAAAGTCGCTAGATGCTGACATTCAGACTTCCGGTCGAGCTAAAATTCACCATTTACCAGATATATAGCGACACTACCTACATAAAGGCATCGTATTCCGTTATAGTAAGTAAACATTCTTGAGGCTGACTACTTGAAGTGACCCACAAATGTGCCTCGCTTGTCAGTCTGATCCTTTGCATTGATAGTGACTGTTTACTGTCGAATCTGTCTCATATCGCACAGACTTGTTGACCCCAAAATAGGTCACTTGGCAACTACGTTACGTGATGTTTGCAAATAGAAATAGCCTACGAAATAACATGGATGTGTTATACAAAGTTTAATGTCATCTCTTAGCGCATGTAGCCCAGCTTTAAAGCAATATAACGAAAATTTTCTATAGATATGCAAAGGAACCAATTCAAAATTATGCTAAATTCGTTCGTGAACACAGTTACAAGCTAAAATGCTAGCTTTTTCAAATTTTAGCGGAATTCTTGAGCTCAACTAGAGACATTGTACTCAAAACATTTGGAAACTACCAGCCTAGAGCTTAGAATACAGCAAGAGTGCAAAACACGCGTAGAATTTTTATCCCAAATTACTTTGCTCTCTAGTGTCGAGCAGGTAATTGACCTTAATAGTTCGTAAACAAACCGGTGTTCATAACGGGATGCTTGGGATTGGAAAAGCCTATATTCAAACAGTGATCAATGCGAAGATTGTAAACAACACTTAAAAGTTACTGAACAAAATTTTTATCAAGTTTACCTCATAACTAACTTAGTAAGGTTGACATGCTCTTTATTTTGCAATTTTAGCATCATATATGACAGGAAAAAATAACAAGATTGTCAAAATTAAACCCAAAATGTTGAGCGCATTGACAGTGCAGTAAATCCCGAAAGTTCAGGGGTAAATAGTGTGATTTACATTAACATCAGTGATAATTGTAACCATCCCTTCATGCAGCTTTCGGCAGTATTTATCATTAGGTATTATTATTGGGCTCGTCCGTTAGTTAGTACGATAGGGGAAAATCAGGGTACCCGTGATACGAGCTAGGGTGGGACAACAATTTAATTTTTTTTTTTTTTAGTTTAAGCTAGAACAGCTCGACAGGTCATCGGTAGAAGATTAATTATCTTGACTTGGAACATATGTTCAGACTTCGTATGCATAATACTGGTCTGAGATTTCATTGAAGAACA
This sequence comes from Parhyale hawaiensis, assembly GCA_001587735.2. Classification (NCBI taxonomy): domain Eukaryota; kingdom Metazoa; phylum Arthropoda; class Malacostraca; order Amphipoda; family Hyalidae; genus Parhyale; species Parhyale hawaiensis. Next base: position 8,478,998 of record LQNS02278070.1, read on the forward strand.
GTGCTTTTGTTTTGTGGAATTTTCACAAGTTTCAGCTGGTATCTAGCAAATTATCAAGGTAATATGACTTATATTTAACCTTATTCTATGAAGCGACACTAGCGCCCCTAGCGTCGATATTGCAAACTTGGCTATGCGATCGTCATTAAACTTCCCGCGGAGTTTCTTCCCTTCTTCATCCCACTGTTCTTGCTACTATGCTGCTGCTTGGCACGAGGCTGCGGCTCACGAGTCGCCAACCTCACGGCCGCAGCCGCCGCACCACAGTAAAAACTGCGTCTGCGACACTGCGATAAAGCGACTGCAACTGGACTCACGAGGGCAGTAGCAACAGTGCAACAGTGTTGAGTGTGTAGCAGTTCATGAGCTCCACTGCGCGTATTTTTTGTGACACTTCATAATATTTGCATTCCAAGAATGAAAGCTACTGTCATCGCCATTCTTCTAGCCTTGGTCTGCTCAGGTAAGTGTGTATGCGAATTATCTGTTCCGAAGCAGTACGAACGTTTGAAAAACTTTGGTGATCTTTGACGAACATACGAATGTACGGACGTGCAGCTTCTAGTTAACTTTTCAGTTGTGTTTCAACTCTCACTAAACTGGAATGCTCAAAACAAAACTTTTATTTCAGTTTGTGATGCTTCGCACTGTCATTTCTGCGACAGCTATAATAATCGAGATTGCGAAGACCCCTTCGACTCCGAAACACAGCAATACCCCAACCAATTTCTCTACTCGTGCCCTGAGACACCACCAGGCGTGACTACCGTCTGCAGGAAAATCAAGAAATGGCGTAAGTTGTTTTTAGTTATTTGACCTTGACCTCCCCAGGTGCAATAGACCGCCGATGCTTCTATTTCTAACTACAGCAGGTGCAGTGTTGTCCCAACTCTTAGGCAGATGGATGTTTGCCGTATTTAATAACTCGATAATCATATAGTTTTTGTACCATCAACACCTGGCCTTATCCAAACAGGGGCCCATGCTTCCTCCCTCGTGTTTTTGATAGAATATAGAGAGAGGGTCGAGTCAGGTGCTCTTTATTCGCTATGATAATATATGAGTCAGAGGTTTTCTTACGGAAAAACCTATTCTTCCAGAAAAAGATATCACTTAGGAAAAAAGTGCCTCACCGAAATTGTCGTTGTCGAAATTGTCGTTTTCTTCGCCTGTCTGCTAAAATAACCTTCACTCCCTTCATCTTAATTCAAGTAAGCGTGGCTTCATAGCAGCTGAAGGTTGGATACGAGAAGGAGATACTAATTAGAATGCACGAGAGTGTTGGGAGAAGTTGTAGATCTCTTCAATGTTATCATTTCAATAGCAGCAAAGCAAGAAGTAGGTGCATGGAGAAATCAGAATGCCATACCTCTGCGATCATCTGCAAACTGCTCTTTTTATTCTTTATTTACTTATTTTATTTTATTTTTTTCATTGGCTTTCAGCAGAGCGGCACAGGATAGCCGCAGCCGCTAACCTGACCTAATTTTACGTCTATTTTCTTCAAGCGTATTAGCTTATTGACAGAGAAAAGAGGAAATAAACAGATATGTAAACTAGAACGATTCGTGGCGTAAGACCATCACACGCGGTGGGGACAAATTCAACTCAGTCATTTTTGATGAACAAGGTTAGGGCACAACCACAAACCCTTAGATTAGATTTTCAATAATAACATAGGAAAATAGAACGCCTCGTGGCGTAAGACGATCTGCCGCGGTGGAGGGAAATTCGCCACGGTAGAGGGAAATTCGCTGCCGTCATTTTTGAGGGCCAGCTAGGCCTAGTGTTTTGGTATGGGTCACATCTAGGTCGAGTCACAGAACTCCCTACAAAAAATTTTGAACATTGCTCAAGAGGAAGCTGGTGAATTAATAACCCACCTGTCTGTTTACATATAAGTGTTCATATGGAAACATAAATTTAGAAGTGGGTTATGTGCAAATAGAATATTATGCTGTATGATATAGAAACCATTAGCTCTGCACAAGATGGGTGCCCTGCATAACGTTATGTTAACACATCTAGGTCGAGTCACAGAACTCCCTACAAAAAATTTTGAACATTGCTCAACTCCTTCGACCACTTAATTATTGGGTGGACAGACAAATGTATATTCACAAGTATACCTTTGTATTTAAATCTTCACCCAATACACGTTTATCTATATTATGCTGTATGATATAGAAACCATTAGCTCTGCACAACATGGGTGCCCTGCATAACGTTATGTTAACCACGTCCGGTTAACCTTCAAGGTATCCAAGAAAATGTAGGCTCAATTAATTACATGACTGTGAAAAAAAGACCATCGGATATTATTGGTAAATATTGAGTAGAATAGCTAGTTGATAATAGCAAAAATGCATTGTGGAGTAATCACTTCGATTAGGTTGGGGAAGACTGATCTACATGAACTTTGAGACATGTATTTCCCGTTGCACGTATGGTTACAAACCGTGACAACTTGTAAACTTTTGATGTTATTTCTGTTTTCTGTTGCTGTCTTCGTTTAAAAACAATGCTTTTGCCTTTCGACAAGGTAAAACAATGGCTAGTATTGGAGATGTCGCATACAGTTTGGAGCTTGTCGGTTAGCTGCGGTAAGAAATCTTAGCGACGTGTTTCAGCCGAAACCTCGGTCAACATGAGACTCTCGGTTGTACGATGAGTGTGCATTTTAAAAGGTTATTTTCCAGCTAATATATATTTAATACAGACCGCTGTTGCCCTTAGTACATTTATTGGCTCCAGTTTTTTTCATGCCCACCCCCTCACCAGCAGCCTAATTTGAGCAGCTGTTGTAACCTTACCTTACCAACCGAGTTTAAGTATTACTAACCAAACCTAATCATGCTAAACCCATTCAAACTCAACCCAAGCTAACCCATATCTTAACTTACTAATGTAGCTTAACCTTACCTTTAACTCTTTGCCCTATCTTTTAGCAGCATTAGGGAACGTTCAATTGGACGCTTAAATTAAGCCTGGATGCTTGACTTATTCAAAACTCAAGGCAAAAGTTTTGGCTTTGCAGCTTTGACTCTTGCTGCAAGTGTTGAAGGTAACCGGAGTACATTCAACCAGCCGACACTTCCATTTTACCCATATTACGGAGCAAGATTCAGTTTTTGGAAATCTCAGGGACGACATATTAAGGGTAGAGTCAACGCCTGAGTAGATGGTAAAGCGACCAAGTACGCATTTGTGATCGACTGCAGCCGTACCCTACCCTCGAGCGTGAGCTTCCGCTTTAGAACGGCCAATGCACTTCTGGTGTAGGGGGGTCTGGGGGGGGGGCACGAACCGGAAGTGGGCGGGACCTAGGAAACCGGAAGTAGGCGACAGCCAGGAACGGCTGCAGTCGACTACAAAATGCGCATTTGGTCATTTTACCTTCTACTCGCCTGAAACTCGTGGTCATCTTGTCGAAGCCAAGGCATCTGCCTGAAATTTTCGACAAGTAAGTCACGGCTCACGATTATTTAATTTCGGTAATTATTCCAAGAGGTAACTTTCTAAGGGAGTATTTGTCCATGAGGGCAACTGTCTTAGAAGACAGTTGTCCTGACCCTTTCATCGAGATTCCTCAAATCCATCATGCCTTTCATTATGTACAGTATGCTCAGTGCATTTCATCAGACATCCTAAAACATCTAAAGCGTTTCACTGAGTGTACTCAACTACCTGGTGTTTTCATCAAGTGTCCGTAAATATCTAGAGCCTTCCTTCATGTTTTATCGAGCATTCTCAAATCCCTGAGTTTATTTCATGTATCCTCGAATGCCCAATGGTTTTCTTCACGTATCCTCAACTCTGTCATATCATTCATTAAGTCTCTTCATTGCAGTTCCCGACGAGGTCCGCATATTCCGCGAGTGTGCCAACGTGACCCAAGAAGACCAACAGGAGGAGTACGGCTGTCACCAGCAGACTGTGGAGGATCATGTCGAGGAAGTGTGTGACTGTGAAGACGACGGCTGCAATGCTGGTCATGGTCTCCACACTTCCTTCTCCGTCCTCGTCTTCTCCGCTACTGCTGCTCTTCTCTTCGCTAGAGCCTAAAGACGTCTCGTCTTCGCCAGAGCAGTTAGAGCATTCTATTCTCTAGAATCTAGACGATACCTTGAGCATTTGTGCCAGAGGATTAACAATTACTCTGCTATCTACAACGTGATTCTTGATCTATGCGGGAAATTTCCTCTTCAGGGAGTACATACAACAATGATTGTGTCTGCATTCAATACTACTGATATCTGGTTACAGAATTTTTGTACAATTTCACCTAATGTTGAGCAGCAGATGATACAAATTTTCCGATAAAAGTAACAGACAAACCTTCGAGCGCAACATCTGAGCCGTAGTAGATCTCGCGATCGGTAGGTAGCGCTCGATGGGAGATATTCTGGTTGCTATGGTAGCTAACGGATCATCAATACGATAATATTCTCTGACACATATGAATACAAATCAAATTGACATAAATAAATGACGAAGCATAGACCGCAGCAGTACTTGACTCTTAGGTCTGACGCTGGCGGCCAAAAGTCGGCAACGGAAAAATGGGAATTTCATGCTAAGGTACCCAAAATTTTTCTTGCCAAGAAGGTATCTTGGATTCGGCGAGGACGCACTTGGGCGCTTGCCTGCATGACCGTGTCTGGACATGTTCATAATAAAGCTTTTGAGAAAATCCCATTTTTCCTATTTTGGCCGCCAGGGTCAGAGGCCACTTTTGGACCTAAGAGTCCAGTACTGTTGTGGTCTATGGACGAAGTCAACAAACTCCGTCAATTATTCGGGTATGAGTTAAGTTTCAAAAATATCCGGAAAATATGAGAGGGTGAGACAATAAAAATCAAAGAAGACAATTTAGAAATGTATAATAAAATAATTTTAAAGTCGAAATAATTTCAATGAAACATGTTATATGACGGAATAAGATAAAATTTTAAAAGTAACTACATAGAGGCCACTCTGAGAGCGCATACCTCAGCCAAGCAAGACAACGGTAACGAAAAATTCAAATTGGTTCTGAAACCATGCTTTTCCTTGTTTCAACACCAAAATATAATCATTTTATGCCTCTTGATAGTATTAACAATTTCCGTAATTTTCAGGAAGATACATTCAAAACTTTCTGATTTATGCTGCAAACAAACATTATGACAAATATTAAGTCAAACACACAAATAAATCAACCGATCATCACCAAAAATAATTCATTTATGTCTTTTAACGCCACTTATACCCTCTGTGAATTTCATTAAGATCCATCCATAACTTTTTGAGTTATTGTGCTAACTGGCATATAATTAAACATAGTGACTAACGAAAAAACCAGCAGTTCATCTCAAAAATTTGATCATTTACTCTGTGTAATATGCCTAACAACTGATGTGAATTTCATGAAAATCCGCCCATAACTTTTCGAGTTATGCCTCTATGAAAGAATAGGCAGACAGACACACAAACAGACGGATGAACAGATTTTCATCAAAAGTTAATCATCAGTTACTTTTAACATGGCTAACAATCCCTGTAAATTTCGTAAAGATCCTT
>LQNS02278070.1:8493858-8530461 GCA_001587735.2 Parhyale hawaiensis
CAGACCACGAGATATCTCCCTTTTAGTACATTACTGCAATAAAACAAGCTTCCAATCTGAAAACAGACCACGAGATATCTCCCTTTTAGTACATTACTGCAATAAAACAAGCTTCCAATCTGAAAACAGACCACGAGATATCTCCCAGTATGTAAACTCAAGAGGTGAGGTCAGCCCACTGCAGCACAGCCTTGGGTCGGCGTTGCAACACAGCTCGGCGTGTTGCAATTTTATGTGGCGGGCGAGACGGCAATCGTTTGGTGGCGTCTGTCTGGGCTGCGCCGAAACGTCCAGGCACTGTTGCGACAGCGTCATTGGCCCAGAGACCGAAGTCTTTCATTCGCAGTTTCATACTACGCGATACGTCGATCATTACGCTCCGACCGTGGTACTGACCCGAGGGTGACGTCACAATCGTTCGCCTTCGCACCCTGAAAGTTCAACCTGAGTGACTTTCCGCTGCGGATATTGCATTCCAGCTGACAAGTTTAGTTTGTAAATTTACGATAGGTGCTGTATGCATAGGTACTTCCCTTTCTGCTTCATGAGGTGAGCCACCGATATTGGAACGCGACCTATCCCATGGGCCTCCTACCTCCTCCCGTGTGGGTGGCCACGGAAGAGCCCCTGCACACGAGTGTTTTTTATCCTCTCCACTTCTCTTTTCCTCCTTTGTTTCTTTGAAATGCTTTCGTCGGCTTTTCTGGCCAGTAGAAGTGTATTGGGCCAACTCAGACTTTCCGGCAGAAATGCCGAGATAAAATATTCCTTCTGAGCTGTGTAGACGTATAGATCAAGCCTTCGCTATAGGGAACACTCATTGAGTGGCTGCTACTGTTACTAATAATTAGCTCAGTTAATAATAATTTTAATAATTTGCTTTCACGTATCCCATGTAGTACCTGCCGTAATGCAGGGCTGTGTTGAACGTCAAGGCCAATGTGAAACATTACGGGGCAATGCTGTTCATGTAGGCTAGCCCCAGACGTTTCTAATGCATCTTAGAATGCTAGACATATGCTCAACAGGATCTAGAAATAGTGATGTAACACTTGTCAAATATATTACAGATATAATGTGACATGCATTCATGTTTTAATTTTTTTTAACATTAATACATGTCGCATTACCTGCAATCTTTTTGACAGGTGTTACATGACCGTTTCCCGATACTGTTGAGGGATATATCTGGCATTCAGTAGCATTACTTGCATATTATTTTAGAGTATCTTTTTGAACATAAACTCAACCTCAATTTACTGACATTGTCCTATTATCTACTGTAAGTTTATAGTGTCTTATGTTTCCCGTACATATCACCTTTTATTATATTGCTGTTAAACATGGTGTGCACTGTTGAAACTTTTGAGTATTTATCGAGTTTGCGTTTATCTCTACGGATGTTGATGACGACTTTGAAGGTCAAAAAATTCATTTTTAATCACACAACCAATAGGATTTCGTCAGGGATGATTTCTATGCGAGTTTTATCCCTTGTCCTATTTCTGATTAGAACCTATAACGGAAAAAATCTTTACTAATTTACGCCGAAGCATTTTCATGGGTCTCATGCAAATAACATATATGACAGCAGACATCAATAGGCTTATTATAGCTGGGACGTTGCGTTCGCCCATCCTACCTTACGGGAACTTATGATCCTATCTTCCTATGGTCGCTGTATAAATTCTGTCGGATTTTCCATTGCACTCGGGATGGGCCGTAAATGCTCGATGACTTAATTTCACACAGTCTATATGAGAAAAGAATCATGCGTTTACTATTTACACTTTCGGGACATCGTCTTTGATTCTTTGCCACTTTTTCTTCTTTTCTCTGCTACTGCCGACAGACTTTCTTCTTTTCTCTGCTACTGCCGACAGACTTTCTTTTATTTGTTTCCAGACTGCCTGTTTCGTTGAGCGAGATTTCTTCATATAATAGTTTGTTGATTTTCTTGCCACGTACCACTAGCCTTTTTTACACTCTTGAAACACAACTTTCACTAATCTGAAAAAAGTATTGTCGCCTGCCCGTGTACAAAGGGAAACTAGTACAGTTTTAGCAATGGGCGAGTAGCCTACGCATTTTTTCCGTCTTCACACGAGAAGGTACACTGATTTGGGGACAACCCTTTCTCTCAGTGCGGTCATAATTTCTCTAACAAGCCTTGCTATTCTCGCAAATGGGATAGGTATCTTCGGAAGGCACAACAAATCTGTGAACTTTTCAGATACTTCTCTTATCGGCTACATCCGTAGGGCGTAGTATATGCAAGCTTGATTTCAGTGCGTCAGTGCGCGTTTCCTTTCAAACGTACGTCATTTCCGTTGGACGGAAGCACGTTTCCCTTCCAAGCTCTTCTGTAGATTTCAGACTTTATTATACTGAAGAGACAAAGGATGGGCCACATGCACTTGCTTTGGTTAATTAATAACGAAGCCATCGAGACAAGGAATTCTTGAAGGTTCGCCCATCGTTTGTTAAGGTGCCAGCAACCCCATGGTGATCCTATAGGTTATATATCTTAGCAAGGTCTTCGGGACATCGTTCTTTCGTAACCACTTTGCTTCCATCGGGTTTCATGTCCTACTGATGGTGCTTTATTCAGTTCATTCTCTTTTTCTTACCTAGCTTACTGATCCCGTGGATGCGCGTTAATCTTGCTAGTACACCCTCGTGCATGGGTTCCACATATCGGTCGATACACTTGATGTCCTTTTTTGTTTTTGCCCTTGAAACGCCGGGGTTGTGTCTAGGAGTTCCTAAACAACGTACAGAGATCTCTCCCTCATATTGAGCCTTGGGTATGAAGGGCAACGTTGACATGATTATTGATATAACCTTTGGTGTTGGACATGCCGCATGATATTAGAAGTCTTATGTTTGGGGAACTGAGGAGCGTTATCTTCGCTAGTTTAAAACCTAGTCGAATTAACTTTAGGAACTTGTTTGCTAGTTCAACTTCGAGTAGGTACCTAATCGCGAGTTGTCACATTGGGTCGAGTAACCTGCGCCAGGCACAAATTAATCGATGACTCTCTCCACGGTCAAAACTTCTACAGCTTTCGGCCGTCTCAAACGTAATCTATTTGTGATGAAATGCCTGAAGCTTGATTCAAAATGAATCGAACTGTCACGAATGAATTTCCCAACAAACTGAAATTAATCGCAGAAAACTGTTTCTACCCAAAGGTCGAATCGCTTACACCCATAGCGGGTGAGAGGAGTACGGTTCGGGGGACGAGAAGGTCGGGGGAGGGAGTCCCTGACTACCACTGGCACCCAAACCGGTTTTGGGCGAGCACCAACCGGCTTATATCAACCCGCTCCCCATGCTGCTTAACATTTACACCGCGGTGTGGACCGTATACCGGGGGCGTTGTGCTAGGAATAAGGTATCCTTATCTTTGGAATCGTGGGCTTAGTGACTGAAGCCGGCTGATGTTCTACCTCTCATGTCCCAAATGCAGCTCGTCTTCCCAGTTAGTCATTACATATTAGTCTTGGCGTGTTTGTGCTGCGTAAAATCTCCCTTTTTATGCTGCAGCAGCTCGCCAAAGCCGCCATTTTTCCATCTGTACCTACCAGAGAAGACTTGCTGGTTTCGTAACGCATTTTTTCTCAGTGATACGATTGAAATGCAGACGAAAATTAGAGCACTCTAAGGGCGCAGACCTCCGCCAAGCAGGGCAATGTTAACGATAAATTCAAATATGTCCTGAAACTAAGATTTCCTTCTTAACAACAATCAAAATTCGGTCATTGGCGCCTTTTGAGAGTAGTAACAGTTTCTGTAATTTTGTTGGTCAACCGCACGAACGGAAGAACCGATCATAACCAAAATTCGGTCATTTGTGTTTTTTAAAATTTCACCTATTACTGCAAATTTTATACTAAAGATTCGTTCATAATGTTTGAGTTTTGTTGCTCACGGACGTTAGTCAAACACACCACCAAAATGTTTTCATATGTGCTTCTCAACATTTCTAGGAATTCCAGTAAATTTAATAATAATCCGTCCATAACTCTTTGAGTTATGTATATATATTTCTGACAAACTTGAAATCAAACTTAGATCCATTGAGATGGACAAATAGATAATCACAAAATATGATCATTTGCTATTCGTAACAAATCGAACTATTCGTGTAAACTTCATGAATCGAAATCGGTCCAAATTGTTTTGAGTTATATTAAGAGGAAAAAATTGGTAGACAAACTAACAAAGATTTGAACGGATCTTCACCAAAAGTTAATCATCTGCCCTCCTATCATGCCTCACAATCCTAATAATTTTCATAAATATCCTTCTATAGCTGCTTCAGTTATCTTGGTTACCGACAAACAGAAAAACCTGACAAAGACATGACTTTGTAGCAGAGGTAAAAAAAAATGCCGTGGAGCTCTCCTTTTTTCTCACTGATTCCAACTGATAAACAAAAATCTCAGCTGCTGGAGAGATCCTGGTGTAGTCCTATATCTATTGCTAGGCCTACACACACCGTATAGTATGTCAGGTGCAATGAATGAGACAAGAAGAATTTAGTAGTAAAAAATATACTATTTCTTCTATACTTTCTGCACCGTGTTATGCCGAGGCCACACTATGCAGTCGCACACAGAACTTCATGCGAGGATGTTCAGCTCGCACGTCGTTCATGCTACTGTGTTGAAATATTTATCGGGACGACATGCGAGCTGCACATCCTTGCATTAAATTGTGCGAGCGATTTAATTTGCTGCCTCCCCCCCCCATCACTAGTAAACAAGAAGCCCTTGCAGCTATACCAGCTCTATGGTTCTATCTAGCAGCCGTATACACCCCACAGCTGCAGCAGCGTTAGCCCACCAGCACGCGCGCCCTCTCACACAGCTGTATAGCGCCGCCCTCCTTTTCACTTACCATCGGAAGCTCCCAATTGGCCGCTGTATAGACACTAAAGTGACAGGCCGCCCAGGTGTGTCTCCCTGTCTCCGTGCTTTGCTATGGTCTCTATGAAGTGGTGGGGAGATGACAATGTTATTCGAATATCCTACGCGTCCAAATAAGTTTTAGAAAACTGACGATGTATACATGCTTATTTTGGTATGTATTGAACACCCCCGAGAAAAGTAATTCTCTCCATTTGACTTCGTATGAACTATTCTTATTCGAATCAACTGTCCTTGAAACTGAGAAACTGAAGTATCAATATAGCATCAAAGTAGCACATACGGATACGACAGACGCATAACATCAGAGATCCCCTCAAATCTTTTTCAAAACCGCTATAAAGGTAAACGTAAAAAATAAAGTGGGAACCCACACGCACTGGTCGTGCTGTAGATATAGGCCAATTAGCCCTTGAGCAATGTACGACTGCAGTCGATCAAAAATCGTTAACCACTTCTCACATTGGGGCATGTTCGATTGGACAGTGAAGTTAAGCACTTGAGGCTTGACTTGTCCTAAGCTGCAGACAGGTGCGCTGGCTTCGACCCGGTGATTTGAGCTTCAAGCTTTGACCTTTAATTGGTTGTCCTCGAGACTTTCATAAACTCAAGGGTCTGTAATATGAAACTTTCAGCCGGCTCAGCGTAATCGTCTTGCTGCTAACACTTGAAACGCAATTCGAAGTAGCAAAGCCAAAGCTCCTGACTGGAATTTCGGACAAGCTAAGCCCCGAAGGCTTAGTTTCAGCACCCATTTCGTACATGCCCATATGGCACAAGGCCTAACTTGGCCATTCTACTTGGTAGCAGCTCTTGCCATATGAGGGGAGTGTCCATAATGGCCGAGTCGGTGCCATAAAAGCGTTTATGGTCTGGTGTGACCCGCTGTCGCTGCGCCTCCGCCGCGCTGCTGTTGACTTTCACCGGCCGGCTTCTTGGCTGACCTTTGTGGATTCTTGACTAACCTTGGTGGATTCTTGACTAACCTTTGTGGATTCTTGACTAACCTTTGCGGATTCTTGACTAACCACCTTTAGGTATCCTTGTCATGACTGCCACCTAATACAAATTGGAATAGCTATGCAATTTTTCTACATAACATTTTCTAAATCGTTCCCAACCGTTGCAGCTGAACAGTGGCAGTTATGCATTCTTTTGACTTCGTGGTCCCTCTCTTTGGAAAGCCGGTAGAGTTACTTACAGAACTTTGTATGTACCTACGTTCGGCAGACAGCAGTGACTCCTTAATTGTCTGTGGTTAGCCAGAGCCAGACAGTCTTCATTCTCTGACATTGACACAATTATTGCGGCCGCAGTGTGGTGTGGCACTTACAGCTATGTAACTTCCCCATGATGATAGTAGGGTACATTACGAGGCAGTCCGAATCTGTACGAAGAGAAAGCGGATTATCTAAAGACATGACAGCCTATCACTAGTATAATTGAGGGTGCCCATGAGCACATCGATTCTCCATAACAAATTTGTTATCCTAATAGTCTAATATATTCAAAATAACCATCTAATTTCGAAGAATAATCAACTCGTGACACGATTTTGATCAATTACAAGTTCATTATTAGGATTACAAATTCGTTATAGGGGCAATTAAGTTCTTGAGGCCTGGACCCTCCCGATAAGAGTCTTCTAGGAGGACAGTGTCATTGGATAGGCCCACACACTAAAGCGCAGCTAAAATTTCACCAAATTTCCTCGTTGCCTCCAAATTATTGTTTACAAGCTCGGGGAGGACGACGCAGCGTGGACTATTGTCATCTTACTTCTGTTTATTTTCAGGAGGCCGCTACGTACGGTCTTGTATTTCCGACGCTAACAATTCACCGACGACTCGACGTTTGGATTAATTAAGGCTTTATAAGACAGCATGAAGTAAAAAATATATATTGTTAGGCATTTTACAGAACATCAACGGGCTCAGGACCTATTTGGCTTATTTTTAAGCATACTTGGCTGACCTTACGGATTCTTGACGAAACCTCTAGGCAGTCTAGTCAGACATTTATGCATCCCTGACCTAAACCATCAAGTGTCTAGAATTACGATTTGAGTTACCTTCTCTTTGTAATTATTTCTTTAATTTTCCCGCGCCTAGACATTGGCAAAAATAATACGAAATTACTAATTTCAGGCTGCGCCCTTCAGTGCTACGAGTGTAACAGCGCCAGGGACTCGTCTTGCGGTGATCCCTTCAGCGTGCTGAGGGGACGAGAATGACTTCGGAAGATGTTCTGGACAGGACTATTCCTCCCGGTCTGCCCCTTCTGCAGGAAGACCAAGATCTGGCGTAAGTTGTGATCCTTCTACACATCCCTGTGCAGCCATTCCTCAGGCATTAATTATCTATTTTATTTACTGGGTTACACTCCCGCGGGCCATAATCTCTTCTGTGGTCGTAGCCCATCTTTTTTTTTTCCTAACATGCATGTCGGGTGAAAGTTACGAGGCCGCATATTCCCAGGGGCATTTATCCCTCTTTAATTGAATTTTTATTATTAATGATATTTTGGGGGGTAAGTTGCATGGTTGTTACCATACGCGCGATGATCCTTCCTTCGATGGTGGCTTGGTTTGCGTCGGAGTAGCATACCTCTTCTCTTCTAGCGATACGCTCGATATTTTATTGAAGGAGCAGGTTTAAAGTAACGACCAGATCCCACAATTACCTACGTTACAACAACCCTCAGCTTGCTGTCTTATAACTAACAACATCTCTACGTTCTGTTGGAAACAGGATCTGTGAACGCCACACAATAAGCGACTGACCAATGAGAGAGCTCGTTGCAATGGCTCATGCACAGTAAGGGACACTTGAGTTTCGTAAATATAATTGCAAGCGGCAGCTGTAAGATGCAATAGAGACCGGGCTTTACGATCTTGTATCGATCTTGATAAATCTGGTCCTTAGTTTTGAAATCGTAGAGTACCGAGTCCATAACTGAAGCTTATCTAGTACGTTAGTCATGCCCCCAAGTGACTTTCGGCATTCTGCGTGATCGAGAAGTGTGCTTCAAACTTGAGTACACGAATGACTACCATTTGTGACGTAATCCCGTATATAGACAAAAAAACGGGCCACCAAGATCTCCTGTGTATTGACTGCCCACCCAAGAAAGGGCTTATTAAATGATGACCGAACTCTACAATGTACTGTAAGCCACCGATATGTTCCATACCTATGATTGTTGTTAGCATTTTAATTGCTTCATTCTCATTACCCACAATCAGAGGATTTCAAATTAGTACAAGGACAAAATAGTTTTAAACAATTGGTCCAGAGAGCTAATAGATCTCTCTTTTTGTATGCTGCAACTGTGTTGACATGGAATTGGCAGAAATATTATATGTAACTTAAGAACGAAGTATCCCAACTTCTCTGACAGCGCAAGCACAGTTGCAACTGCGTATTTGTCATTCCCTGTATAAGAAAAACTGCCGCCTCAGATTTCATGCATAAAAAAAAATTCTTTGTCCTTGCACTGACTTAGTTTTTTTTTAGTGCACGTAAAGTAGTCAAATATAGCCAATTAGTGAATTAATGCTCTTGCATGACAACCTCTGATATCCCCAAATCTGTTATCTAGTCATCTAGTTGCTAGTATTCCTGTAGTTGTATTGCGTGCTGTATATACAGTAGTATACAGTACCGTATACGGAAAAAAAGAATAGCGACTGTCATATTTATTAGTTTTGAATTATCCCTTCAACAAAACTGGTACAGTAGCCATGTAGTTTGAGCCTGTTTCAATGAGCGTAAACAACTACTCGCAAAACAACTATGGTAAGAAATTTAAACGATTTGGTGCGTTGTAAAACACCATCAGTCAAAATTCAAAAACAGAAAAGACATCCATACTGCGACAATCTAAACAAGGGAGCCACCCCTTCAATGAAAATTTTCTATTACAATTAAGAGAATACTTCGAGCAGTGACTACATCAAACAGACGGTATGCTCAAAATTCAAGCAATGTTAGTACATGAATACCGTACTATATAAAACTGGAACAATGTAACCAACAACGTTGTGCTTAATAATACCTAATATTGTTGCTTGCAATAAATACAGTCTATGATGATAGTGCAGAAAAATAACATTTGTCTCCGCTATTTCCAGGGTGAAATATTTAATAGATACCTAGGTTTAGTTCAGCTTTTTTTTACAGACCCTGAAAATCATTATCTTTTTACCTTATCAGGTCGAGTTTCCAAGTATGACCACATACCTATCAAAGATTCTGAATTTTAAGCTTTTCATTGAAAGAATCATAAAGTTAAAGACTGACTGGAGCAGATTTATTCAAAGAGGCTTTACTCAATATTTCCTCCAATCGCTAAAGTTTTTCGCACTCGTTCGCAACAGATATGAGGAGCCTATGGTGTAGTGTAGGTAGCCTAATAGTTTGACTCCAAACTAATCCTGATAGCTTTCTTCACAAAATCAGTGATTTTCGCTTAACGAATAACCCTGGTATAAATAGTAAAACTAATGTCCATAGCGGAGACGGAACAAAATTTTATTAGACTATTTTTCTTACTTCAATTCCATTAGTACACAATTCTAGACCTGAAAAGATGAAAATAAAGAGCAGATCCACCCCCAGTGCCTCAATTTTGAAAAACAGAGTGGTGGATTGACGGACAGACGGATCATCACCAAAAATCGATAATCTGTTCCTCATATAACACTCTTTACAGTTCCTGTGTATTTCATCAAGATACATCCTTCATTTTCTGAGTTATCTTGCTAACAGAGAAATAAATAGATTTACGTATCAACAAAAAGTTTTAGTTACTGGCCATCGCTACATCCTAACAGAAGAGGTCCGTTCGTAACCATTTAGTGATACGTTGCTAAAAGACTGAAGGACAAACGAAGAGACAGACAAATAAACCCGAGTAAAGCAATAACCTCCTTAGCGGAGGTAATAACTAGCTATTTAAGTTTATCCGTGACCAGCTGGAGTAAAAACAGCGATTTTATGATTGCGCCGTTTGGGAAATTTTTAATGGAATAAAAATCGAACAGACACTTTTTTTATGAACCAGACGTAACCATAGCTAATGAGCGACATTTTTTACTTCAGCATGCGAAGAAGATCTCAAATTCGTTGGAAAGTTATTGACTTTTGAAAAAATGTTTAATATCCAGGCCAGTGTCAATAAGATCATCATATTATGCAGATGCTTATATTATTGGTAGCTAAGCCCTTCTATATGGGGTAAATTTAGCCTATTATATTATCCAGAGCTCTACCCATGTATAGAGCATGTAGCTGGTGTGTTTCGTATTTAAAAGTGCATTGCAATTAAGTATTGAATCTGTCCAATACTGTTTTTTTCTTGTAGATAGTTTTATCGTAGTTAATATTTCAGAGTATTGGACTTGTTAAACCCTTTCATGAATTAATCTACATTTCCTTATAAGAAAAACATTATTTTATATGTTGTGCGGAGGTAACGTTGTATGAAAGGGTTAAGAAGTTTGAATTTTTGTTTTCTATTTCTTGTGGCCTTACTGTACTTAGCATGTTGTAGTGAATTAGATCTGTACAAACTTTGCATTTGCTACTGTTTGATGTCTTATTGCATAATTTAGTGATGTAGACCTATATAAAATTCTAACCCGATGTTTCTTAGTGTTTTATTATTTTCAGAGATTAGTAATTACCTCTGTTGTTTCTTTTGTTTTCAGTTGACAGTGAGTAACCTCCATCCATCCTACCACCTGTGGGTACCCGGATCCCTGAACTGCTGGGGTCATGACCCCTCTCCCTTGGCACCCTCAATATGTACCCCAAGTCCCTACACTTTGCTCCCAGTTCTCTGATCACTAATACTACTCAGTACCAGTACCCTATTCATTGCTGCTAACACCCTAAATATGGTTGTTACTTGTTATCACCCCAATTATTTTGCAGTTATCTCCTTGAACCTTTCTCCTATCACTAAACATAAGGACGTGTTAGAGTCCTACCTAAAGTTGGTCCTAGTACGGTACTCTAACCTTTCTCCCTAGTGTTTTTTTTATCCTAAATGTTTTTTTTTTAATTTCTACCTTCACCTTGAACATTACCCATACCTTATGTACTAAGCTTTGCTTTTCCCAGGAGCATAACATTTTTTCAACTTATTTCTCCCTTGACCCTAGGCCACTTCCTTGAACTACAGGAACTTACCGTAGCTATTTCACCAGAAAACAAGTTTAAACGGTTGGGCTCTCAGGACTAATCTCATAGCCTCGCACTCTTTCTCATGCCATTTCCATCCTCCTTGTTTCATAACAGTACTTCGTATATATTTGCTTATTGATGTAGCGGTATCCAATGAAGTACCTACATACTGTATCATTGCACGTTTTTGCCTATGGCCTTTGTGCTACTCATTTTTAGCTTTGCTCTGGCGCTACTACAGTAGATACTCCGAATAAGGGAATACTCTTAACAAAGAACTGAATCACAATTGTCCGCTAGTTATCCCGAACAGATTAGGTACCACAGTCTTCTGTCCAGAGTAAGTTCCTCTGAAAAAAAAAAAGCGTGGGTATGCTACTCCGGTTAGAAGATTGCAGATCTTCTCTCCGGGTATTTTTTTTTTCTTCTGTTAGGAGCAGCTTGCACCACTATTGCACGTCATTTCCGCGGTATAGCGTGTGTGTGCTACTCCGGACAGAAGACTGAAGGTCTTCTGTCGTGGTATTAGTCCTCTGTTGGGGATAAATTTCCTTTATCCCTAACAAAGAAAAATTCTGGACAAGAGACTGCCCTTCCCCCCAGTTAGTACCTTATTCAGAGTATCTACTGTAATATGTATTTTGTGCTTCACTAGTCTCATAGCTTTCCGTTGCACAATATGTTTGGGCATCACGCACCCATTAAGGGTCCCGAGTGCCTTCTGCGCAGGGGATGTAGTATTTGGCCGCAGTTCCTGCTGAGAAGGTTAGTTTTGTAGAGTTAGGTAGGCTCTCTATATTTCCTTTCTGTACCGCGAGATGACCGACTTTTTCTGCGGGGCTGTTACCTCGCCCGTGCAGAGGGCCACAGATGGGACCATCCGCACGGGCGCTTCTTTCTTCTGTCTTCTTCTCTTTTCGTCCTTCATCTCTTGGCACCAGAGCGCAACATTGTGGTTCCGGCTGTAAGTCGAGTAAATTATCTTAAATCGCTATTGTCTTAGTTTCAGCACTAGCGGGCTATCCGTTGTATATCTTGCTCTGTATCTATGTATTCTTTGAGTACTTATTCGCTTTTTATTTTCTCAGAAATCTGCCGCCCTCAATATCTCAATTTATTGCTGCTTTCTGTTTTTTGCGTCTGCGTCTTTTTCTGTTTCCTGTTATTTTTGTATTTATGTTTTCATTTTCGCTCATTTGATCACACTTTTATTCATCATACTATAATTTCTCTCTGCATCATTTATGCAGTAATTTTTGCGCCCTTACTCTCTTGGTTTTCATTGACTTTCCACACGTCCAATACATACTCTAATACGATAGCTATCTACTACCTTTGCTCTCCATGTCCATATATACTTCGTAAGTGTCTCTATTCGAATCAATCTAGTGCACTTTCTAGCTCCTGTGTTCTCTAAATGCTGCCTGTCTTTATATCTTTAGCTGAATCCTATCTCCTCGAGACTGGAAGATACCCTGGTCTGCTATGAGTTACACAATTAAGCCATCACCTGACATGGGTCTCCTCCCTACTAACAGTATCCTAAATATTTGTTATTCATAAACATAGTAGCGTCTACTGTCGCGTACCCTACCTTTCCGTTGTCATATATAGGGTCTCTTCCCTGCTTACATTATTATTCGCACTCCTCAAACCCAGGGTCTACTCCTTATGTATACTTATTTATTCGTAGTCCTCTGACGTTCCTCGAAAGTTTGTCATGCTGAGATTTTTTTTCAGCAATTTTTGTATGCTTAACCCAGCGTCGGATAGGGTGTATTGAGACCCAATGAGCCCAGTCCAGCTTGTTCTCACGTGACCAAAACAAAGTCACTGCAAATCAGAGGAGTTTACTATCTTACGATGGGAAACCTGCTGAACTACGATTGGTCAGCTATTTTTTATTTTTATTTATTTATTTATTTATTTTTTTGTTTGGGTCACTCTTCTCTTTTATTCTAAGGTTAAGACATGCGTTAAGAATGTATGAGAGGTTCCAGTCAAAATGAAAAAAACACACCAACAACCTATAGGAGGCGTGGCCTGGGTTTTAGCCGCCAGCCGTGATTTGCACGCTCGTTATTATTCTTTTAAATTTTATTATCATCTTTGTAGAATTATTGCAACTCACTGTTGCTCATTCACTGTCTCATACACCTTGTCCGACGTTATAATTTACTATATCAGTGACCATTTCCGGTCTAAACTCATTTCTTCAAACTTCATCCTCTCTTATTCAATCTCTGGACGCTATTGTACAACACGTTATCTACTATCGCATACCGCTCGTTTGCCAAACCGGTGTCATAACTAAAAGACTGACATATTTAGGAGAGGCAACAACAGTTTTAATATGTCTGTATTTTCCTAACCGTTACGTGAATAATACCCTTTCTCAAGCGGCCACTTTTACAGACTCTGTTATGACGTTATTATCACTAATAGAACTTGACGCG
Source organism: Parhyale hawaiensis (assembly GCA_001587735.2). Lineage (NCBI taxonomy): Eukaryota > Metazoa > Arthropoda > Malacostraca > Amphipoda > Hyalidae > Parhyale > Parhyale hawaiensis. Next base: position 8,507,438 of record LQNS02278070.1, read on the forward strand.
AGCATTAACTCAAAATACCCAATTTTTGAGTTATGACGCCTCTGTCGCAAACCAGCGATATGAGAATATCTACCAACATGTTCATCAGGAATACAGTTGTTGGTACGATTGGCATTCGTGCATGTATTGTTTATGTATTTGTTTGTTTTGTGTATTTTTCAATTTTTGAATGAATAACTAGTATTATTTGTTCATAAAGAACGGTTAATGATGAAAGTTGAAAGTGTGTGGTTATGGTAAGTCTTTTCGTCAATGATTTTTTCTATAATTTTCTATTTATATACCTCCTCTCGGTAAATACTATGTTACCATATAATTCATTTAGCTATACCATATACCACTGTCTATGGCTATACATATACAGAACTGGCAAAACAGTAAGAGTATAAACTCAGTCAAAAAATATCCGAGCAAGAGGCCAAGGAACAACTTGGAGTATTAAATAAAAAATCGAGAGCAGTGTTGGTACTCCGTGGTACCGACAATAGGGTACGAGTACCCTAGCGAGTCTCGGTGTGTACCTACACAATGACCAACGTTTGAAACAAACATACTCATCTACCGAATTATTTTACTTGCCTATAGTATAAATTTTCATCCAAATTCTTCAGTACAGCATCTCATTGAAAATTATCATTAGAGCATGGCTCATTGAATACTTCATTGTTTTTGCATCAGATACTGTTACCATATTTTCCATTAAATGTCAGCATTACTGTCTCGTGTCATCAAATATTCTCACTGAATATCCTCAATCATGACAACAAGCTACATTTCAATGAATATCCTCATTAGTGCCTAATTTAAATCCTCTGTTAAACAGTTGAATCCCTCAACTAACCTCATTGCACTATCAGCTATGATATTCTCATTACCGTATTATCATTATAAATATTTTTGGTTTTAACTTTATTTTCATTAATAAGGTATCCTAATTGCAGCATCCATCACTGAGTATCAAATGTCATAGCAGTATATTACATCGACTAGATGCCCTTCTTACAATATCATTCATTGAATCTCCTCTGTCAAAACATCGCATCTCTTTAACTAGTCGTTCTAATTACAATGTCTTTTCACTGAATACGTCCTCGATCCTGACAGTATATTTCGTGATTTTTCACCTATTGTAAAGATATCCATTGAACATCCTCGGTCATACGTAGGGTTGTGAAATTGAATTTAGTGATGGAGAATCGATGGTAATTCCAAATCAGCGACAAAAACTTAAACGTACAACTATGACGGTAACACTGCCTACAGAAACAGTTCACTGTATGTAGAAGCCTTTACGTAGTGCAATTTATTTTTCTGGAATTATCATCGACTTCTCTATCGCTAAATGCATATTGTCGCAACCCTAGACTCATTACCCTGAGTTTGATCAACGAGGCATCTCAATTAACTGTGTCTTTCATAATCTTCTACATTACAGTCACTAGCGAGGTCCGCGTGCACCGCCAGTGCGGGTACATGAGAAAGGAAGAGTATGACTGCTACCAGGAGCGTGCCGAAGATCACGTCTCGGACGTGTGCCAGTGTGACGAGGATGGCTGCAATGGTGTCGATGGTCTCCAGACTTCCGTCTCTGCCCTCGTCTTCTCTGTTGCTGCTGCCCTCTTCTTCGCCAGGGCATGAAGTCTCCTTTTCGTTAGGGTGTAAAGTCTTCTCGTTAGTAAAGACTTTTTTCCAATTAGCACGAGAAATCTGATCGTTTGGGGTGCAATATTTTTCGTTTATGCTTTTAGAAGTGAGGATAGCTGTTGTAATGCGTAAGATGTTTAAAAACAATTTTATTTTTGTAGGACGTAAGGGCGGCTACTGAGAGAATACATTAGTGTTCATGAGGGCGAACAGTGGACCCGACCGTTCGTGCACTACCTTATTTAGTTTTACTTAGATAGAAATTAAGGGAATACTCCATCACTAGGGACCAATATTTTCATCGTGGGTGAAATTTGGGATAGTGCAATTTCGGGTAATTTTTTGGTTGGTATTAATATTTTTATTTATCTTAGAAGAAGATGTGGACAGTAGAAGGTTACAAAACTTCTCTTACTAATTATGGAAACTGTTGCCTGAGGAGAAATTAGCTGAAATGGAACAACTTAAAAAAAAAATACTGACGCATCCCTAAGTGCATACATTCCTTTGACTCCATACCCTCTTTAATCATGTCTTGCTGTTATATAGTCTTTGTATCTGACATGGCGCGAAAATTTGAAATTTATGATAATATAGACAAATTAAAAGACTGTCTTCAGGCCATTTAACTCCTATTTCCTGCATCTATTTCTGGCTACAAAACTGGGACCACGGACCCGTTGGTTATTAGTCTACCATTCGTAGACGCGAATGGCAGCAGATCCACTTAATTTCGTAGAGTTTGGAAGGATGTCGCCTCTGTCTTATGCAGGAGTACATTTGATAGGCCTCGTCAAATACATTCCTTGGAACATAAAAGTAATTTTTACGTTTTACTGCAATTATCAAACTTTTTTACAGTAGTTCATAGACTAGATATCTGGTAGGACATAGAGGTAATGAGTGCCGCTTTATATGCAGATGTAAATTTAGTATAGTTTGCGTATGATAAAGTGCTAGTTGTACAAGCTATGTTGTTACTGTTTTTATCAAGAATCAGTATAAAAAATGGACGTAGCTGAGGCAGAAAAAATGAACGTAACCATGGCAGAAAGAATTGTAAGTCCGATTTATCGCTTTCACTTTTCTTTCCCGTGCATATTTTTTCCATTTTTATTGTTGAGCATATAACCGAGATTAATAATAGTATTGTTCGTCAGTGGTTATTGTTTTGTATATTTGCCATTTTTGACTTCGTAGTATTCTTTAAACGGCAGTAAATGAGGGATCTACTTTATGCCCCTTATTTTTCCCTCTCTCCGGCCCATTATATACAAACAAGGAGGCTTAAGCTTTCTAATGCAATAATGAGAATATGAATTAGAGAATTTGGTAAGGAGGGAGCACATTGCAGGAGCACTCGTAACAAGTTCTAGTGTTGCAAAGACAAAACGAACATCTTAACAATTATAACTGATATGTACCATGTCTTAACACAGTTATCGTCTGACCCACTTCGACTTATTTTTTCATTCAGTGTCAGCGAAATACTTTTCGTTAATTATATTGTATCTCTTAACACAGTTATCGTCTGACCCACTTCGACTTATTTTTTCATTCAGTGTCAGCGAAATACTTTTCGTTAATTATATTGTTGAAAAGCTCTCACAACTGCATCTTCTATGGTTAAATCATCATGTTTTTTGAAATGATTTCACCGTGCAGTGGTTCGGTTTTTGGCTCGGTTTGTAATCATTCAAATCCTGGTTTTTTTTAATTGCACTGTTCCCTTTGCATTATTTTTATTTCAATTTCGGCCAATTTGATTCCCGAGTTCAATATCTCTGTTTAGAATTTTTAATTCGAGTTACAGTTTTATATAAATATACGTGTTATTGGACTCGTACTTTTGTCGACATCGTAATTATGTTGACTCGGATGTATTTTTACATTTGTTTTGTGTTAAGGGAGACAACTTTTTTGCATTAGGTTTACATCGTTCATTGTTTGACCAACTTGCATTGGAAAGCCACTAAACATGATTTAATGTCCGTACAGAAGAATAAAATGTATAATTATCACTAAGCATGTCAGTAATCGTAAGGAAAGGAAGAACCCTCAAGTCAAAATATTATAGTTAGTTCTGCCATTTTGTTAAAATAAAATATAATCCCCTCAGGGGCTACAGATAGGTAATAGGGTGGATTCGGTAAGTGGTCTTCGCCCACCTTATGTTATGGGGATCGGCGCCCCCGGGAAGTCCCATAGGTTGCGATAACTAGGCCTTTGGGACGTCTTTCTTCCGTACCCACCCGTTTCATACTTATGATGATTATTTTATCTGTTCTTTCCCTACTCTCCGGCTTGCTATACCTATACACGTTGATCGTGTATGAGAGCAGCCACGTGCATGGGTTCCATATTTCTATCGACTTACTCCTCCTTTCTCCTCTGTGAGCGCTCGTTTGTGGTGGAGACCGAGGCCTGAATTAGCTAATTTAATGATAAAACAATTTAATCTAATTGCAATAGCTTACCTCGCTCGAAGCGAGTAAATTAAGATGCGTTCGACTGATTAGCAAAATTAAAGTTTTTTTGCTGCCTGACGGGTTCAGAACTTTGGACAGCAGCGTTGACTCTCCCACTTGGCATAATGTTGCACATGTTAGAAGCAACCCGATTACGTTGGGCCTGTTGATGAAAACTCGAATTTATGGAAGAAAATTGAAATTTTTAAATGTCTGGAGGGTAATCATACTAATCAATATAGGGTTAATACCTGAAACTCCGAGTCTCAACTCAGCGGCCAATCGAACCGCTCTGGCTCCATTATTTAACGCGATAAAGGGGGAACTAGAACACATTAATTACAGCCTGCGATGACGAACAGTTTTCAGCGTATCTGTCCTTCCACGCCTCATTTTGCTGCTGCCTTTAGTGTTGAGGCAACGACGGAATCTGGATCAACCTATAAAGTGAGACTTGGTGGGTCGTGGATTGGGAGTTTCCGATGTGTTTACTACATCGATTCTTGTTATCCTAATGTGAGTTAACTGCAAACGAGACGAACTGCATGTCAGTTGCCCATATCATTATACATATCTCGTGCGATGAATACGGTATCTCATTGATTTTTTTTTATTTCAAAAATATCTGATTCTTACTCGATGGTGAAAATTTTCTCATTGTTAATGGTAAAACAAGTGTTAAGATTTTTATAGAGATATTATTCAGCCTATCCGATACAACCGACCACACACAAGCATTAGCTGCTGTAAATGTGCATTATACTATCCGTAGATCGCATACAGTTGCACAATATGCTGTGAATTGCAATTGACAGTTTTCCGCTGCCTGTCGAGAATGACGAGCGCCACATACACAGTGCGTGTGGTTAAATTTGTGCAACTCAATAGCTTTCTTGATGAAATAACTCATCAGTGCTTGCACCTGCTTCAAGAGGACTGCAGTTGGCTAAGGAAAACAATTCTGTTTCATCTAACAGTGGCAATTGCCAACAAGGCAATGGTTAGCGAAAATACAGTTAATACTTCCCGTAATGTAAATAATAGTGTTACATAATTACATCCGTCGAGAAGATAACATTTTTTGCGGGGTGTGTCTATTTTGTAGCAAGCCGGGTAACTCCGTAATTTGTAGACGCGGGTTCATGAAATTTACATTTGTATATCACAGGAATTGCACGAAGATTACGGAGGGCATTTGAATAACCTTTTGTGATTATCTGTGTGCGTGTGCTTGTTCGTGTGTTTGTTGTCTGATGGCACCGTAACTAATATATATATATATATGTGGATCTTTATGATAGTTGCGGTCATGCTCCTTCTGATGATTCTTTATTCTGTTCCTTCTCTTCTTTTCCGTCTTGCTGGTCCCATGCGCGTTAATCCTGTGTAGAAACACCTTCGTGTATCGGTTCCCTATTTCTCTCGACATGCTATATGTCCCTTATTTCTTCCGCTGTTAGATCACCATTGTGGTGGAGACGGAGGCTTAAACTATTCAATAATCTAATTTAATTAAATATTGATGATAATTCGGCAATCTGTTTGTCGATCATTTTCTCTTAGATTTTGTGTTGCTTGGCATAGGTCTGCGCTCTAGGAGTGAAAATCTAGTTTCTGCTGCCACCACGAATAAGGGGGACGTTAATTTCGAAAACGTTTTATAATTTGCGGATTTATATTTCACAGCTGGAATTTGAGGTCATCATAGTTGCATTAAGGAGCTAAAAATTAGCAGCGCAAGTAGCCTTAATGTAGTTAGGAACTCTATTTCCGAACAAACAGCTATATTTTATAGGCTCGGTACCCAAGCCTATCAAATATTAGCTGTTCGTTCGGAAATAGAGTTAGTTCGGCAATTGGGCAATTCCCATATATCCAAATGCGCTTTCACGCCTTCTTTGCCAGTTTGATTGCTTAAATTCATTTCTTTCTCAAGCCCGCTGCAGACGATAGTCTTTTGTCCTATGTTTTCACTTCAGCGCGTTCGAATATTTCGTACTGACGAAACAAACGAGACTGTCTGTCGACCGAAAGTTTCGATAAAATCTTTACCGTCATATCCGCTGGTTTAGAAGCCTATAAGTGTCACTGCTGCAGGGTCTCGTGTCCTTTCAAGTTTTTAGTGAATGTCGTCTCAGAAAGAAGTGCTCATACAGTATATGTCGTTAATACAGAGTCAGTAACGCATGCGAATGCTGTGAACAGAAACAACAGGATAAAAGACTATCGTTTTCAGCGGGCTTTATACTACTACTATTTATTACTGCTATTTATTTCTTCGTATAATCTAGGTATTTCATCATTTCAATTTAAAGTGAAATTAATATTCAACTGGATTTGCCGTAGTGACCTAGTTCCTCATCAAAATGAAATAAAGCGAGTGTGAGAATGTTTGAATGAAATATAGTAAAATACGGAACATCCTTTTTCAAACTGGTATGGCCACTAGTCACTAGAGAGCGCTGCGTCACGTACCTAAACTTTTGAAGCAAAGGAACACTACGGCAACAATCTGTTTTGGCAGTTGTAACCGGCACTCTCTCCTGATTGGCTGAGACTTGGCCAGGAACTTGCGGTTAGTAGCCAAATAGCAGTTGTGGAGTGCGTGACGTTATTTGTGAGCNACTACGGCAACAATCTGTTTTGGCAGTTGTAACCGGCACTCTCTCCTGATTGGCTGAGACTTGGCCAGGAACTTGCGGTTAGTAGCCAAATAGCAGTTGTGGAGTGCGTGACGTTATTTGTGAGCTCCGCTGCATTTCCCTAGTGATAGCTCGCATTATTTATACACTGCCAGGATGAAAGTTCTTATCATCACTGCTCTTATAGCCTTGGTTGGCTCAAGTAAGTCAATTTATCTCTTACATTTTCCCAAACTTTTTAAATTTAGCCATAAATTTTATATATAGCAATAATACAGCAATACTGCCCTCCCGTTTCCGCTAATAACTTGTAAGCTAGGTGTATATCGGCAATGTTCGCTGTTATGTAGTATTCTTTACGGTATCGCCAAACGAATTCACTCTTTAAAATTGAATGTTATTCTCACGTAATGCAGTTGCATAGATTAAATAGAAATTTCAGCGAGTGCTGCCTCGACAACCAAGGCCCCCCCCCCCCTGTGTCTCCCTCTGACTCTGGGCTCCGGCAGGGATTCATTTCAGATACGAAACTAATCTTCGTGCATGCGATTAATTGTGGATATTACGATGCAAGTTACCAAACCACGCCTAGGTATAACTGATACATTTTCATATCAAGTCTGTTATTCGTTTTAAGTGCAAATGCTTTTAACCAGAAAAATTGCTGATTTGTAATGGCATTTATTCAGAAATGAATAACAGATTTGGATATAGCAGATTAATATATGTGAAGATGCATGATTTACGAAATAGTTGGGCAATTGGATAATTCCCATAGGTCGAGGTCTACTTTGACACCCAATATTGAGGGAGTAACTAGTCCCTGCCTACTATAGTACATAATCACCCGCATGCCTATCGTAACAGTGGAGATGGCCTATTTTATCAGTGCGTATCGTAACAGCTAGTGTAGATGGCCCATTTTATCAATGCTTATCGTAACAGTAGAGATGGCCAATTTTATCAATGCTTATCGCAACAGTGGAGATGGCCCATTTTATCAATGCTTATCGTAAAGCGGCCCACAGACGATCAATGATATTGTCAATATAATTGACTCAACATATTGAGAGATTTCTTGTCGCCGACAAACAGCGTCAATATTTTCATCAATATATTCTATGAAAACGGGCGATACCTACTTCCCATACTCGGTCAATATTATTGAATAAATATATTGAGCACATTTGTTGTCCACTAACTGCGTCAAGCTCTTTATCAATATAATATAAGCTCGAAAACCTGCTCTTTGCTGTACGACGTGATGGACGTTTTGACTGACATAGTAGCTATAACACTAAACCGATTATATCTCCTGAAAAAGTAAATTGATCAAATTATGGGTAATATCCTAGTTCAGTAGCTACCCTAGGGTACTCAATATTGACACACCCCCCTGTGTGTCTTCGGAAGAAATCCAGGTGACGTTCGTCCCGTCACCTCACGTGCGTGGAGTCACTGTGCTGGGTGTGTTTTGTGGGACCGCAGTTAGCGACGAAAGAGAGTGGCAGCAGCAAATTATCTCCACAGTGCACGTAACCGCTGGTCTACCGATACTATACTTTCCATATCTAGACAGTGATTATAGTCATAAAAAATAATTTCCAGGTCTGCGTGCAAATAAAAATGCAAATCTAATATTCCCAGGTTTATACACTTCGAATTCCGGAGATCCCATTTAAATATTGTTTCAAGATATTGACATGTCCAAGTGGACGCATCACTATATTGATGAACCATCAATAAAGAATCAAACTATTTTGATGTCATGCTGCTTAGATTAAGTAAATATATTGATCAATCATTTCCAAGCCCACGGACAATCAATATTATTGTCATTACTAACACTTTACAAAATCATTGATCGTCTATGGGCCGCTTAGCAGTGAAGATGGCCCATTTTATCAACGGAGAATATGATTTATAACCCCTGCCAAAGGTCCAGGTTGGATCATAATGAATGGAACTTTTGACGCGTTAGAGAAGGGACCCGATTCTGACAATATATATATGGCTCGTGACTTGTTTTGACCAGTGCCCATATTAAATGCTCAATACATAAGCAAGAGCCCATCAGAACTGCGGCGCCATTTCCATGTGCACCGGACACCCAGGACCTTCAGAGTTTAGATCATGGATGCTTAGCACTGATGGTCTGAAACGGGCACATCACCTTGAACTACCAAACGGTCGTCACCCATTGTCCTAACGGGACACACCCAGCCGTCGAATTGGGGACATCTGAGCTGTCCCAGAGGACAAACATCGAGCGGGACACTTACGGGCAGCCGAGCTGGGCCAAGGCAAGGTCTCCCATAGTTCAGGCCCGGGTCTAGGTCTCGAAAATGGTCCGATCGCGTACATTCCCTAGAAGGTTAGGTTAATATCCCATTTCAAAGGTTGTCCAGTGCACTGTGCCATCGTTAGGTATTTTCTTTCATAGGAAAACAATGGGATAGGTTTTTCCCTATAGCTAAAAACTAGGGGCGAGCGAAAAAAACGGACTTTAGATTCGGATTCTACATCGAAAAATACATCGGTTAAAAAAAGGTCCTTTTTTGGACGTACATTAAACCTCAATTTTACCTCTTGCCCGCCTAACATTGAGGTGCAATTACAAGAGACGGTGAAATCTCAAGGTCACGTCGGTCGGGCAGCTAAGTTACATACCTACTCATCTGAATATGATTAAACAGTGAGTAAAATCTACTAGTTTTGGACTGAAATTACTACTACAACTAGCTTGCTAGTTTGAAAATGTTTGCAACAATTTGAAAGGCTTTAAAACAAATAAATTGACTGTTCGCCTGATACTGCCCGCTGTTTTGGAGGCTAAGTTCGCGCAGTGAGCAAACCTCTGGCAGCAGCGAATGTCTGCCGGGCAGCGGGCAAAATAGGCTGCCCGCCGGACAATTCCTCCTGTTCGTCGGGCAATGTTCGCCCGTGTAATAGGGGCTTCAGACGCAATCTATATCTACGGAGCCTTGGTTGGGCATAACAAGCCCCGTTGGCTCCATCAAAAACGCTTCACTGAATCCTCCATTTGACGATTACGAAACACAAAATTAATATATACTCATTTTTGCTGCGGCGCTTCAAGGGGTCTCCAGGGCTCGTGAGCCCTCCCCCCCCCCCTTCTCCCGCCCTTCTTCCCTCTTAGCAAGGCAGAGTTCAGAACGTCTCTTCGCCGAGTAAGTTGACAGAGTGGTAAATTCAACGCCGGGTAACTTGATCGAGTGGCAAATCCTTCGCCAAGTAAGTTGATCGAGTGGTAAATGCGATTGGTAAGCGCATTGCCTAGTAAATTGATTGTAGTAAAGTTTATGTTTCACATTGTATGGTTTCGTTAACAACTGCATTTGATGTAGCTACCGATCTTAAAACTTAGAAAATTTCAGTTTCCAACTATTTTCAAAGAAAACCTTGGGTATTCATATTATTAATTTAAAAAAATTGCGGGTTGAAAACTGTAAGCACACGTATAATGTTACTAATATACATAAACTATCCCGTTAAACTATAAAAATTAGACTACTGCTCGTATGACGTAGGGTACATTCTAACTCACGTTAGAGCATCAATATATATATATATAAACGTCGTGTTGGCATAATAGAAGTAAGTACACCCCAACAATGAGCTCTTATTCATCTAAGTTAGGTAGGCCAGGTCTGGTTCTGCTACCGATAAAATTGTCCACGGGCTCAGTATGGTCGCTAGCAGAACCAAACCTGCCCTCACCTTACCGTAATGAGGGCTAGCTGGGTGGTCGCAAGCTTCCTCGTACTATGGTTGTGGCTGTCAACATAAAAAACAATTTTTTTTAGTTTTTCTGTCGAGGAATGTGGTTATACCACCCGTAGACTAAATTTCCTATAAAATGAGATGAGGCGCGGCAAATTCCGTGGAGTTTTGAATGGTTTCCCTAGACAGTTTTCAAACCCGTACCGTTAGACGTACCAGACTTTTGGTACCTCTATCGAACTTTCGGCCAACTAAATGCTAACTTAGAAATATTATTAGCCCCCTAAAACAGGGTTCCCAGCCATACCTGGAAAACCTGGAAGTCCTGGAAAATTCAGGGAAAATGAAAAGGGTGCTTTAAATCATGGAAAAGTCGTGAAATTTCAGACAAAATTTGTAGAATTTCGTCAAATCCTGGATAAATCATGGAATTTGATTATCCAAAGATTATGTTCTGACACAGAAAAGGTCCTTGGCTATGATATCTTTTTGGTGCAGTTATGTCAATGTGGTATCCTGAATAGCCAAAAAGGGTAGCGCCCTTTGCCTCCAGAGCTTTTTCTCCTTTGGCACCATAATGTGGCCTAAGTTAACAGCATTTTCTAAAAGCTCAACTGCTGAAGTACTAATGCAAACCTTGCCTTCAGAGTGATTTCTTTATTAATGAGATATAGGTACCTGACTGTGTTTACACTACGGGCTATCAACAGGTTTACCTGGATGAATTAGAATGGAGACTAGAACGCCTCATGGCGAGAGACCATCAACGCCGTCATTTTTTATAACTATAGTTTTGGCATTGTTCACAACTCAGTCAACCCACTTGACTACCTGAAGTAATTACCTCCGCCAAGGAGGTTTGTTTGTCTGTCACCGATTTGGACGAAATTTACAGGGATTGTTAGGTATGTTAGGAGGAACAGATGATTAACTTTTGGTGAAGATATGTCCATCAGTTTGTTTGACAGCCTCATTTTTCTCAATACCATTACTCAAAAAGTTATGGATGGATTTTTATGAAATTAACATGAGATGTTAAGTAGCTATATAACGAAGAGCAAATGATCAAATTTTGGTAATGATCTGTTTCTTCGTTCGTTCGTTCGTTTGTCACAGTTTTTAATTATATGCTTGTTAGCATAATTCAAAAAATAATGAATGGATCTTCATGAAATTTATTGGGGTTGTTAGCAATGTTTAAAGACATAAATGATTGAACTTTGGTGCACATCAGTTTATTCATTTGTATTTTTGACTCATGTTTGTGGTAACGTTTGTTAGCAGTATAACCCAAGAAGTTATTAACGGATCTTCAAGAAAATTGCACAAGCTGTTATTACTATCAAAAGGCACAAATAATTAGATTTTGGAGTTTATACAAAGAAAATTATACACTCGGAGACAATTTGAATTTTTTGCTGCCGTTGCCTCGCTTGGCGGAGGTATGCGCTCTCAGAGTGCTCTAGTTGTATTATTTTTTCCTCTCTTTCTCATTTAATATAGTCCAGGCTTTAGGGGGGTGGCTATGTACATTTCTCTTTCACGGCTCTACCATGTATTTTCCTGTTCAATATGACAAAAAAAAAGTTGGGTAGAACTTTCGCAACTTGTACATACTTGAGAGGGGCATGGGGGACACAAAAATATTAATTGAGGACTGATTGTTCGGAAACTCGCTCAGCATACGTATTTTTGAAAAAGAAACATTTTTGTTCCTACAACTTTTTTGATTTAGGCCTTAGTATTTGAGATAATGGGGTTTATAAATGAATATATTTGTATATTTTGGAAAACGAATTGACCTCAGTGAGTTTTCATGCTAGAATAAAAACAATGACAGTTGTGGAATCTTTGAAACATTCCTGACAAAACTATAGAGCTAGATTATCCATTTTTGCCCTCATATTTTTTTTATCACAGCTCAAAACCGTATTCCTTAATTGTTTGTTTCCCTATATTTTAGTTATCGAAATAGAAAATAGACAATCCAGCGGGCGACATTTGATTCCTGTAGTATTAGTTAGATGATACTGCGATTTTCTGTTGTTTCGGGCGATTGCTTCTTTTCCAGGTAGTGCTTGAGTGCGCCATCAAAAAATGAATTACTGTACCCATTATTTACGACGGCTTGTTTGAGTTGCACTATTGCCTCGGCATGACGACGACAACTTTATCCAGAAGGCTTACGATGCCCCTCAGATCAGGCGGGATTGCCTCTCACACTAAAAGTACCCATAATCAGCAGATCACAAGGCAACAGCTGGTCAGTAACACCAAAATCCTTCAGATAAACTGCGACAAATATCGACTTCCCATAGGAGAGGCACTACTCATTAAACTTCACAAACCGGCCATCAACTCCCAATTCACAGACATCAGCAGGACGCTAGAACTACTTGGTAACCAACAGCAGCTCCGGCGTCCATCGGATCGGGAAACTGCGGACTGCTAGCATGTATTCGCAGCACTAGCATCGGCCTCAGCCAATCAGAGGCCGAGCCCAGCGTCCTTGGCCGCGCGTTACCTATAAGAAGCCCTTCCGCTACATAACGAACGAAACGGTACCATCCTGAACTTCTACCTCCATAACATGGAAGGCATCTCACCACCTCCAACGCCGCTACCACCGCCGGCACCTCCACCGCCACCTCCTGATGATGACGACGGACGTTGCCGAAACGTTGAGGCAAGCTTCGGCGTGCTACTGTATAGCATCAACGATAATAGCCATGTTAAACTTGTCAGACAATTAGAGAAATCGAATAAACATATCAACACTGAGCTTTCAATCGCCTTCAATCAAACCTACATATACAAATGTACATACTTGAATCACCTCTCTTACTTTGTTAGCGGGCGATAAAAAATAGAACGCCCCGTGCTCCAGACGATCTACCGCGGTAGAGGCAAATTCACCCCAGTGGAGGAAAATTCAATGCTGCCATTTTTTTATGGCCAGCTTGGACTAATTTTTGACATGGGTCACATCTAGGTTAACCCACTAAACTCCCTACAAAAAATTATCAAGATTGCTCAACTCCTTCGACCACTTATTGGGTAGACAGACATACAAATATATATACTTATATCTTCAACGAAAACATTATCACCTCTCTCACTTCGTTCGCGGGTGATAAAGATCGTAGGACATGTAGGACACTCTGGTGGCCCAACTGAAATGCTGGAAAAACGTACAATAGCTGCGTATTACCGTATTTGAATTTTGTGACGTCACAAGCCTCATTATCCGTGGTGCACTGCAGCTTGGCCACGCCCCGTGGGTTAACCTTGTAATGTCTCATCATCCTTGGATCAAGGGTATTAGCTGCTGGGACGACCAAGAATTCTGGTAGAGTGGTGACGCATGAATCTGCTTTCAGTTCAAGCGTTTAATTAAGACACTGCACTTTTTCAGTTGGCTGGTCAAAGTCGATCTAAGCCACGCCCACTCGCCCGAAACCGCAGACGGGTTCGTGGCTCCGCCCCTATGAATCGAATTTTAGGCATTAACGTTCAATCAGACTGTCGGAAACTTAATCTTGTTCCTTAAAAAGGAATCTCCGCCGTCACAAGCATGCTCTGGTTGGTTTCAACACCTCAAAAACGATTCAAAGCGGTGATATCAAAGCTATTATACGAGGTTTCTAAGGAGGGAGACTGTCCTAGATCGACTTTATCGAACGAGCCCATAGTAACTCCTTAATGGGAAGACTAATACAAGAAGTACAGTAATTCCTTATATTATACGTAAGGCGTTACTGAACTAGACATACCTATTAGTCTTCCATTGGCGAGCGTGGACTGTGGACACGGGAGTTTCACTGTATGATCACGCGTCCTGTAAGCCCGGAAGTATTAATTTAACCTGTACATGAAAACAGAAACGCATTGCTCTGCCCAGCATCATCTACTGGTATGCCAGTTTATGCAATACACAGTATACCTTCGCTAAGCTAGTACACGCGTGTATCCCCGTATGTACTACTGACCCAACAGTATACAATAACACGTAGCCACTGGGGCACGTCAGCACGTGTCGCGGCCCGTGCTCCCCAAGTCTATTTGTAGCTGCGTTGTAGCAGGACGGTGCCAGCAAGCTTAGGGTTAGACAAGAGAGGCGCTCGGGCGTCTGCCTGTCCATAAATTCCTCTGTTTATTTGCCCATATGGCGATAAATGTAGACATTAATCATGCACAGGTTTTCTGTCTAAGTTAATTTATGTGCGTGATATATATTTTTCATTGTTGGTCCATACTGTGATAAATTTTAAGAGAATCATTACTGGATTATATTCTGCCGTAGCTATATATATATAGGTGGGTGTTTCATCAGTGGGTATAAGACGGGCCTTATGACATTTACTTATTTATTTTCCCTCCATTCTATGTTATGGCAAGTCGCGCCCCAGGAGGGTCATACTTATTTATAGCCCCAGATATCCCTTAGGGATATGATTATTGTGTCAACATCCTTTAAATGAAACATTTATCGTCCGAAGAATGGCACCGAGTGATAGTTTATCTTATACTATAGATTGTATGCAAACAATTCCAAACTTTCATGAGTTAACTCCGACGGATAGCTACCTACTGAGGACTGTGTCGCCCATCCTATGTTATGGGGAGCAGCGCCCCAGGGGGATGGTAAAGGTAACCTTAGCCATTAGTTAGGCCTTAGGGACGTGCCTTGATTACGTGCCCGCTTTGCTTCCTTCCATCTTCATACACCTACTGCTGATGCTTTGTTCTGCTCTTCTTCTTTTTTCCCGACTTGCTGCTCCCATACGCGTGGACTCGTGCATGTGTTCCACGTTTCTCTCGACATTATGTCCCTCCCATATTCCGCTCTTTGTATCACAGTGTACCGTACTCTGGGGGAATACGGAGGCATAAACGAGAATACTACTACTACTATTGACTGTGTAGTCGCCCCCTCAAGTCGATGCAGTTTAATGACACAAATTTTTCTTTTTTTTTCTGCAGCCACAAATTTAAGCACTGCTCCCAAGTCACTATTGAACACTCATTTTAGACCTGCTACTGGAATTAAGCTAGTACGTCAGTTTTTTTTTTTTTACATTCCTACTCGCCATTTCCTTTGGAATAGCATTATAGGAATCATCTGAAAATGTCCCCGTGAGCGTTCTGCAGGATCAGCACTGATGAAGTACAAGCAACAAGACTTATTTGCTTGGAAATAGGACGTGATAGACAAAAACGGTCCCGAGATTCGGAAGTAGTGTATAAGGCCGCGAGATAGCCGTTTTGAGGGTGACCTACCCTCGCGGCTCCCCTCGCTCTTGAGCTTCCGGTTTATAACGGCCAATGCACTACCGGTTTAGCGGGGGTCTGATGGGGGGCGCAAACCGGAAGTGGGCAGGGCCTGGGAAACCGGAAGGGGCGGCGCAGTGATCCGGCGGCGCGAGGGGAACCTACCCTCAAAAACGGCTATCTCGCGGCCTTATACACTACTTTCGGAGTCTCAGAGCCCGTAGAAACTGATGAACATACAGTTGAAAAAGTTCCAGCAACAATTTGTTGGTTCCCCAGTGATAATCGAACTAGCTTTCTTACTTTGGCTGTACGGTACTTCAACGCTCATGGGCATTCGATTCGTAGTTTGGATCGAGTTTCTGCTGATATTCACAAATCGTTTACGTTAGAAACGGTCCTTAGTTCTTTCACTTTCGGCCGTCGAAAGACGCGTTGGATTGTGTTGTAAAAGTCGGTCTGAGCCAAACTCTTTCGACTTCACTTGTACGAAACTGCTGACAAGAACTTGAACTTCGCAAATGCGAATCTTGTTGCAGCTAGGTGTTACAAACAACCCGATTAAGTTGTCAAGTGAACAATCCATTTTAGGGAGTAAGATAGAGTTCTTCATAAGTAGTCGATTAAGGGTCAGCGCAGACTAAAGCTTCTGATATTGACTCTCGATCAAGGCCGCTAGTTCAACCCTCGCTGCCAGCTAGGCAAGTTCTTCTCGGCGCTTGAGGTGATCAGTCAGCATCCGGTCTGCGTACTGCTGTTGGTTTACTGACCTTTGCCCGCAATGGGAAGGATCGGGGACGCAGAATGTCGCTGGAGCCTTTCGCCACTGGCGCCATATCTCTTGACGATCTTTGATCGACGGCTGCCGTATACTTCTTTGAGGCCTGTAGGCCTATATTTGCAGCACAAACCAGTGCGTGTGGGTTTAGCAGTGGGGGTACGGTTAAGCTTACTTTATCTTCCACTTTCTAGCTCAAGTTAACATCGTAATGTGCACTGTAGGTACTGCCTACTGCACTGTGTCATTAGTTTCTCACTCATTCATGAAAAAAATGGTTAGCTGATCCAGATCTTCGAAACTTCACGCTTCACTTTTCGCCCTACTTTGAAAACCTTGTAAGCACAGTGTTTACTAGTGCGCGACATCTTACCCTACCCTATTGTTTTCTGCAAACTGCATTTCAAACTCTCAAAAGCCTTTTTCGCCCTAGCCGACTGTCTTCTGCACACTGTATTTTATGCTCTCAGGAAACATTTTTGCTTGAGCTCTGAGTAGCTGACGCTTTTTTTTTTTGTCATCTCATTAACAATATGTAGGCATTGTGCCAGTGACTCTCGACAAACTAGATGATATCTCTCTCTCTTATGTTAGTGTTTAGCATTATTCCTAAGTAAGCTCAAGTGCCTTTTCCGCAGCGGATGTTGCAGCTGGCCGCCGCCCCTACTGAGAGTTTTTGTAACGTTAGGTAGGTTTTCTACATTTCCCCTTTTGTTCCGTGAGGTGGGCTGTAGATCGAGATAGTCGACCTAATCTGCGGGACACTTCTGCTCTCTCTCGTTTCTTTTTCTAATTTTCACGCCTCATTTCCCGCCAGTAATTCTCTAATGCCCCAGAAGAGCAATATTTACCGATAAGTTAGGTATCTCTCACATATAGCAGAGTCGCAGTCACGAATTTCAATCAGGCTCGTAACCTAACCAAAAACGCGAATGTACTTGAAAGTTTCAGAGAGTAGCTAGTATGTCTAGTTTGTTTTGAACTTTCTTTTTATCTTGTATAAGGTGAAAATCATTAAACACGAGTGTTTGTAAAAATGCTACATCTTAAGTTTCCAACTAGTTAACACCGACTACCTACTTGGGTCAATCCCGAAGTCGACAGTGTATATTGTTCCATGTATTACTTTTAAGGATGTTACTTGTAAACATGAATACCCCAAGGTGCAGCGCCCTGATTTATTGGGCACTGCATCCATATGAGACAATAAATGAGCTTTCTTTCTTTCCTTTACCGGATCTGGGTCAGAGCATGTCAGAAGTTCCGGATTAGTTAAACCTCGAAGGCTTGATTTCGGCGCCCAGTCGAACGCACCTTTAGTTACAAATCGTATGCGATTAATGACTGAAACTCGATCGACAACGACGAATGGAACTGTAACCACTAAATTGTGAACGAGTTGGTGCTAATGGCGTGAAATTCTCTCAGTCTGTCGAATTGACGCCGTTTATAGTAGGCCAGGTGTACTGCAGGGTATCAGAACATCAACAAAAAATAATGTTCTATACCTCAGTCACGAGAGCATAAGAACATGAAAATAAATTAAATTTTTGTTTATACCCTGGTCATCATGGTGGTACAAGCACATCAACAAAAGTTAATTAATGTTCTTATAATCGGATCATCAGGGCATGAGAACACCGACAAAAGTAAATATTCTTATATCCTTGTCACCAGTGTACAAGAACGATAATTTCAACACCTGATGTAAGGTTTTGGTAGAGCAGCACAGTCACGGAGGTGGGGGGGGGGCGGAGGTCCTTGGCAGCAACAGGCGCCCGAACCGGTTGTGGAGCAAACTAACCGGGATGTCATGTATGTCGCTCCTCATACTGAACAATGGACGGAAGCCGGCTGTTATTCTGTCTCGGTCTTTGCATCTGGTCAGTGCATTGAAATAACAAACTGGGGCTTATCGTTTCAACGGCACCGAGGGCGGAGGGGGGGGGGGATCTTGAGTGGAGGGAAGAGCTTCAAGTGATCCTTGTTTCACACTGGTTGCAGTTCAAACTGATAAATAATTAATGGTATACCCATAGGCATATGGTACGACATACACTGCATCATATATATATAGTACTATAATAATAGTAGTAGTAATGGTATGAGTATAGTTTAGTCTGTGAGACAAGAAGGTGTAGTAGTAGTATGACGTAGAGAACCAGGCTAGTCTACTTCCGTAAAGCTGCTGCATGTATCAAGAACGAAAGCAATGATGATCTCCCTCAGGGGGGCATAGGATGAGCCATCTAGTTAGGTTTGCCATCCTATGTTAGGGTATGAGGAGCAGCGTCCAAGCGGAATTGCATAGGTTACCTTAGCCATTAGCTGGGCCTTCGGGATGTCTGTCTTTCGTGCCCACTTTGCTTCTTTCCATCGTCATAGGTACTCTGACTGATGTCGCTTTGTTTTGTTTTCCTCTTCTTTCCCGACTTGCTATTCCCATGCGCGTTGGCTCGTGCATGGGTTCCACGTTTCTCTAGACATTCTTTATGTCCCTTCTTCAGGCGTTTTTTTTTACTTCTTTGTGGATGATTCTTCCTGCTTGCGCATGATCCGAGCGTTTTTGTGACCGCTTTTTGACGTGATTCTGATAGCAATCAACCGTGATCAGTGGTGACAATTGATCGCAGCGTGATTTCCTCCCCAGGCTAATCATGCGTGATCAAAGAGTGATTCCTGCCGTTGGACAAGTAAAAATTCAAAATTTGAAATGCAAGGTCGTGATGTTTTCTTATATTTAGGGATAAATTGAATAACCAGAATTGTAGTTTTTTCAGTTTCATGCCTGTGTATGTTTAAAATGCTTTAAATACTGCTAGTTCAGTTATGCATGGGCTTCAAAATAAATAAAGGCTCATAAGAAATCCATTCCCTACTATTTCCCGTAAAAATACGATAAAAATATATTTTTTGCAAACTGACATGGCGTCTCTGGTTTGTTTCCAAAATCGTTGACCGTTCTTGTGCTTTTCAGTGATCACGATGATCATGATCACGGTGATTCTGATCGCGAGCGTGGCCACAAAAAGACGCCTTTTCTTTCTCTCTCTGGATCACAGTGAGTTCTGTGGGCTGGGAGACTTAAATCAGGAATAAAATAAAAAAGCAATAATAATCGCTGTGATCGAGTCAAGGGGGGTTAAATTCATGAATTACTGCTACTTTCCATTGCTAAATAAACATATTTCACATATTAAGTCTGATTCTTTTTCTATATTAGTATATTTTTTGCGTCCCATAGGCCTAGTCATACATAGTATAAGCTACAGGTTTGTCTGACTTTAATTTAGGAGACTATCACGAACTGTTCGTCAGTTCAGATTAGTTAAACTGAAATCAGTGAAAACTAATCGCCCTCATTCATGGCATGCCTAGGTAGCTACTCTCATCGTTTCTCACAAGGCTAGAAGTCCCTATATGCATAAGAATCTTTGCCACGGTATGTTTGTATTTATCTCGAAAATGGTAGCTATCTATCTAGTCAGGCTCCCATAGAGGTAAACGTAGATTTACCGTTGCAGGGAATTCTGGTTGTCATAATCCATACCCTCTAAATTTTAGAAACGACAAATTAATACGCGCTAGCTCTTCCATGATCCTTTGCATCCTATTATTAGTGTGCGACAATTCCTTACAGCTGTAGCTACAACTGGTCTATAGCGACCGCACGAACAGAGCAGCTGCAGCAGAGCCAGCACGCTTCCGTTGCACAGATGTGTTGCCTCCAGCGACGTCCTTCTCTTCACGTATAGCTCTCGGATGATCCCATTGCCTGTTGTATGGACGCTAAAGTCTTTTTGTGGCCACATTCATAATCAGAATCACCGTGACCATGATCATCGTGATCACTGAAAATCATAAATACGGTCAATGATTTTGTGGGGAATGGATTTTTTAAAGAATTTTGATCTATTTAGAAGTCAATGTATAAGTGCCAAAACATTTTCAACACTGTACAGGCATAAAACTTACGAAATTTAATTCTGGAAGTCAACATTACAATCAGTCGCGATAATAGTATTCAAATTATCCTTAAAACATCAGAAAACATCGCGAACTTGCATTTCAAATTTTGAATTTTTGCTTGTCAAACGTCTGCATACACTCTTTGATCACGCATGATCAGCCCGCGAAGGAAATCACGGTGCGATCAATTTTCACCACTGATCACGGTTGATTGCTATCAGAATCAAGTCAAAGAGTGGTCACGAAAACGCGCGAATAATGCGGAATCATCAGCAAGATTTTCACCAGAAAACGCCTTAAACTGGCAGGCTGCACAGCTGTGTCTCTCTATACTTAGGTATGGGCCTTAAATATGCAAGGATGGGTGTATGACAATGTTATTCGAATAACGTACGTGCCTAAATAACCGCAGGTGGGCATTTCGTTACTATTTTCACAAGACAATTTGCGATAGCTATACCGTCATCGTCAATTGCCTACTTATATTAACACCATACGTTGCCAGCCGTGATAGCAGTGTTAATACGTACAGATTTCCAGCCGTGCCAAATATCGAGGCTTTTTTTTAAATGGTTGAGACTATGGCTCTTAAGCCTCTTATTAATAGCAATAACGTTGCTTGAACAGCAGTCTCGAGAGAGATTTCGGCTGCGCTTAGGTAGAAGTTGAGCATCTGAGCCTTCCTTCGTTTGAAAAAAAAAAAATCCATGATTTAAATACAGTATAGTGATGCTCATTTTGATATGCAAGTTACCCGCAAGAAGCACTGCTGTTCAACTGATGGGTTCGCTTTAATAGCTTGTGCAGAACACTTAGTTGGCTTTTGAGTTTACTTTTCTTTTTAATCGATTTTTTTTTTTGGCCTTCCATACGAAAGCGTCGCAAGGATATCGCCAAGAGATGCATTGCCAGAGTGGTAAGAGTCCTCCGCTTCAATGGGCCTTTAGCTGAGATTATAGTTCATATCCTTTTGGAATAAAACGGGCCCTCTACACTTTAGGTCATCATGCGCTTGTGTCCTGAAAAGGTCAGTTTTCATCGAAAAGGAGCTTCTGCCGAGGTCCAAGGTGAGACGGCGGGTTCTATGTTGCCATACCTGGTCTTGAAATGTGACACTGATGCAGAAATTCCCAATTTCAGGCTGCGCCCTGAAGTGCTTCGATTGCAACAGCGCTCAGGATTCGTCATGTGGCGACCCCTTCAGCTTCGACTCGCCTGCTCTTCGAGAGTCCTTCTACAAGACCTGCCCTGAAAAGGCGGGCGAGACAGTCTTCTGCAGGAAGACCAAGATCTGGCGTGAGTTGGTGGTCTTTTGCTCATGTGCGGTGATCTAGCCTGCGTTAATTTTTTTTTCTTTTTGTGTATCGGTGTAAATTATCGGCGTATATCCCCATAATCGGTGATCCTTGCGGTGATCCATGATTTTTTTAATTAGCTTCGTAACAGTTGTAAGTTCTTGGTCCCTCGTATGGCGATCTCTCTTGTAATGGTTGTCCATTTTTTTTACCTGCAGCTCGGGTGTAAGTTGTTGGGCTACAGTCCCTTGTGCGGCGATCTCTCCTGCGTCGATAAAAGTTTTTCTAATTTACGTGTCTGATAAACGGTATGTTATAGGGCCTGATTTCCCATATGCTTCCTTCGCAAGTGCATCGATTTTTTTTATTATTGCTGATGTGTTCGGCGTAAGCTGTAGGATCATTGTTCCATGCGAGAAGATCCTTCAATCATTGGTGGCTCATATTGTTTCGAGCTACCCTATATCCTTTCTTTTCATGGCGCGCCCAATACTCTTCATCACAGTTTCCCAGGTTTTTTGAACTGGTTACCGAAAAATGCAGCTTCGCAATTATCAATTAGCCTACTCCACTGAACGTATGCCAGGCAATATCAGATTTCTTCCCCGGCATTTAGAGGATTATTTGCACAGATCATAATTATAGCCCCTCTTGTTAGGCTACCTCTTCTAACACGGAACATCCATGCCCCAAGGTATGGGTCTATTAATTAACCCACGTGGGTTTTTTACACCGAGGATGGAAAACACTGCTGCATATAGTGCAATGGCTCCCAAAACTCTACAATAGTCGCGGCGCACCTTTGACGTAACTAAAATTTTTCGGCGCTTCACTAGAAGTTAATTCAACAGTTTCCTTCGTGAATTTTCACAGCCGGATAACTTATTAGTATGCTGTCAAAAAACTATTTTTTTTCAGAGTACTGTGTGGATGGGCTCGTCACGTGACCTATCTTTCGTCGCGTGACCTATGTTTCGTCACATGCCTATATTTCGTCACATGACCTATATTTCGTCGAGTGACTTATCGTTGGTCACGTGACCTGCCATTTGTGACGTGACCTGCCATTTGTGATGTGACCTGCCATTTGTGACGGGACCTGTCATTTGTGACGTGACCTGCCATTTGTGACGTGACCTGCCATTTGTGACGTGACCTGCCATTTGTGACGTGACCTGCCATTTGTGACGTGACCTGCCATTTGTGACGTGAC
>LQNS02278070.1:8586143-8599986 GCA_001587735.2 Parhyale hawaiensis
TGTTTCTACAGTAATTTAAAATGAATAATTTGACAGTAATTTAAATGAATAATTGGAATATTGGGCTATCATTTGAAAGTGACTAATTGGAGTTAGCAAAGATATTTATATATATTAATTAGACATATGTTAAATAGCTTGTACTCATTGTTTCCTAAATTAGCTTATACGCATTGTTTCCTAACAATTACCAGTACGCATTATTTCCTAACAACTACATAGCTGTAAGTGCCACACCACACTGCGGCCGCAATAATTGTGTCAATGTCAGAGAATGAAGACTGTCTGGCTCTGGCTAACCACAGACAATTAAGGACAGTCACTGCTGTCTGCCGAACGTACGTACAAAGTCATGTAAGTAACTCTACCCGCTTTCCAAAGAGAGGGACCACGAAGTCAAAAGAATGCATAACTGCCACTGTTCAGCTGCAACAGTTGGGAACAATTTAGAAAATGTTTTTATGTAGAAAAATTGCACAGCTATTCCAATTTGTATTAAGTGGCAGTCATGACAAGGATACCTAAAGGTTAGTCAAGAATCCACAAAGGTTAGTCAAGAATCCACAAAGGTCAGCTAAGAATCCACAAAGGTCAGTCAAGAATCCACAAAGGTTAGTCAAGAATCCTCAAAGGTCAGCCAAGAAGCCGGCCGGTGAAAGTCTAAGGCAGCAAGGCGGAGGCGCAGCGACAGCAGGTCACACCAGACCATAAACGCTTTTATGGCACCAACTCGGCCATTATGGACACCTATATTGTCTCGTCCCCTCATATGGCAAGTGCGGCTACCAAGTAGAATGGCCAAGTTAGGGCTTGTGCCATATGGACATGTTCGAGATGGGCGCTGAAATAAAGCCTTCGAGGCTTAGCTTGTCCGAAACTCCAGTCAGGGGCTTTGGCTTTGCTACTTCGAATTGCGTTTCAAGTGTTAGCAACAACACGATTACGCTGAGCCAGCTGAAAGTGAGAAGTGGTTAGCGATTTGTGATCGACTGCAGTCGTACATTGCTCAAGGGCTAATTGGCCTATATCTACAGCACGACCAGTGCGTGTGGGTTCCCACTTTATTTTTTACATTTACCATTATAGCGGTTTTGAAAAAGATTTGTGGGGATCTCTGATGTTATGCGTCTGTCGTATTCGTATGTGCTACTTTGATGCTATATTGATACTTCAATTTCCCAGTTTCAAGGACAGTTGATTCGAATAAGAATAGTTCATTCGAAGTCAAATGGAGAGAATTACTTTTCTCGGGGGTGTTCAATACATACCAAAATAAGCATGTATACATTGTCAGTTTTCTAAAACTTATTTGGACGCGTAGGATATTCGAATAACATTGCCATCTCCCCACCACTTCATAGAGGCCATAGCAGAGCATCGAGACAGGGAGACACACCTGGGCGGCCTGTCAGTTTAGCGTCTATACAGCGGCCAATTGGGAGCTTCCGATGGTAAGTGAAAAGGAGGACGGCGCTATACAGCTGTGTGAGAAGGCGCGCGTGCTGGTGGGCTAACGCTGCTACAGCTGTGGGGTATATACGGCTGCTAGATAGAACCATAGAGCTGGTATAGCTGCAAGGGCTTCTTGTTTATTAATGGGAGAGGGGGGGGAGGCAGCAAATGAAATCGCTCGCACAATTTGATGCAAGGATGTGCAGCTCGCATGTCGTCCCGATAAATATTTCAACACAGTAGCATAGACACGGTAGCATGAACGACGTGCGAGCTGAACATCCTCGCATGAAGTTCTGTGTGCGACTGCTTAGTATGGCCTCGGCATAACACGGTGCAGATAGTACAGAAGAAATAGTATATTTTTTACTACTAAATTCTTCTTGCTCGTCTCATTCACTGCACCTGACATACTATACGGTGTGTGTAGGCCTAGCAATACATAGGACTACACCAGGAGCTCTCCAGCAGCTGAGATTTTTATTTATCAGTTGGAATCAGTGAGAAAAAATGAGAGTTCCATGGAATTTTTTTACCTCTGCTACAAAGTCATGTCTTTGTCAGGTTTTTCTGTTTGTCGGTAACCAAGATAACTGAAACAGCTATAGAAGGATGTTTATGAAATTTATTGGGATTGTGAGACATAGGAGGGACAGATGATTAACTTTTGGTGAAGATCCGTTCAAATTTTTGTTTGTTTGTTTGTCTACCACTTTTTGCTGGTAATATAACTCAAAACAATTTGGACAAATTTTAATTCAGGAAGTTTGCACGAATTGTTAGGCATGTTACGAATAGCAAATGATCAAATTTTGTGATTATCTATTTGTCCGTCTCAATGAATCTATGTTTGATAAGTTTGTTAGATATATATATATATATATATATATAACTCAAAGAGTTATGAACGAATTTTTATTAAATTTACCGGAATTGATAGAAATGTTGAAAAACACAAATTTTGGTGGTGTGTTTGACTAATGCCAGTGAGCAACAGAACTCAAAAATTATGAACGAATCTTTAATATAAAATTTGCAGTAATAGGTGAAATATTATAAAACACGACCAAATATTGATGATAATCGGTCCTTCCGTTTGTGCGGTTGACTTCAACAAAATTACAGAAACTCTTACTACTTTCAAAAGGCGCAAATAACCGAATTTTGATTAGGTATGCCAAAAAGGAAATCTTATTTTCTGGACATATTTGAATTTATCATTAACATTGCCCTGCTTGGCGGAGGTTTGTGCTCTCAGAGTGCTCTAAATTTCGTCTGCATTTCAATCGTATCACTGAGAAAAAAATACGTCACGAAACAAGCAAGTCTTCTTTGGTAGGTACAGATGGAAAAATGGCGGCTTTGGCGAGCTGCTGCAGCATAAAAAGGGAGATTTTACGCAGCACAAACACGCCAAGACTAGTATATAATGACTAACTGGGAAGACGAGCTGCATTTGGGACATGAGAGGTAGAACATCAGCCGGCTTCAGTCACTAAGCCCGCGATTCCAAAGATAAGGATACCTTATTCCTAGCACAGCGCGCCCGGCATACGGTCCACACCGCGGTGTAAATGTTAAGCAGCATGGGGAGCGGGTTGATATAAGCCGGTTGGTGCTCGCCCAAAACCGGTTTGGGTGCCAGTGGTAGTCAGGGACTCCCCCCTTCCTCCTTCTCCTCCCCCGAACCGTACACCTCTCACCCGCTATGGGTGTAAGCGATTCGACCTTTATTGGGTAGTAACAGTTTTCTGCGATTAACTTCAGTTTGTTGGGAAATTCATTCGTGACAGTTTGATTCATTTTGAATCAAGCTTCAGGCATTTAATCACAAATAGATTAAGCTTGAGACGGTCGAAAGCTGTAGAAGTTTTGACCGTGGAGAGAGTCATCGATTAATTTGTGCCTGGCGCAGGTTACTCGACCCAATGTGACGACTCGCGATTACTCGAAGTTGAGCTAGCAAACAAGTTACTGAAGTTAAATCGACTAGGTTTTAAACTAGCGAAGAAAACGCTTCTCGGTTCCCCATATATAAGACTTCTAATATCATGCGGCATATTCAACAGCGAAGGTCATATCAATAATCATGTCAACACTGCCCACCATACCCAACGCTCAATATGAGGGAGAGATCTCTGTACGTCGTTTAAGCACTTCTAGACACAACCCCGGCGTCTCAAGAGCAAAGAGAAAAAAGGACATCGAGTGTATCGACCGATCTGTGGAACCCATGCACGAGGGTGTTCTAGCAAGATTAACGCGCATCCACGGGATCAGCAAGCCAGGTAAAAAAAAGAGAAAGAACAGAATAAAGCATCATCAGTAGGATATGAAACACGATGGAAGCAAAGTGGTTACGAAGGAACGATGTCCCGAAGACCTTGCTAGGATATATAACCTATAGGGTCACCATGGGGTTGCTGCCACCTCAACATACGATGGGCGAACCTTCAAGAATCCGTGTCTCGATGGCTTCGATATTAATTAACCAAAACAAGTGCATGTGGCCCATCCTTTGTCTCTTCAGTATAATAAAGTCTGAAATCTGCAGAAGAGCTTGGAAGGGAAACGTGCTTCCGCTCAACGGAAATGACGTACGTTTGAAAGGAAACGCGCACTGACGCACTGAAATCAAGCTTGCAAATACTACGCTCTCCGGATGTAGCCGATACGAGAAACGTCTGAAAAGTTCACAGATTTGTTGAGCCATCCGAAGATATGCCCATTTGCGAGAATAGCAAGGCTTATTACAGGAATTATGACCGCACTGAGGGAAAGCGTTGTCCCCAAATCAGTGCATATTCTCGTGTAAAGACGGAGAAACACCCGTCTTCGCGTAGGCTACTCGCCCAGCGCTAAAACTGTACTAGTTTCCCTTTGTGCACAGACAGGCGACAATACTTTCTTCAGCTTAGTGCAAGTTGTGTTTCAAGAGTGTAAAAAAGACTGGTATTACGTGGCAAGAAAATCAACTAACTATTATGTGAAGAAATCTCGCTCAACGAAACAGGCAGCCTGGAGAAAAAACAAAAGAAAGTCTGTCGGAAGTAGCAGAGAAAAAAAGAAAAAGTGGCAAAGAGTTAAAGACGATGTCCCGAAAGCGTTAATAGTAAACGCATGATTCTTTTCTCATATAGACTGTGTGAAATTATGTCATCGAGCATTTACGGCCCATTGTGTCCAATAGAAAATCCGACAGCGACCCTATAGGACGATAGGATCATTAAGCTCCCGTAAGGTAGGATAGGCGAACGTAACGTCCCAGCTATAATAAGCCTACTGATGCCTGGTGTCATATATGTTATTTGCACGAGACCCATGAAAATGTTTCGGCGTAAATTAGTTAAGATTTTTCCGTTACAGGTTCTAATCAGAAATACAATAAGGGATAAAACTCGCAGAGCAATCATCCCTGACGAAATCCTATTGGTTGTGTGATTAAAAATGAATGTTTTGACCTTCAAAGTCATCATCAACATCCGTAGAGATAAACGCAAACTCGATAAATACTCAAAAGTTTCAATAGTGCACACCATGTTTAACCGCAATATAATAAATGGCGATATGTACGGGAAAGATAAGAAACTATAAACTTAACAATTACAGTGGATAAATACTACAAGGGATACGTGATAGCAAATTATTATTAACTTAGTAGCAGCCACTCAATGAGTGATCTCGACAGCGAAGGCTTGATCTATACGTCTACACAGCTCAGAAGGAATATTTTATTTCGGCATGCCGGAAAGTCTGAGTTGGCCCAATACACTACTACTGGCCAGGAAATCCGGCGAAAGCATCTCAAAGAAACAAAGGAGGAAAAGAGAAGTGGATAGGATAAGAAACACTCGTGCGCAGAGGGCTCTTCCGTGACCACCCACACGGGAGGAGGTAGGAGGCCCATGGGATAGGTCGCTTTCTAATATCGGTGGCTCACCTCATGAAGTAGAAGGGGAAGTACCTATACACGACCTATCCTAAATTTACAAACAAAACTTGTCAGCTGGAATGCAATACCCTAACCCGATTTCACCACTAACCAAAAATTGACGGTACCGAAATTGAAAAAAGAAAAAAATTAGGGAAACCAGACCTTGCCTCCCCTAACCTACCCGAAAATAGGGGGGGGGGGGCGGCGGCACCTCGTCTGACCCGAAAAAAATTCGGGTTTCCGAGATATAGGTACGGCCTAAAACGTGCAAATTAGGCCCAACCGTCAATTTTAGTAACGGGTGAGACACCCCCTGCGGGAAGTCACTCAGGTTAAACTCTCGGGGCGCGAAGGCGAACGATTGTGACGTCACCCTCGGGTCAGTACCACGGTCGGAGCATAATCATCGACGTATCGCGTAGTATGAAACTGCGAATGAAAGCCACTTCGGTCTCTGGGCCAATGACGCTGTCGCAACAGTGCCGGGACGTTTCGGCGCAGCCCAGACAGACGCCACTAAACAATTGTCTCGCCCGCCGCATAAAATTGCAACACGCCGAGCTGTGTTGCAACGGCGACCAAGGCTGTGCTGCAGTAGGCTGACCTTACCTCTTGAGTTTACATACTGGGAGATATCTCAGGGTCTGCTTTCAGATTGGAAGCTTGTTTTATTGCAGTAATGTACTAATAGGGAGATATTTTGAAGTATATTTTCAGACTGAAGGTTGTGCTGGGCGTAAATGTACTAACGGGGAGATATTTCGGGATTCACTTACTGACTGAAAGGCTCTGCCATAGTTATAATGCACTTAGGGGGAGTATGCCTAGTAAATCGAATAAATATCAAAGAAAAAATATAGGTAGTTGTGATGAGAAGTGGACAACAAATACTGACCCGAGTCCAATATTCGGATTACTTTTGTTGAAATAATATAGGTTCAAGTATGCATACACATACGTAGGTACTTAATAGACGCCCACTGTTAAGAAAAGTTATGTTCAAGATGCTTAGTAAGAAAATGAATGCCTACAGTGCAATTGTTAATTATGACCACTCTTAAAGATAGGTGAGCGGTAAGATAGGAAGGTACTTGCGCTGAGAAAGATTTCGATGCACGTAGGTGTTTTATGGCGCAGTTTGGCGAGTCATCACACTGATGATCACAGCAGACAGAAAAACATATTTCAGTCCGAAAAACATGTTTCCGCACAAAAAAACAAAGTTAACAAAAGCTTTGTAGTTTTGTTACACGTGTGAAACGAGACGCGGTTACTCAACACGCAGGTCGCTATTGTAATTCGAAATTTTGTTTTTTCAGGTGCATTAATTTTACCTGTTTTTGATGTAGCTACCTAGGTGCATCATCGGCTTGATCCCAAAACCGAAATACATAAGTGCATCAACGTGATCAAGTGCATCATAAGACCCAATATGCATCATCATGATGCACTTTCGTGTTTCGGTTTTGGGGCAAAAATGCATGTAATTTTGATGCACTTAAGCGCATCAAATTTTTTCCCTGTATGAGCGGAGTACACCGAAGAAATTTCAGACAACTAGAAACATGCATTTACCCCCGTACGGAGTTTTTTTTTTATAAATTAATACCATTATCTACAGAGTTAGCTCAGTAAAGTAGTTTAACTGAAGATAATAACGAGGCTTACAGACTAGTTGCAGATTAATAGCGCTATCATACTACC
Organism: Parhyale hawaiensis; assembly: GCA_001587735.2. Lineage (NCBI taxonomy): Eukaryota > Metazoa > Arthropoda > Malacostraca > Amphipoda > Hyalidae > Parhyale > Parhyale hawaiensis. The sequence goes on from LQNS02278070.1 coordinate 8,593,234, forward strand.
CAAAAGCTCAGCATCTAAGACGATACTATGGTTCCTAAATTGAGGTTTTTTGCTCTTTATCAAAATTTCACTTTTATTATTATATTCCTAGTTTTACCACCGCACTAGCGCCTTACGACGTGATCTAAGCAGTGAGCCTCAGTTTATTATGTCGCATCAATACATTGATGTTTTATGTCTGTAATCCTGGCGGAAAGCCTCAGTCGGCCGAGTGCGCTACTACTGGCTGGAAATGAGGCGCAAAGCATCTCCAACACGGCACGGCTCGGCTGAACAAATTCACTCAGCCATGCAGCACAGTGCAAGAAACAAAAACGAAAGAGACGGAAGAATGATAACACACCAGCGTAAGGTCCCCCCCTCCGCCACATGGAAGCCGATCGGAGTCCCTGGAGATGAGTCGCTAACCACCAATCGGCGGTCCACCTCAGGAACGGGAAGCATAGAGAATCTACCTAACCTAACAAACTAACCTCAGCAGGAACAGCCGTCATCTGCAACATCTCCTGCGGAGAAAGCACTCGGGACAGCCCTTGGGTTCGTGAGGCCCATACAGTATGTATATTGTATATTCTGACAGAGATAGGGGGGCTCACCAAAATATACCCCTGGGGGCTCAAAATTTCACTTAGAAAATTGCCTCTTGGCATTGTACATCAACGCAAGCTGGACCGATGGATAAACGATGAGTACCGTACGGATCGTTTATACACACTTCCGCCCAAATTTATCCAGCAAGTAACCTCGGGTTCACACTCCAGTTTACTGTTCTCTGCACAATGTTCGATTGTTTTATTGCTTCCATGTAACCACCAATGTGTAAGTAAGAAAGAAAAAATTATTTATTGTATCTAATCTTAATTAAGGCTGCACCTATCATATCAATTAAGGAGAACAGCACCACGGTTGCGGAGTCGGAGGCATAAAGTCCGACTCCGACTCCTGACCAGCCTCCAAATCCTTGGTTTCCAAAAATATCGTACTTCACTCCTTTTTCCATGAAAACGGGCTATTTTTCCATTATTACGACTTCGACTCCTGGTTTCCATAAATGACCGACTCCTAGTTTATGACCCTGCACAGCAGTGACAGCACACATAGGTTTAAGAACAATACTAACACGGGGAGAAATTTTGTAGGTGGCGTACGCGTTCAGGTATGATTATTACACGTGAACGAAGTGAGAGAGGTGATGATGTTTTCGTTAAAGATTTAAGTATATTTGTCAGTCCACTCTAAAAGAAGGAAGAGGAGTTTAGTAATGTTCATAATTTTTTTTAATGGAGTCAGGTGGGTTGACCTAGATGTGAAAAATGCCAAAACTCTAGAGTAAGCTGACCATCAAAATTAACGGCGTTCAAATTTCCCCCTCTGGGCTTCTAATTGTAAACAAGAAGTCGACCAAACTATGTGATAAAATGTTAGCCGTCGTGTTTGCTAGCTCATGCCGTCTTTTTCTAGCATTATTTTCATTATTATGACGTTCTTAAGCCACTCTCTGTAGCCGCACGCTCAACACATGACCGGACGTTCAACTCGCACGTGGTCCCAATCACACAGTAAAATTTGGTATCCAAGCTTTCGATGGAAAGTGCTTCAGTTGAACGACGCGCGCCTCGGCTGAAGGTCCGCTCAATAAGTTGAGCGTGCGACTGGGTAGTGTAGCCCTGGCATAAGGTGGAATAGTTGTAGATTTTAAGCCTTTCCATTGAGCAAGTCCTTGAAAAAAAAGCCCAGTACGTGGCCCTGTTTGGTAACATCCATCTCTGTCAGCCGTCACTATGGGCTGAGTAGACTACTAATGAACTCTTGCTATCGTAACACAAACCTGACTAGTTTCTCTAATAAGGATTGTCTCGTCTTTTTGCCGGCTGAATATTGCTGCAATACGGGCACTAGTGTGAGTGAATACGTTGTTCAAGGGCGGGTTCGGATGGGTGCCAAAATTAAGCCTTCGAGAATTAACTTGCCCGATACTAGAGGCAGGCGTCCGGGTTTCAACCTGCAGAGTTTGAGTTGCAGGCATTGATCCAAAATCGTTTAGCTAAGAATACGGTAACATTTGGGGGTTTAGGAGGGGGTGCCACTCCACTCCCTATTAATTGATAGAACTTAAATAATTCAATCCTATTGACAGTAGGTAATTTGCCCCTCCTCTCCGAGGAGCCGACTGGGACTTACGAAAACAGAGACAGTAACGTAACCGGCTGATATTGCGTCAGTGTAAAAACTTGTGAAAGTAACGTAACCGTCTTATATAGTTTTAGTGCTGCAGTTTGTGAAAATTAAGAAAGTAACGTAACCAGCTGATATCGTTTCAGTGTAAAAACTTTGAAAATAATGAAAGTTATATAACTGGGTGATCTCTTCATTACTAGCCTAGATACAAGTTGTGCATAAAACGAAAGTGTTTTTCAAATGAGGCATTTATCACGAGCGTAGCAAGTTAATAAAAAGTATTCCATTATGAAATCAAATAAAATACGATTTAGAACGTGATTAATTTCAAAGGTAGGCTACCTAACTTTTATTTGTACTTTGAGCTTTGGTTGTTTGCAGTGCTGAGGCTTGTTCCTAGAAAAATAGAAATAAATTACTAGGCCTAGGTCTGAGTTACATTGTACTTAAGCACTATCAGATTATCTAGTACTAGGTACTATTATTTTTTAAGAGGCTTAGGGATTAGCTTAGGCAAATATCGATCTCTGAAACGAAGCTATAAACAGTTGATTGATAACACTAGAAAATTATTGTAAATGTCGGTAAAATGATGCAAAAATACCAGCAGAACGTGAGGGCCTCATTCTGAAAAAATGGGCGCATAGCTAGCCTAATTCCCATACTGTATTGAAATGAGGGGGAGCGTTGCTAGGTCCAAGAAACTTTCTATGAATCACGTAATAGATCATTTATAGAGTTCTAACTGCATATATACATATCATTGGCCAGCTTTTTTATAAGGGTCATGAACACACAAAGCTTTTTTTTACATTTTCCTAGAAGTTCTCTGAGTCTCCGCTCGGTATAAAACTGACCTCCTGTCGTCTTAAATGTCGAGGAAGAAAAAACTACGGACGAGGTTTCAGTTTCATTCTGGGCGACAGAACAAGGCACGGTCGTGGGAACATTGAACGCTAAAATTGCTACTAGTACTACATAATTGCGGACAGAATTATTTTTTTCATCTTGCAACAGAGGATGTAGAACACAGAAAATTCGTTGCAAGTAAAAGTGATGTGTTTTACGCTAAATTAGAAAGTCAATGTTAATATGTTTCACAAATTGACTTACTATAGCCGACCATGGCTAGAAGAGCGGTGACGATAATAATCTTCATCCTGTTGGTGGATAAATTAAGTAAACTTTCACAAGAGGGAAATGTGGAGGGACTCACAAACTACGACACACACACCAGACGAGTGCTATATAGCGACTAACCGCAAGTCCGCAACTTGATTGCTAGCTGCAGCAGGTAGCAGCCAAGCTTCAGCCAATCAGGAGACAGTGCCGGTTACTATCGTCATAACAGTTCATTTCTGTAGTGTTTGTTCCTTTCAAAATCTACATCCGTCAAGAAGCGCTCTTTAGCGACAAGTATTCGTACCAGTTTGTAAATGCTGAAAAATAATCATGAAGAAATATCATCCCAACACACTCTGACTGGCTGTTTTCTGTTTTATAAGGAATTGGTGTCACCGTCGCCAATCCAGTTGGATATTATAACATATACTGAACGAAAAAGATATTAGGCCTACTGATTATATCTGTCCATAACTTTTTGAGTTATAGCTTTAAGAAAAATAAAGCAGACAATCAAACGGATGAACGGATCTTCGCCAAAAGTTAGTCATTACTTCCTTATAACATACTCGACATTCCCTAAAATGTCGAAAAAAAATCCGTCGATGAATTTTTGAGTTACCTTGGTGACAGGCAGAGCTGCAAACAAACAGACAGAGAAACCCCGAAAACATAACCTCCGTGGCGGAGGCGACAATGAAAGTACGATTTTCGTCGGGGCTATCAGCGCAGAGCCAACCCAGCAAATTCATTTAGGAAGACCTGACCGTGACTACAGCTTAAAGTATGTGAAGATCTCACTAAATATCCTAAAATATTGGTTTTTCCGTATTTAAACTCGCTGTAGAATAAAAATTGCAGTTCCGAAAGAGAATTGTTTTAGCAATTATGAGTCTTGTTTAATAATGCACAAGAGGAAAGCCATCCGTTCGGCAAAGTGATCACTTATCAGACTTAGCTGAGCTGGCTCTATGTTGGTAACACAGACAAAAGTCGTACCGAGGCACCCGTCTGCACAGTTAGCGCGGAGGCGACTGTAGATATTACTTCATAAGCAATACTTACGCTTGTCGTTGCCAACTCCTTAGTGCACTTCTCTTTAGATAAAATTTTAGCTGAGAAGCATAGACCGCAAGTCGTAATAAGTAAACTAGTTTTTGAAATTCATATCACTTTTTGTAGTTGTAGTAGAGGCTATGGAATAATACCATCTTCATTAATAGAAGCGTTTATATTCGTTAACCTTTAGCGTGGCAACAACTGCCACTGCATGGTGGTTGAAACAGATTTAATGAAAACCGTGATTTTGATTTGCCAAGCGCATCCCTCTGGTGGCAGGTATAAGCACTGATACTTTTCTTCATCGACAAAGCTATTGAGTTGCAAAAAGTTAGCAGCCAGCGCTGTGTATGTTGCACTTCTCAGTCTACAGGCGTCGGCGTATTGCCTAGAGCAATTAATTTACAACGTATTGGGCAACTCTAGGCGAACTGCAGATGGTATGATGCACATTTAGAGCAGTTAATATATGCGTCTGCACGGCTGTATCGCCTAGGCTGAACTATTCTTCCATAAGCATACTTAATCAATCTTGGAGGAGCGACGTGCTCCCGCATGTACGGTAACTGAACTTACAACGGGGTTGATATTATCAAACCTTCTTGGTTTTGACGATGATTTTTACCTTGGTTCAATTACGTTTACCTACTCTGTCGTACTTGCTTTAAACAAACATTATCTCACCCCTTTTCTAAAACTAAATACAGTATGGCTCATCAAACGCTTCAGCGTTCCCTACGTGTTAAAAACCTTTACAGCACCTGACAGAGAAACGCGGATTTTACAGAATTTTGCGGTGGTCAAGGCTAGAACCATTCTGCGATCTCCTAATCTATCGTAAAAATGCATTTTTGTAGCCACCCTGTGGATGTTTACGAATGAATCGTCTGTTATGGAGACCATAGCTCAACACGTGACTGCGTATCATTCATTGCTCTGTGTCGATGACCGGAACATGATTTCCTTCCAAAAGGGTGAGTTCACACGTCATTCGTATCTACGCGTTCACTCATCCCCTTGCCCGAATGCGTTACTGTGCCTTGGAAATAGCAGAAAAGTGCCCTGATTTTTGTCTCCTCTGTCACTCCAAATTTGAAAAGATTTCCGTAACTTGCTCAGTGATACTTGCAGAGGAGACTGATTTATACACCGAGGCTCGAGGAATCTTCAAGAACTATAGGATAGATTAGGAAAGGGGGGAATGGGTTCTGTTCACGATACTTACTAGCAAAGGCCATCGCCAATGTAAATACGATCTAGAAAAGAACAAGTATGATCAAGGAGTGATTCCAGACGTTGCACTAGTTAAAATTGAAATACAAACTTACGACCGTTTCTTAAACTCTATACAAAGGTAGACTAAAAAAAAATACGGTAGCTAGCTGTTTCTTATATTTACTTTCAGAGATTGCAGCGTTGTTAGATTTATGCCTGTTCATTGTCCAAAAAGCGATGGACCCTTCTATAATATTTCACCTATGCATCGACTTAGAAAATAAATTAATATTTATACGAATGCAAATTTCCTGCCTCGGTAGTCACGGTGATTCTGATTACGAACGGGGTCACAAAAAGAGCCGTTATGCGCGCCAGGCTCGACCCTCGTTTTACCTGATGTTCATCGGCTAACCCTGTCATACCTCGCCTAACCCCAAGGTCCTTAAAATTCAGGGTCAAAACTATCGTTAAAATTGGTGCGGTGGCATATAGTCCAGGCTCTAGGGGGTGTCTGTGTACATTTCTCTTTCACGGCTCTACCATGTATTTTCCTATTCCATATGATGAGGACATTAAAAAAAAGTTGGTAGAACTTCCGCAACTGGTACATTTTTGAGGGGGAGGGGGCACCAAGTTATTAATTTTGGACTGATTGTTCTGAAACTTGCTCAGAGTATGTATTTTTGATAAAGAAACACATTTTGTTCCTGCAAATGTTTCAATTTAGGCCTAGTTTTTGAGATAATGGGGTTTATAATTATATAAATATATATGTATATTTTGGAAATTTCAAACGATTGAACTCGATGAGTTTTCATGATAGAATGAAAAAATTACAGTTTTGGAATCCTTGAAATATTCTTAACAAAACAATAGAGCTAGATTCTCTAGTTTTGCCCTCATATCGTTTTTATTACTGCTGGATTTTTCATTTTCTATTTGGTTGCGATGGCTTACTAAAATATAGGGAAACACAAATTAAGGGATTTGGTTTTGAGTTGTGATAAAAAAATATTATGAGTGCAAAAATGAAGAATTCAACTCTATAGTTTTGTTAGGAATGTTTTAAGGATTCCAAAACTGTCATTATTTTTGTTCTGGCATGAAAACGCATTGAGTTCTTTTCCTTTGAAGTTTCCAAAATATACATATATATTTACATATAAACCCCATTAT
>LQNS02278070.1:8632417-8650103 GCA_001587735.2 Parhyale hawaiensis
GCCTATAGTCTGAGGTCTACCTCCGGGTTGATTGTCAATAGTCTGAGGTCTGGTCTGAGGTCTACCTCCGGATTCATTGCCTATAGTCTGAGGTCTACCTCGGGGTTGATTGTCAATAGTAAAACGCCAGACCGAAAGTTCTTAAATCAACCTCATTCAATACGTTCATTCCCGACACCATGATCAAACAATTCATGGGTGCTACCAGCTTTCTGGAATACATTTGTGCCAATACCAAATTCATGTTCTTTAAAAATAATAACAAAGTTTTATTTTTTCATGGGTTCCAAAAATTAAATTTATGATAATAAATTTGCAAGGTAACGAGCCATCGTTAATTACTTCCGCCAATGCCAATGATGTTATGTTTTAGTCGAGTTTGCATGTTTGTGTTTGTTTAAGCTATCATGATAACTCAAACATACAAATATACACAACATGACTCACAAAGTTATGGTCGGAGCTTTATGAAATTTACCCTGAATACTAAATACATTATGAAGAACAGATAATTAACTTATGGTGAATGCCCATAGAACCGTTTGCTTGCACATCTTACCTTGTTTTCTTCGTAATTATCATTACTAAAACTTCACGCCCGTGCTGCCACAGATAAGTGGTAGGTATAACCCAAATGAAGCAGTTTGCAATACCAGGAAGCCCGAAATGCTGCTATAGAAAATCCAACTAAAGGCCATAAACAGCTGACTTAAACGCCTGAAGGCCAACACGACCAAGAGCTGACTCCGGCAATGAATTCCAAAACCCCAACAAAACAGTGCACGCACTACCGACTGAATTGACGAGTTCTGCATCTAACAGTCTCTAAAGTGAAAGAGTACGCGTCAATCGTAGCACGTGTAATCCTCCTTGATACTTCGAGTCCAGCAACCTCTCTCCTATGGGCAGATTCACCAGATCATTTTCGGCGCACAGCCTGCTGGCTGAACTAACAAGTCGGTCCAGCAGACGCAGGTGACTGTCAGCGGCTGAAGCCCAGACCGGTGAGCAATACTTCAAAACAGGCAGCAAGAAAACATAAAAGCCACGGACAGGTGGACGTAACTGAAAAAGTTTTGAACGGTTCTTCACTAAACCTGCATGAATTATAAGGCTGTTATGAAGAGTAAATGACCAAGTTATCGAGATCATCTGCTCATCCCTTTGACTGCTTATATCCATGTTTATTTTTATGTTTGTGAGTAACAGAAACCAGAAAGCTATGAACGGATCTTTTTGAAATTTTCAGGAATTGTTAGAAACGACCATCACAAACGACCAAATTTTGATGATGATCGGTTCGTCCGTTTACGTGTTTGACTGTACAGTGTATAATGTTCAGAAGAAACTCAGAGAAGAAATGATAAATTTCAGCTGTAAAGCGCATTAGTTTTAGTAGTTCACTTCATCACCTATACGGTATATCCAAACTTACAAAATAATACACAAATTGCTTGAATTATTGGTGGTTTGATATCTGCATCCCGTAGTGACGGTAAAATAAACTTGATATCTCATCCATTCTGGGAAACCCATACACACTGGTTCGTGCTGCAGATATAGGGCCGGTGTCCTATAAGGGGGTGCGGTTGTGAAAATTTTAACCCGATTGCTCACGTACGGCTTTTGTCGCACTACCTGCAGAGAGCCAATACAGCCAATTCATTTAATCCATTATACTCTCTTGACCGCGACTGCAACCTCAAGCATTTGAACGTAGTGCTAAAAGTTTTAAAATAGCAGTCTTTCCGCATTTAAACTCGCACTGAATGACGAGAGGCAGTCGAAGCTTCATTGCTCATACTAAAATACAAAAATTGCCGCGGTGGCTGGGGCTGTTAACAATTTTTGGGACTGTTTAATAATGGTGAAGCCGAAGCCGTGTCCGCGGCGACACAATCGGATTAGTTGGGTTGGCGTTCTGCTGATAACGCGACGAAAGTAAAATTTACGCACTAGACTTTTCTTACACCTATTAGATTAGATTAGATGTTTGGCAGTAAATGAGCTAGTTAGATTAGATAGTTGGCAGTAGATGAACTAACAGGCTCATTCCCAGAATGTGTGCGGGACGCACTGGCGCCAAACTCGCCATTCTGTGTACGTACATCACTGTGCGTTCAAGTAAGTTTTCTTCCCGCGTCACTATCACGAGAAGCACTACAATAAACACTACCTAACTCAACCTAGCCTAATCTAACCTTACCTTACGTAACGTAAGCTAATATAACCTAACCTAACCTTACCTAACCTTATCTAACTTTATCTAACCTAACCCAACCTTACCTAACCTTATCTAACTTTATCTATCCTAACCCAATCTTACCTAACCTAACCCAACCGAATCTGCTAGCAGCACAGCGAGCAGCACAACACATGAACTGGAACGCCGCCCGCACGCACATCGATGCACGTACACAGAATCGTCGCAAACGTACATAGCGTATGGCGAGTTTGACGTCTGTGCAGCCGGCACTCACGCTCTGGCCCTCAAAGAGCTATTGCTATTATATCAAAATCGACTGGAATTATCAATTTCATATGGGCACATAACTACATTGAGTTTTTGTTTATGGAGCGTTCAATGAACATAAGTATTCGGGAAATAAAACTAGTTTAAACAAAGCATTCCTACTTTTTATCGATGTGATATTACAAGTATTCATGTTGAATACTTAGCCCCAACGTAAATTATATCCTATGGCAATTTACTTGCCGTATACAGTAGGTGCCAACAATTAGCTAATCTCACAATGCTGGACTTGTGGAAAACTTCAGACAGAAGCGTTAGCTTCGCCACTTTGTGCAACTTTTAACACCTGCCACAAGATTCAACTACGTTAAAGGCGGCTGGAAGTTGCCTTCTGCGAAGCAAAGTTAGGTTTTCGGGAGTCTCAAACAAAACATACAAACAAACAAACATCATTTATTATCTCGTATACAGTGTACAGTGGATACATCTATCGAGGTTTTCTTTTGTCTTAATTCAAGAATTTTGAAGAACTAGTAGTATGAAGAGTAGGATAAGCAGTTCATGATGAGAGTCAATTTAGGATCCCTTGCCGTGCATCGCCTAGCCTCTTGGTGCTGTGGTGCTCCACGCAGTGTAAATCCTGAGTGTGCCGTCCGGGGAATCGAACCCGGGCCTCCATTTGTACGTTGCCGAACCTTTGTCACTTCACCACCGAGAGGATAATTGATTAAGGGTTAACGCCTTAAACTCATTATGATGGCACTTGATCGGAAAATCTTCGGTGACAATGTGATATTGTGTATTGTCTTCAGCCGTTGCCAATGGACATTGGATAGACGCCAAAGAGTTTTTAGTGAGAGCGGGAGACGTTGAAGCCAGTTCACTTATTAGGCTTAAATTCGTTAGCCAATCGTTGTGCCTATGACTGCTAAACCTTGTATCATGGCCCCCTAAAGTACAGGCTCGGGTCTGCGTCTCAAATGCCGGGTACACATATACATTTGTATATTCAACTGGTTGCTAGGCTGAGCAGCTCGAGTATTGTTTCGATACATATAAAAAAATCGGTAGCATAGATACGGCAGCATAAATGATGTCCGAGTCTCCTATGCTTGCATCGAGTTGTCTGTGTCACTGCTTAGTGTGTCCCCGGCATAAAATGGTCTGATCATGTTCAGTCCGTGGACAAATTATTAAACGCAGTCTATGTTTTTGATAGCAACTCTGCTTATTTCGAACATATTTGGGTAGAAAACGTATGTATTATATCCTTAATGGTTTAAAATTAAGATTTTTTTTAGACTGAAATAGGCAGCATAGCTACCAAAAATATCAGACTGCGTCTAATACGTGATGGGGTCATTTTCGTGACCATACCCATTGGCCTACCACTATATACCCCGAAATATAACTAACGTCATCCCCTGCTGAGCTTTGTTTGCCCGGTTAAGGCCTGTCTACAGTACACGATAGTCTTTTTAAACGCTTTCACTAATCCATCGCCCCGATATTTTCTAGCGTCGTCGTTGTCAACACAACTGTGTGTATGTCACAGAAAGTTATTAAAATGTTGGCTGTCAAATTAATTTCCTCGGAAGAATTACAAGCCAAGTTACGGATATCTCTTCAAATTTTGATTGAAATAAATTTCTGAAGACAGAACAATTTTCTCCCGATAAAGGTGCAGTAAAGCCCGTTGCTGACGATAGTCTTTTGTTTTGTGTTTCCACTTCACAGCGTTCGAATGCGTTTCTGTGTCTCAATTTCGGTCTGAATAAACATCGAAAAAGAGCACTACTTTCTGAGACGACATTCGCTAAATTTTGGAAAGACAAAAGACACTGCGCTAGTGACACTGGCCAAGCCAGAGAATACGACGGTTAACATTTTATCGAAACTTTTGGTAGACACACAGTCGTGTTTGCAAGGACGATACGAAGTCAACGAACGCGGTGAAGGGAAAACATAGGACATAAGACTATCGTCTGCAGCGGGCCTAGCACAATTGGTATGTTGGATAAGTGAACACGTTCAACAAACTACCGTGTAGATCTGTCCATAAGATTGAAGTTCCCTTCAAGTGTTGCCTGCTGTTTAAGTTGATCTACACGTTAGCCATTTTAATGTGCTCACTCATCCTATGTATCTGAAAGTGTAACTGTGCCGTAGAAACAACAGTAAAGTGCACTGTTTTTTGAGTTTTTGTTTCACTGAAAATGCGAAGAAATATCCGCAACATGGATAGTGGCAAGGTGAAACTTGCCGAGAAAACGGCTTTGACGGCTAAAATTTTACAAGAACTTTATGTGGAGTACAAAATAGAGTTGACTGCGTCGCTGCAGAAGATTTGGCGGAGCATCTGAGTGAACGCGTCGAAAAGACTAGCATGCAGACAGGCTTTCACAGTTCCCGAGCTTGGAGCGCTTCTATATGGTGCCCTTGTTTCAGCGCCGTCTGGGGTTAGCTCCCGTTGCCTGAAGTAGACAGCGTTGTACCATGGGTTGCGCTCTACTAAGGGTTGATCTCCTGCTGCCCCTTGATATACGGTACATCTAGATATTTTTTGTCTTTACCTATTTTTTGGGGAGTCGTTGGTTCCTTTATATATAAGAGTGAGTCCGACTTATGTAATCCATCCAGCATTGAAGTTATGAAGTTTAAAAACGTACTGGACTCAGAGTTACTAAAAGAGTTAGACAAACCGGTAGTAAGGGGTTACGTGCATTGGTGTGATAACTCACTACCAGGTCTCCTGCAGGCCACCGAATACAGCATCACCTCTACACCAGTGTGTATGGGCGGTGTGCATAACATCATCTGGACCTGATCCGATGAGACCCGTGGAAGCTATCCAAGGTGAAGCATCAAAAGCTTGTTAATTTTAAGAAGGGCATTGCGTTGGGTACAAGTAATAATGAAGCTATCTGCTCTACAGCTTTGGGATTTTCATTAATCCTCGCTTGCTTGCTGTTCCAGTCGCGACAGTAATGATTAAAAAGTTCTTCAGGTCTCTCTTCCCATGCAATGCCTATATTTTATCTACCCACATACATGAAATGACAATAAATATATACACTACAGCAGCTCCTCGCGGAATATTATCAACATTGATTCCATGTCTACCAGTAAATCGAATAATATCTGATAATTATCAACTTTAAACACCCGATCGAGTGATAGGTCATAGTGTTACTCTGTACCGCCACACTGCAGTAATAGCCACAGTAAAACTCCAAGTAACAAACGAAAGAGCGGATTTGGATGCAGCGTTGCAGAGGCGGTCCCTGCACTGGCACACCTTCACGTCGTACATCTCACTGCGGACGGTGTAGCAGTCGTCCGGACTTTGCAGTGGTCGCTGCTGATATCCGCAGTCGCGCTGTACGCGGATTTCCGAACCTGCGGATAAGACACAATACAAATTCAGGTCCACTCCGTCCGGCACGATCAAGGGTTATAGCCAGTGAAACGTTAGTTATCCTATTCTCTCAGAGAAATCTTTATTACCGTAAATTTATATTTACCTCTTAAGAGGGAGATTAAAAGTATTTTATTCCTAGTTAGCCCATTCACGAAGAGGTAGATCTGATGTAACTCTGGTTTAGAGTTACCTCTCCCAACGTAAATACAAACTCATCATTTTAATGATTACTCTGTGTGATATTGTCGTAATCATAAGAATTCCAGCTGCAAATTTTAATAATTCCGACCCTACTTATTAATTATTTTTTTTGAAGTGTTCGTCAGAAAGCTGCAGTCAGTATCGGTATATTATTAGGAATACATTGAAAGTTGATGTTGTGATACATATATCCGTTATAAGTCATTTAATAATTTTGTGCTTCATAAACAAAATAATTTGCACGATTTCTTACTGAAACATTTCTATCTCAAATAATTGCTCACAAGTGAAACAAACCGGGGATAATTCTTTTACGAATTATAGAACACTCGACTCGGTTTGGAAACATTGGGAACGGTGACAGTGATTGATAGGAAGACGGAGGCAGAGAGCAGCTGCGAGGGCAGAAGCATACACAAACTCGAGGGAAAGAAGGTGTCAGATTATAAACAGGGTCGCGCAGGTCCAGGGCTGTGATAACCTGGGTTGGAAATTAATGGGTTTCTGAATGGAAAACTAAAACGCGAACCAAGGTTGAATTTCGCTGGAGGCGAAGTAAGTGATGCGTGAAGAGCTGCATGAAACTGATATTTTAGTGATGAGTTTACAGTTTTGATTCTTTTCTTGGTTAGGATCGAGGGACAGCTATAATATAGGTGGAGTTTCCTCAAACAAGGGAAACAACCAATGCGAATGCGGGTGCTCAACACTCTCGTGGGCTCGTGGGGAGTTTCTGTGAGAAAACTCTCAATGACGTAATCAGGGCAGAGACGAATAAGCGTATGTAGGAGGAAACATTTTTACGATAGAAATGTTCGCATTGGACGATGGGGGTAGAGGCGGTTGAATCCGACCTGTCGAGGGTTTAGCCAGTCTGAATTGCGGGAACCAGTTTTGAGGTTGGAGGGCTGACAGACAGTCGCCCTCTAGCTAGTTTCACTAGCCTCTATTTTTATACACCAAGTAGAGTGCTTCAGCGACGTCATGGCCTCATTTGCCATGACCGTTTATCTTCTTGTAATAAATTGTAACTGAGTCATCTTGTGTGTCTACAGCTATCACTGTGATTCTAAAAATACAAAAGATGAACAACTAACACTGAGTCGTCAATCAAACCTTTTTACGTAAAATTAAGAAGCTCTATTCCGAAACAAAATACCTCTTCATTAGATCTTCCAAAAACGTCATCAACAAAGAAAACTCCTGTACGACAATATCTTACAATTACTACTATTACTGCTGCTGATACAGTCAATACTTCTACTACTCATTGCACATTCCACCGCTGCACAAGTTGGATGGAGGGGATAGCACAACCTGGACCTTCTCCGAATAAATTCAGAGGTATCGAAGGTATAGTACCCTTGCGCAGACTGCACTGAGCGGTATTTAACGGTTCACTTTTTACAAATAAGTCCTAAAATTAAATAGAGCACTCTGAGAGCGCATACCTCCGCCAAGTAGTGCATGGTACTGAAAAATTAAAATTTGTTCTGAAACCATGATTTTTCTCGTATCAACACGAAAATCCAATCATTTGTGCCTTTTTAACAGTATTAACAGTTTCAATAACTTTCTTGAAGATCCGTTCATAATTTTTCGACTAATGCTGCGAACAAACATTAGTCAAACTCACAAACAAACCAACCGATCATCACCAAAATATAATCATTTATGTATTCTAACATTACTAACAACTCCTGTGAATTTCATAAAGATTCATTTATAACTTTTTGAGTTCCAGCGATAAAACAAGGATAGTAGTAAAAACAGCGGCAAACGAACAGACAAACAGATCATCACTAAAATTTAATCACTTATTCTCCGAAATGTACCTAACAAGTCATTAAAAATTTTTTAAAACTCCGTCCATAACATTTTGAGTTACGGCATAAAGAAAAATGAAGCAGACAAACAAACAAACAAACAAAACAAACGAATGAACAGATATTCACCAAAAGTTAATCATTTTTTCGTCCTAACATACATAACAATCCTTGTAAATTTCGTTACAATCCGTCCATAACTTTTTGAGGTACCTTGGTGAGAGGCAAACAGGCAGACAAATCCGACGAAAACATAACATCGTTGGCGGAGGTAATAAATAAATGTCGGTAAAATGTTATCCCATTAACCGCACTGAGAAAGCTGTTGTTCCAAAACCAGCACCAATGAAAAAAAAGACCTGCTTTGTAAGGCTGGTATTGCGCAAAAACTTGAATTTTTGTGCCATACGAGTACGCTAATGTAGAGATAAATTGGCGAGGTGGCACACCCCACCTGGAATTGTACAGTATATGCACTGGTTCATGCTGCAGATCTAGGTCAACTGGATCAGAGGAGTGCTCGGCTGCAGTCGACTACAGATCGTAAATGCCATATCAAGGAACTTCAAGGCAAATATTTTTTGTTAGTGCACGGGAAAGTATGCTGATTTTGGAACAACTTTTCTCTCAGTGATATAGAGACAAAAAAAATCGTTGTGCATTTAATTATTTTTAAGAAGTAATTGCATACGCATAGGCTATCGATGGGAAACGATATCCAGCAACTAAAAAATATAAGTAAGTTTTAGGGGCGGCCAAATGCTCTGTTAAGTTTACTAACATTGAATCTACAAAAAAAAAACATTATTAATGTCTTACCACTTTCAATTCGCATTTTAGTCTTCCTGCAGAATGGTTCTCCTCCGCCTTCAGCAGACGTAGCGTTGCAGTCTGCGATGTAATCGTCAGGGCTCCATGGGGCGAACGAGTCACCACACNTGTTACTTAGAAAAATAAGCATTAAATATTGATCCGCAAGCAGGCAAAGCACTGAGGCGTAATGAGGTCTACGTGGTATTTAAGATAACTGCCACATGTGCTGTGCGTAACCTAGAAATAAGATACTTTCTCCTGTGTATCATATATCATTTCAAGTTTGTATTGTCTATGATTACTTAATGAAGGCTATTATTATATAGCTTCCATGATCGCATAAGATCTATTTACCTCGGAGTATATAAAAAGCTTGTTTCCCGTAAAGGCTTCTAAGGTACAACTAAAAAGCAAAACTAGAGGTCATTTGCACACTCTCAGCTCTCTAGAGCAGGCATTACTAGACGGGCAGAACCAAACCTCTTCGATTCACCGCTAGTTGAGAACTAGCCTAGCCTATTACCTGCGCAACTATAGACGTGGAAACACAGATTACGCAAACAGCGCCACACTGTTCCCAGCGTAGCTTGTTTCCACTTATGTTGCAGCAATTAAGTTGCCATAATCCAATCGGAAATTCAAAGGCATTTATCAACTGCCTACTGGTAAATAACGAGCGGTATCGGACAACATCTGATAAATGCCTATAAGTCTCCGATTGGGTTAAGCGGCACTTGGAAGATGAAAAAATCTAGGAAAGGATATAGTCTCAAGTTTGATCTAGTTTGTAACACGTTGGTTGAGAAGGTCACACCAGTGGCAGTGTAGCTGCTAATCCAATTAATATTTTTAAACTTTAAATTACAGCAATCAGAGCTTGACTCCTCGCTGCTAATCCAATTAATATTTTTAAACTTTAAATTACATCAACCAGAACTTGAGTCCTCTCGGAAACCCACACCCTGGTGTGTAGTGTAACGTCAGATGACAACATTCATACATACAGTGGATGCTCACTGCACTGTTGCCTATACATCACAGCTTCTGCTACTCTGCATAAGTCCGTAGCAACTTTGAAAGGAAAATAGATTACTTCTCTTTGTATTTAGCAGCAAAATGGCCGTTACGAACTGCTTTAATAAGCCAAGTAAAAATAAAAAATCGATTATTTGATGATGTTTTTGAACTTTCAGTATATATCTGCGTGTTTAACCCCTCCAGTGGCGTTGCTGACTCGCACTTATCATCGAGACGTCGGGGGTTCGACCCCCATCAGAGAAAGTCTTGATGCTGGGGTATGTATAGCGTCAGCAATTCTTTCACTCGGAGTCACTGGGAGGGTATTAGTTTTAGGGTCGAGGTGGGGAAGGCAATGTAGTTGTCTATCGGGTACTCCATGCATACGACGCAATAGCACGGATAATCTGTGGTAGACTGCAACCGTACATTCCTCTGGCACCAAGTGGGTATTTACATTCTTATAGCACGGATCAGTGCATGTGGGTTTCCCAGGTCAAGATTTTTATCCCTGATCGTTAGACGAATGAAATATTCTTTATACTTTAGATGCATCTAAAATAATTATTAAAAATGTTGCGTAACATGATATAAAACAGAAGAATATCCGAAAATGTGCTTCATTTTATTAATATTAAGGTATGTTACAAAAGTTACCTAATTTATATCGGTGGCTCGCTGGGGATATAAACACAGGATCTTCCAAGATAACGATCCTTTCATTAAATAATTTAACAGAACTTGTTGTATGCAGCTTAGATGCTAACCTATTTTAGTGGGTAAGATGTCCTACGATATCAGAAAAGTGGTTGT
The DNA here is from genome assembly GCA_001587735.2 of Parhyale hawaiensis. NCBI lineage: Eukaryota > Metazoa > Arthropoda > Malacostraca > Amphipoda > Hyalidae > Parhyale > Parhyale hawaiensis. The sequence continues at coordinate 8,642,982 of LQNS02278070.1, forward strand.
TTAGTTCTTACTGATGTCGCCCCAAGGTTGTTAATTCAGATAGAATTTTCCCAGCACATCGTCCGAATGTTTTGTTATGTCCTTCTAATCACAACCGAGTGTCCACCGAGAAAGTTACTTTATTCTCAGTGTGCGGGGCCACCAATATTTGTGACTGGGCTTAATCACTAAGACTAATTTTGGTTAGCAGCCAAGTGAGTTTGCTCAGCATGTGTCATTATTATAGCCCTCGGAATATCGTTTTGGATGCAGAGTGCTCAACTTGTCAGTGTATCTGTCTTTCCGCACCCAAAGCTGCTAAAGTATGGGTTTTCCCCAAGATTATGGATTTTCCAGGTTAAAAAAAAAATCCCATTGGTAGCTCTGGTCATAAAGAGTGGCACAGTCTCGACCTGATCGCTGTCCTGTAAAGATGTTGAAATGTATAGTATATTACTGTTGCAGTTATCCTCCTGAACTATACTGGAAGAGCGTGTGAAAGCAAGCAATTTAATATATAAATTGCATGCCGCAGCCAGTCCACTGAACTGGGTCACGGGATGGGATATCCCTACGTATGCCGGGCTTAGCTATAGAGCGAATTATAGCTCGGAGAGCTGTGAACTTTTGCCCTGTTTAACTGGACGAAGCAGCGCACTGATACGCACGGCGAAGGAAACTCTTCCACTTGACTATGTGTGAATACTCCTTTAAGTCGGGTTTACATGATAGCCTTCTGTTCTAAGTACGCATCAAAGTATTCGAAGGTTCTGTTGTTTCCGTTAAGCATCACTTTCCTGCAGAGTTCTAGGCCACCCCATAAGCCAAAATTGTGAATTGACTCTTCTGGTGGCCAGAAATGCCGTTGAGACTATAGTAAAGAAGGACTATGTGGAACGTCACGGGCCATGTGGAACATTACGGGGTAATGCGGTTCCCGTAATCCCAGGCGTTCGTAATGCAACTGAGAATGACAGATATATGCTCAACAGGATCTGAAAAAAAAGAGATGTAACGCCTGGGACTATGTGGACCGCATTGCCCCGTAATGAATAAATAAAATAAATAAATAACTTTTATTATGACCACCATGGGTTAACAAAATACGCCTACAATCTTACAAGTACAAATAAAGTAGCCAAAATTCAACTTAGTGATTAGGCCCAGTCACAATTATTGGTGGCCACGTACAATGAGAATAAATACATAGATACACTCAGCCTACACCTGCAGACACGAATGGCATTGAGCAGCTCTTTAAATATAAAGTGAATCAGGATTCCAAAAGCGGTACAATTTTCTTTTATTTACAGGAAGGGAACATATGAGATATACGGACGTAGGTATATCTGACGCTCACTGGGTCAAACCATTGCTGTGGGGGACCCGGTTTTAGATCCTAACAGGTATGAATTAGCTGCAGTTGTCGGTCTAGTTTGCAAGCAAATGTTCTCAAATAATTCAAATGTATGGGAAAAGGAACACATGAAATCTTTAATTGTTTAGTTAGCCGTCCTACATGGTAATTTTGAAGAAATAGTGCAAAAAGATGCTATCCTCTCATCTTAATTTTTAAGAGAAAACCCGACTGCAAAACAGCGATCACTGGACCAATTACTGGTAGTTTGGTGCAGGATGAACATGAATAGTATTTAGTTGATTTCGTTAAATATGTATTGGAAGGGATTATTATTTTGTCTTATTAATTTTTTATGAATTTGAATGAAATAAAACGTGTTTATTTGTGAAAACTCGGACTGTATCATTATTGAGTAAGTAGTGATATTATCAGTGGCAAAATAAATTATATTATTCTCCATTTGCATGTACTTATATGTAAGGAAAATCACTTTCGGCATTAACTGATGAGAAAGTATACAATTTATGAAATGACTTATAAGACTTCAAGGAGACAAAGAGGGTAACATGAAGATTTCATGCAGATTTAATTTTTTTTTTCTGAGGATTTGTTTAGAAGTTATTACAGTATCATGAAAAAAAAATGAAATTCGTAAACTATTTTCTTTAAGTATATCGTATTCATCGTAGGTAAGAAATAGTATTGCTAATTTGCATAATTATAATTATTTGGTTATTTTTTTCATCGCTTTTAAAATAATATTTCGGAATGTTTGTTTACATTAAAACAAGGGTAGTGTTAAAATCGCTGCAAATTCTCAAATATTTATTCATATTACCGCACGATTTATATAGTATTAAGTTACAAAACTAATAGTTGTATAGCGGCATTTACCTACTGATACGTTTAAGCCTGACCGATAACATAAACAGGGATTTTGGAAGGCAGTAGGCCGCTCCCTAGGCCTGCACTACTCGTCTGAAGCTCCGAAGAACGGTGCTATCAGGAGCCATCTAAAATGACTTTTTTCTTGTCTAGACGGTATGTTAAAGCACGAGTACAAAAACTGACATAATTTTGGATTCTTTATACGATAGGAACGACCGATTATGGTTTTGTGATTGAGAAAGAAGCGATGCTTGAAGTAGGTATTGGTGACTGTCGTTTGACTTGGATTTTCACAAATGTCTACAAAACACCATGTTGGAGGTTAGCCTGTACGAATTTCAGGAATGGAAAATTTTGGAAAATTTATCCTGAAAATATTACAGCGTGGAACTAATCACTTAAAGCTAGATTGCCATGGGACGGCTATTCAATGCGCACATTCCAGTATATGTCATCTTCTCTGCTTAGCATTAACTTTATCAAAGGACTGTGTTTTCGATCGAGTTAAAGGCAATCGGTTTCGTATTAACAGCCAAAACTCGATCCAAATTGGCCAGTTGAACGCCACGATGGAGGTACCGGATAAGTTAAGGCTGAGCGGATTAAAATAACAGAGGCGCCTTTACTTTTCCACAACGGCGTTAGAGAATTGGCAGGACTTTAATGCCTGGCCACACTATACAATCGCATGCACAACTTCATGCGAGGATGTGCAACTCACACGTTGCTCATTCTACCGTATCTATACATATGCTACCGACTTAATGTTTACATCGGGACCACTTGTGAGGCGCACATAGGCCTATGCTATTCATTATCAAGCCGTGACTGCGACTGTACAATGTATAGTGTATATGATGTAGGACTGAGGAGTACTGAAACTTTGTATACAATTTGAATTCTCCTTTGATATTCACACAATATATACTCTGCGAGGCCTTGCAGTGCAAATTAATTACCATATTTAGAATTACTTCCATAACGCTAATACCACAAGAGAGATTTTTAACAGGGTTAGGCGTTTGTAGTTTGTTCCAAGTGACATGGGTAAGGTCACTATTGGGAAACGTGCGATATTGCAAGGTATGCAGATTTAAATTTTAAAAATCCACGTTGATTAAATACTATTTAGTTATCAACAACATTGAACTTTAATATGAACAAATTTTTACGTTTTTGAAGAAAAACTTATCAACAAGCATAGAATACGACAAGACTTTCTTACACTTAGTACACTCACCTATTCCAACAAACGATAGCACCAACAAGACTGGCAGGGATTTTTCCATCTTTTAACTTCTGAGAAGTAAAATGAATTGTTAAAAGCAACTAACTTATAATAAGTTAAAGACCTGAAAAAATTGCCGAATGCAAGTTACTTGTAGTATAATTCGATGATTAATTTACTATTCGTTCACGGCTACCATTGATGGTGATGTATTAACAGTGGCGTTAGTGGTGGAGTTGGTGAGGATTGCTGCATCGCTTGTTGCCGCGACGTCGAGCGTTCTGTTCCCAAGCCAGGCAAAGCAATCGTGTTGTGCAGCGATCCAGCATCAGTATTTTCCCGTTCATAATCCGCTAAGGGAAGAAGGTACTATCCTACCCTGAAATGGAGACGGTGGGGAAGGAGGGGGCGCCGTTGTCTAGAGCCTTTTGTCTATAACACTATAGATCCGGTAATTTTGATCAACTGCAGCCGTAAATCACTCTGGGCCCTTGATGGGATTTTTCAGCGGTACGAACCAATGCACGTGGCTTTTCTATTTGGACTTTACCTATGGTATTCAACCTACACGGATGAGTTCCTCAGTTTAGTGACACGGTACTGATACTTGTTATTCTTTCATTAACTACAGAACGGCTTCTGATACTAAACTTGTCAGGGGTGAATAAATACTACTGACCATCCAGACAATGGTGAACAATAGCATACTATGCAACCTTCAGACCTGGTTACACGAGCATACAAACAGTAGAAGACTACAAGTGCAACAATTTTCTAAGTTTTTTTCACACACAGCTTGGTGACACTCAGGGTTTTACATTCAACCCTCGTCTGAATTGTACTTTTTTACATGCTTGAAGTAAGGATGGGACAAAATTATTCTATTAGCGTTTCAAAATAATACTGAGCGAGTTCTAGAGGGGCTGCGGCTTCAAAACTCCTCTACGCAATTGGCCTCTGAATGGCGCCAATTAAATATTTTCTACTGTAACTGTGCTGTTGCGACAGTTGTTACAAGGTAATTTAACTCCTATTTTTGTAGCAATCTGCAAAGGTGAACAACCTTTTGAAACTATTTGGACTGGCTTTTGGGGATGTTGCAAGATATGAACGGAGATAAACAAATCAGAAAAATGTGTTTTGGTGGCATTTAATATTAATGATAGTACAGAGAGCATTTAAATGTAGTATAGAGAGGTTTTAATGGTACTATAGAGGGGATCTAATGGGAGTATAGGGAGGATTTAATTATGGTATACAGAGTACTGTACTTAATGGGACCATCGAAGGAATTTAATGGGAGTATAGAGAGCATTTAAAGGGGGAATTACGGACATCAACAATAAAATCTAAAGGTCGTATCAACAGAATCTGATGGTGGCATCCAGGAAATTTAATGGAAGTATCAAGAAAATCTAACAGTGGGATCGAGAAATTTAATGATATTATCAAGAACATATAACTGTGATATGAAGAAAATCTAATGGAGGTATCAAGTAAATCTGACAGCGGTATCAAGCAATCTAATGACAGTATCAGGAAAATCTGATGGTAGCATCAAGAAAATGTAACAATGGCATCAAGAAAATCCAAATGGTGGTATAAACATAACCTGATTGGTGCTGTACAAAAAATTATACATGGTGGTATTAAGTGATGCCAGTGCTAGAGAAAGGGTCAAATAATGCCACATAAAATACGGGAATATCGAATAATTGAACAAAAATACTTGAAAAAGCACAAAAAGAATATTGTTTGTGGAAAATGTCTACCTGGAAATACAACCAGGAATCAGTACGTAAGTTAACGCAGTTACTTCAACTTTTCCTGAAGAGTGGCCGAATGGTGAGGAGTACTTCATGCTCGTTGTCACAAGGTGTAGCGTTCCATTTCCCAACCAGGCATGAAGTTTTGCAGCAAGACGATGCAGCGTCAGCATTTCTGTCATTCAAAGTCCGTTAGCGTACGCACAGTCGGCCATAGGAGGGGTAGTACAGTTGCCAAGAGCCTTCTGCTTATGTTAGTCATAGTCAGTGCTTTAATTAAGTTTCCGTTCCCGCATGAAGACGATGTCACAGAGGAAGCAAGGAGGGACATATTGTATGTCGATAGACGCATGAAACCCATGCACGAGGGAGCTCCTACTCAGGATCAACGCACATGGGAACAGCAAGTCGGGAAAGAAGGGGAAGAACTGATGTACTGTAAATCAGATGAGTAAGAATATGAAATTGGAAGGAAACAAAGTGGGCACGGAACCTTCCGCTTATGGCGCCATTGCTCGGACAATCGGTGATCGACTACAGCCGTGCACTGCTCTGGGCTCTCGAGGCAGGGATGGGATTACTTTACCCGCCTTACCTCCAATCGCCATGCTTTTTGCTCCTACTGTGGTAAAATTCTAATTTCCTTATTCTCGTGGAGGTTCTGCTGTCAGCGAAATTGCTTTTCTTCATTGAGATTCTATTAAATTTGTGCCTCATGAGCGTAAAAAAAGGTTCTCGATGGGAAGGAAGCACAGTGTAGTATTTATGGTATTAAGGAGAAATGCTTCAGACGTTGTATCAACAGTTCGCATGTATGTAGAAAACGGAAAAACAATTGCATATTAAAAGTGTAATCGATTGGCAAGGTAAAACTGAGTGAAGCTAAGCCCTCTAGATTTGACTTGCCCGGAACTTGCCAGAGGAGCGTTAGTTTCGCCAGGTTGAATCGGGTTTCAGGAGTTAGCATCAAGCTAGTTCATCACTCTGGTAACGGTTGCAAACTCAATGCTTCTTCCTAAAATGCAATTTTTAGCAGTCTCAAGCGTCATCGGGTTACTGGTAACAACTGCAGTACGATACAAGTGGCAAAACCAACGCTCCCTTTTGAAGACCAAATATACGTAGTGGGCTTAGGTTAACTCGACTTCACAGAGCCAGTCATGGATGCCTCGTTGTTTATAGTAATTATCATTGGCGAACTTAAAAAGAATGAAAAAGTTCACAGCACTATAGTCAAACCAGCGTAAGCAGTCCTTTCGATGCGGGGCTGAATCGAACGCAGTAGTGCCAAATCTAATCTACTGATTAATGCACTTTGAGTATTCGAGTATAAATATAATTTTACCGATTGAGACAAGTTATACCACGCGCTTACGTGAGACTTGGCCAAGTTGCTTTGCGTTCTTAGCCACGCCCATCGGACTCCTTACGCTGGTTTGACTGTAATAGCCTTATGTGTGATAACACAGACTGATATACTAAATCCAAGAAACTACACTGCACGCGTATAAATACCCAATCATAAACAAAAGAAAACACATAAGTGTAAGCTGCTTATCCCTCTGTAGAATAATATTTAATTTGTAGGTTGCTTAGTCGGTCTCTCCATCCTGATGTGCAGCATTACCAGGTAGGTAGGAGAAAATGTATCTGCTCAAAGGCAAGAGGACCAAATTTTCGCAATTTCCGTTCTGAAGACATCTAAGGTACTTTTCCGATGCATTATCGATATTAGTGTCTACCTCCTTCCGGCAGCAAATATATATATATATATATATAGTGATAGTAGTGTCAGTCAGGCGACACGTTAAAAAATTCCTTTAATTTTACGGGTACATCAAACTTTAAAGGCGACACGGTCATGTACCCCTTATGTAAAACGGGACTGAAATCCTCTTCCG
>LQNS02278070.1:8656601-8668079 GCA_001587735.2 Parhyale hawaiensis
TAACTCAAAAAGTTATGAACGGATCTTCAAAAAAATTGAACAAGCTGTTATTAATATAAAAAGGCACAAATGATCAGATTTTGAAGTTTATGCAAAGAAAATTATGGTTTCAGAGCCAATTTGAATATTTGCTACCGTTGGCTCACTTGGCGGAGGTATGCGCTCTCAGAGTGCTCTAGTTATTATTGTCATCATCATTATTATGTTTATTATTCATTATTATCATCACTTTCATAAGATGTACAGAATATATATATAAATATCAATGCGTGAAATACCTAGGAAAAGTCCATAACACAAGTAATTTTTCAGAGATAATACAAACCAATAATGGCAATGGTAATCCATTTCATCTAAAATATAGCTTTTTTTCCCCATACAGAATTTAACTACTTTATCCGAACGGAGTATAAATTCAATTAAACCGTACCATTTTTCCTAAAGAATGTAACAAAATCATAACTGGGCGTACGGAGTCAGACTTCAACCAAAACATTGCATATTATAGAATTCAACCAAACTTTATTTACCGAGTCCGACTCTAAAAAGTAGCATAGTTTCATTCAGAATTCGACGGAGTCCCAGGGCGAAAAAAAGTAGCATATTGTCTTTATAAATTTAATCGAATCATACCTGCATCTGCGATGCTGCGTATTTTCATTGAAAACTCAAGTGCAACAAACACCAAAACATAAACAGTAGAACTTCAGCCAATTCCGACAGAGCAGCTAACGAAATTCTTCCTCTCTAAAGTTCTGCGCAAACTCTGCTCTAAGTTTGTACAAACTTGGATGTTGTTTTGAAGTCCCTGAAGCTACAGTTGGGAGATGGAACAACAACACTCTTGGGTACACAGATGGACATACATACACACACTCCATATAAGGTGAGAAGATGACAAGTATTGGAGCTGTGATATTTAGCTAGAATTTTTTATATCTTATGAGAACAGTATTTTAATGCTTAAAATAGCTAATACTGAAGAAGATATCTATGCATATATGATATATCGCTGCCTCCGTCAGAAAATGCCCTAGTAACTTGATCCTAAGGCCACTTGCCCGGGGTGAAAACCAACTAATTATTAAAATAAAAGCAATAGGCACAGGTGATTAATTACTTAGATAATTGAAACTAATGAATATGACTCATAAATCTTTTAAGCCTTACGGAAAAAACACACCGCAGAAATGACTTACTAAAAAAACGTCGTTCTTCATCATTTACTGCAAACGGAGTTTAGGTCACTAAAGTCCATTTTCTCACGAGGGTTGAGCCTCTTGCACACGAGAGGCGAAGCACAAGCTTGTTTTATTTTCTTTGAACAAAAGACTGCATCTTAAAGTATCTGTATCTGAATCAAGATTTGAAATATACGACATTGTGCATTTAGGCTTACGCGACATTAAGTGAAACATTCCAATGTGCGCAGTTATAGTCTTGCCATATTGGAATAACTCCAGTGTGGGCTCAGAATTGAAGCTTTTATTTTCTTTTACTTTATTTCAATTTGTTTTACTTTGTTACATTATATTTTGCTTTATTTGCTTATTTTCAGCGTAAAATTGGGCAAGTCCAAGTCCCGCTCGTGGCGACGTAGTTGGTTAGGGTAGAGAGAAACGTGCCGGCATTCTGACACTCGTCTGCAGCGGGCTTAACAAATTCTCTCCTTAATTATTTCCAAAGCAAGTTATTAAGTTATTATGTATAAATGCGTACATCACCTGGTTCAAAAATGTGCTTGGATGTTAAAAAATATCTGCGTTACCTTATCTTAAAAATAGAAAATATAATATCTACCTTATCATATCTGATGAGAAAATTGCACAGAATAATTAAATTGTGCTACATTTTATGTTCTGCAAGAGACAGCTCGCACGCATATTTTATGATGAAAAGGAGATAACTTTTCAAATATAGTAGATGGATGTATATGCTACACGCTTTAAATTTGTCTGTGAGAAAATAACGTGCATGTTATTTGACCTATAACAGATGAACATGCAACAAACTATTCATGTTCGGCTCCAAGTAGTCGAGTACTTCTGTGGAAACCAGCCGAGTGAATTACTTTTTGAAAGTTTTTGCAATGAGAGTAAAACATACACCTATCAGATTTTTTTTTAAGTAGTTATTACTAAGTTCAAAATCTCGTATACAAAGTACAAATTTCTGAAGTAAATAAAGCTGCTCACGAAGTAGATACCTATGTCACATTACTGTGCAAAATTAATTAATGAATGAAGTTCATGTTCAGGGTATTCACAGTAGGCAGTGCTTTTTCTACCCAAAGATATATAAGCTCCCTTTTCCAAAGGACTGATAACCCAAATAAAAGAAAGAGCAAGGGACATGGAGCGTGTCTAGCGATACAGGAAGCACAATAATTAAGCACAACGCAGTACAGACTCGACGCAGGCCTCATCTGGAGTTCCACAGGGAAGCGTGCTTAGCCCACTTCTGTTCATAATTCACATCCATAATCTTGATTTTAATATCCGCAGTAAGATCAGTAAACTCGCGGCTGATACAAAACTATGTCATCTTGCCAGGAAAAGAGCTGAGCTCCAACAAGCCTTGAACACCTCATGGAATGATGCAGAGCGTGGTAGATGAGCATCTATGTCGACAAATGAGAACCCCTCAACCCTAATGAAAATGAACTGGACAGAATTGGCAGCTGTTACTCAATAACATGACATGGGAACAAGAGCTACAAACAAACTGCAACACAATCGTCAAGTAGACAAAAGTTAGAAAATGGCAAGCAGAGCACTGGGATTCATTATGAGGAATTTCGAAAATAAATCCAAGGAAAACTCATTCGCTGGCACAAAGCACTAGAACGCCTGCATTTACAATTTGCTGTTCAATTCTTATCGTCACAACAGTATAAAGGTATCGATTATTTGGTGAGAAGACAGAACCTAGAGCAACCAAATTAATACATCAGCTACGAAACAAGCCATACGAGTGTCTCCTACTGGAAGTGGGCCTGATCTCTCTCTCGTAGCAAAACATTCAAGTATATGAATGGCTTCAATGACGTACTTGCAACCGTACTATTTAAGAAAGACGTTAATGATCCCTTGCGAAACAACGATCAAAAACTCGTACATAAAGCTCAAACAACTACCTCAAGAAACAGTTCTTTCCGTATTTCATAATGAACATCTGGAATAGACTCCCCTCAGAAGTTCCCGATACAGAGACAGTTTAAAAATTGCCTTGACAAACGTTGGGAGAGACACCCTCCACAGCTACGCACACTTCCTCCAGGAGTCACAAACTCTTAACGGCCAAATCTTCGGTAGGCCACCTTAATGCATAGACATTTCTCTTCCGCCCCAATTAACTTACTGTCTCTATGCACCGCAGATTTGCAGCTATAAATCGCGCTTGCAAAATCGTCTCTTTGGCTGAGGTTTTCTTTTTTTTTCTCAGATATCCAAATGATACTTATGTATGGCAATAGCCCATAGAGGGTTGGGGCGTAAGTCCCGGCAGCTCTCTGGGAATGAGATTGTTCGTCCGTCTACTGCCGGCCATCTTCTCTAGTCTGATCTAAATAGAGGTTTCTGTATATTAGCTATGACAGAGAATTTGCACTTCTTCAACTTTTCTTGGAGGAACGCGCCAAATATGGTTCCGTTGAAAGAAAAAGGATCCAACATATGTGTCTGTGTGCCACACCTTCAACACTCTGAAGCTCTCGAGTTGTTGAATGTTGCGAAGGAACAGCCGTATGCAAGATCGTCTTGCTGCATTTTTCAACATTACTGTGCTTACATAACAGCTGCACCGACGTACGGAGCCTCAGAACCAGCCTGGGCAGAGTTGAGAGTGCACGTGAGAAACTCGACCTGGAAACCTACAGATTACCACACCGCCACTTTACCACTAAGTTACCACAGCGTAAAAGCAACATAGTGTAAGTTATTAAAGCAGAGACGAACGCGGGTACCAGAGAGCTCTTTCGCCTATACCGTGAATAGTTAATAAATTAGATTAGATTAGATAGGCGGCAGTAGACGAACCAAGAGGCCCATTCCCAAAGAGACACCGGGACTAACACTCCGGCCTCTTTGAGCTATTGCCATTATGTTAGTAGGATATAGATGATTGGGGAAACGAGAGGAGAAAAAACGGAAGACGAAAGAGAAAAAGAAAATAAAAAAATAGAAACAGAGGGGGAGAAGAATCTCCGCCATGAATACCCCCAAGCATGATCGATTGCCGCTGATATACNCTCCCAGTGTATGTCAAGACGATTTTTAAACGAGTTGACCGACTCCGCAGAAACAACATCGGAAGGTAGTCTATTCCAAATGCTGACAATGAAATAGGGAAAGAACAACCTGAGATATCAGACAAGCGTTGCTTTTGTGCAATGGTGGCCTAGTGGTAGAGTGGCGGTGTGGGGGTCAGTTCATCCCAAGTTCGAATCCCTGACTAAACTCATTACATGTATTCTTTTGAAAACGCATAGGCGGACGGATGGGCCTCATGTTATATTATAGTAATAATAATCTTGATTGAGTACTGATGGAAACATTACAATGTGTTCATTGAACCGTTATACAGTACATACGAGAATGCAGCTTATTTCTGGGTTACAAACACATAAAGGACATGTCGCAGTGGTCTTACATTCTAGACCACAGTACGCCCCATTGCTTGGCCTCCGTCGGGCAAAGTATGCTCTGCTAGGGGTTGACGGGACAATATACATTAGGGAACAACACTAGACTTGAACCGTGGACCTCCAGTTTTCCACCAAGACTCTGGGCAGATGCAAGACTAGAGTATCGGTGTGGTAAACTGGAGGTACCCGATTCAGTCCAAATTTGATCCCTAGTATTTGTTCCAATTATTAAACCCTAGGGTAGTGGGATGAGCTCTGTGAGCATGAGACCAGGGGATTGATTCCAGCTAACAATTAGCCTTGATTTTACGTCGATAGCACGTCGTGGTTTGGTGGTTCAACGTGCTAAGCACGTCGATCTGTGGACTCCTGATAACGTTTTTATGTAGAACGTTGGGCCCAGCACGTTGAGAGACTACGTGCTGACAACGTTATGACAACCTTCATAGCTACCTGACATTGTCAATTCAGCGCCAGATAATGTTGTTAACACGTCGTATCACAACTTGCTGGGCACGTTCTTAGCACGTCGCATCATAAGGTGCTAGGGATGTATCTAGCACGTTGTATCACAACGCTCCAGAGGACCGCCCAGCACAAAGTGGTAATGAAGTGACCAGCACGTTGTTCGCACGTTGTGATAGGACGTTATACTAACAATGTTATCTTGAGTCCATCTTGAGTCCACAAATCAACGTACATAGCACGTTGAACCACAGATCACAACGTTGATTCTACGTCGTGAGTTAGCGGGGATGGGGCCAACAGGTATACAGGAGTTCATACATATATTCTGATCTTCACGATGTCTCTGAACGGGTGGCAGATATATGCAGATGTACAGTATATAATATTTGCATGTTGTGGTCTCATTTTTACGTGGACTGGTGGCAGATATAGATCAATATAACATCTACTCTTTAGCGGTCCCATTTTCTCATTGAATTAGCCAGGAAGGTAGCTTGCGGTATGCAATCATAGTTTTTTATTATATAAATGTCAACAGTAGGAGGCAAGTCAAGTATGACGAGAGAATAGCAAAAACATCATGAATGTGCGTATGCATTAGGTCCGAAACTAAGTTCTTGCCGTTTTTTTTTTACATTTTGAAATGTTAAAACTGGCAATAACTTGGCTTGCCACCTAATACGTGAGTAGCTTCTGGCTTTCCATATTTTCATAATTGGCACTTTGGAGCTCAAAATCTAGCATAATGATGCATGACAGAAGTCAAAGCAGAAACACATGTGAACATACTACTGTCGTAGTAGTGACTATTTTCATCATAAAAATTTCATTTTAATCAAATTATAGAGATATTTATTTTTAAAAAGGCGTAAATATGTATTGTAACGTACAATGTAGCGGTATACGAAAAGTTTAGCAGAATTCTTTTGCATCTTACGCTAATTTGTGATTACTATTCAAAGAAAATGAAAAACTAGAGTACTCGCTTAATCCCACAACTCGTAGTATATCACAACACCCCATAACAGCACACAAATAGGCGCTGAGCCCCACGCCTTTCGAACAGACGCTTCCGGTGTGATACGGACACACAGGTAGAGACTCTGACCTCCGGTGTCGCCGATACATCGTCGCTTGCGCTTCACTATATAGCGGATTGTTAATGACATTCAGGTCATTGTCAGTGGCACAACAGTGTGCTCAGAGCCAAGGTATTGAAATTTAAAATAAAAATTTTCATAAAATTCTTGCAATTTTCCAAGTCTACAAAGCTTTCCCTAATATTACATGCTGGAGAATTAAACTCATTCTCTAGAGAGCATAATTGTGAGCTAAAGTTTTAGACGTTTCGGAAAAATTTAGCTCAACTTCATTCGTCAACTTCCTGCAAATTACTCGAGCTGAGCGGTCTAGGCACTCCGTGCCAGCTTGGCCATGTTCAGGTTTATATGTTAAAACATTGTGCAGGACTTCTGATTACTTCCTTAATTTAAGGATTACTTTGCTGGGTTGGCAGCATAATGTACGAGAGACTTGGACTTGTGCGTAGCCTGATTTAGCCAGCGAGTGTCGGAAAACATACACAAGGAGTAATAGTATAATGAGAGCATTTATAGTGAACTCAACAATTTACGTTTGATACCATTGCGAAGAATATTGATATTTGTATAGGTAGGATTTACAGTGAATTTGACGGCCTATAGGCTTGATGCATTTTACAAACAGTGTCATTAATCACATAGGCAGTATTTATAGAGCAATTAGCATTGAAGAGCTATATGATTATCTGTATAAGAACTATATTTAACAATTAGAGAGAATTCGAGCAGATGAATGCATGCCAGCAATAAAGTTTTTTTCATTGGAGGAATAACTAATATTTCTCAAATAAACTAACTACTGATGAAAATTTTCTAGTTCACCTTTCAGATTACCTCCTTGTCCACCGGTTAGTTTACTCTAAAGTCCACAGTATTACCTAATTTTTTGAAGGCATTTCAATCAAGTTTCTTTCCACTGCTCTTCAGCATTTTTCATTCCAGTCCAATTTTTAGTACATTTTCCTACGCATTTTCCAGTCTACTGTTCAGTACATTTTCCAGTTCGCCTCCTATTCCATTTTTCTAATTTGTTTTCTATTCCACTTTCCGCTTATCTTCCACGCCACTTTCATAATTACCTAAAATCATATTCAGCAGAGTGCTTTCTTTATACAGACTTCACAGGTTAAGATATGTTGCTGCTACTTACCCTACTCTACTTGTTTCTGCCAGCACAGGCTGATCGACAAGTTCTGCCAAATGCAGGTAATACATAAATATTCATCTAGGTTCTGTATGTATACGACTTGCTTACAAAAAGTTTCAAGCGTCAAAAACAAAAGCAGATAAGGGATTTTTTATAAATAACTTTTAAACTTTGTTTCCAAGTTTTTTGGATCCCAAAATTTGGTAAAAATACTTACAGAAGGTTGCAGAGCTCATAATGATACCATTTTCATCTATCTTAGATCAGGTTTTTTGGCTAAATGAGCCAGTTTTTTATATTGAGATTATTTATTATAAGCAATACAGGCATATTAAAAAAATTCTCCATTTTTTAGCAATGCCAACATGTAGTAAAACACACATGTCTAGGCCTCTCCTATTTTTGCTTCATATGAGAAATTTTTTAGTTGAAACATTTATAAAATTTATGAGGCCTTCGTCTAAACATTTAGTATAGTACGTTTACACTACACGAGTTAAGAAACAATTGCCAAGTGGTTTCTTTTTCTAAGCTGGAGATCCACACCCTTTTGTAATTGATCTAAAGATGTTTTTATGTACACCTAAAACATGTTGCCTCTGCCAATTTCGTGTTCTATAAATTCCGAACGTTTCACCAGAAAAACTAGATGCATGCGCTCCTCAAAAAAAAGTATACAGTTTAATTCCAAAGATATAAACACTTTTCCCAGAAAACTGCGTACACGAAGAAATCTAACCAGGTGCACTGCAAGCAAATCTGGAAGACCGCCTAAGATCCCAGCAGAGATTGGACCAATGAACCGCAGGAGCTATTCTGGAATTTGGAAGCCGGAGAGGCTTTGGATGATAAGAATTTCCAACAGTTGCGGGATTTCCAAAAATTGGATCTGTTGCTGGACTAGGAGTCTGAATACACTGAGGTCTCAGCTGAAGCTCATTGGTTGTAGAAGAAGCAAGAAACTGTATTAGAATATAAGAGATACGAAAGGAAAATGCAGGTCTTCAGGTACTACAATTGGTTTGAGAAGATTTTAGGATATTTTAGCATTAGAAACTGGTGAACCAAATTCAAAAAAGTTGCAAGATTCAGGAGGCATGTTTGAAGATTACGTTTTTGATGTAATTCCACTACTTTACACGTTTCCAGAAAACATTTTTAGGTACATTATAACATAATTTTTCATTCAGTTTCCTAAATCTTGCGTTCAGCCTTAATTTTGGCAACACCAAAATGCCAGTTTTCTACGCTGAAAAATTTTTTGTAGTCGATGCAGCTCTGAATCTTCTGATGATGTTATTTTATCAAACAGAAAATATTGAGCCAAACTATGATGAATGTGCTCAGCTGTTTCTAATGGAAAACTGTTCTGCAAGTTCTCAATAGCAAGTTTATCGCAGAGATGATGTTAAAATTTTGACTACGAAAAAGAAAATGGCATTTTTGAACATTAAATGAAGTTCTTCACATTTCAAGTGTAACGTTGTGGATAACTTACTAGAGAATTGGACTGAAAATATGCACCGATGCTACATCTTCCAATACATCGATCTAAATCCTTCTGGGAAAATCGGGGCTGGAGAGACGAGTCGAGTCTCTTCTCTAGAATAGCTGGAAGAGTCCAACCAGGATGCTCAGTACTGGCCTACTTTGACCTGAGCTGTTTGAAATTCCAGGGTTTTTTGGTAGCTCATTGACCCCTAATGTCATGCTTTAAAATTGTTGATCAAGGCATATGAGCTAGGATCTTTTATTGAAAGTTTTCAGTTATTATTGGAAATTTTATTGACGCCTGCGAAATTTGTTTTGAGACTACATTGTTCATGAAGCTCGACAGCTTTACAATTTCACTGACCTGTTCTCAGAAAGTTCTAAGGTTGAGCATAACGTAATCTTTCGTTCAATTTTTCAAGGCTTGCCTTCAGGTTGCGGTTTTGCAGCAGTAAAGTTCTAGTTTTTTACGCTTCAAAATCGACTTTGTTGTATAATATTAACAATAATTTTAATTTTCCTTCTACTTATAGATGGAGAAATGAGGTCTCCAACCTTACCTGAGCCGGAACTACTGTCTACATATTCCAACCCAAGTTCCCGGAGGGGACGTCCTGTTGGCAACAACCCCAACGTGATTCCATATCCTTGGCACAGACGATTTGAACCGCTGCAATTCCTGTTAAATTTGGGAGGGCATACCGCTGGTTCTAAACGCTTTCCATGGGAAAGTATCCTTCCCTTCTATCTCAATTTTGGTATTCGTAAGAATTATCAGCGTCCTTCAGGTCAGCTAGCAAGAAGAGTTTTCCCCCATAGTCCTGTCCGAATTCCAGAAGTAGCTAAGTTACGGCATTTCCAGCCCGCAAAATTCCCTAATGCGCAGTATTCTACAACTTCTAATTCTCCAGAATTTGGAAGATTCTCTCCTCAGACTCCTCTTCAAACATTTAGAGAGACCAATAAATTTAATGTAAAACAAGAAACGAAAATGATGTCTGATGAAAGTCTTCCTGAATTGGTTGTGGATCCAATTCCTTCTCCGCAAATGGTAGTTGAGCCATATCAGTCTCGCCCCGAGTTAATAGTAGACCCTGTTTCCCCCAGGGCACTGGGTCCACTTGACCCTGAGCCCGAGTTGATAGTCGATCCAAGTTCTCCTCCGCAGGTAGCAGTGGCATCAACTCTACCTCATCAGGAGTTGATAGTGGATCCTATTCCTCTACCTCAAACAGAAATAGCACCAATTTTTCTACCACCTCTTCTTCTAGATGCAGCGTTCCCAGGACACGGGGCCATTGATAACTGGAATAAAGATTATTCTGAAAGTCAATTCATCCCACCCTACGACAGCTCGGCTGCTAATGGAAAAGGTGAAATAACCTTGCACCAGTTTCCTGTGCCACTGTTGAACACAAACACTTTTAACACACCTACTGTAGTGAACGACCGGCTCAGCGAATGGCAGAGATTCTCCCACAAAGCTGAAGAAGGTATACATCCTCAACTGAACACCAACCCTATCCATTTGTTCGAGCGCCATCATGCTGTGAAAGATACGATTGAGAACGAAACTACTGCTATCTCAGGTATAAGCGAAGAGAGCGCAGATGGAAAGATCGAAGATAACAAAGGGGAAGCTGGGCTGAAGAACCCCCACCAGTCAGAATTTCAGGACTATTATTTGGACTACGAGAACCCCTATCTTCCCGAATGGAATATCGCTAGATTGGACCCAGTGAAGTTGGGTCAAGAACCCATGCATCCCTAGAATATCTTTCTATTGGCAACTCGAGCGAAATTGCCGAATGAATTAAAGGCATGATGTGAAAAGTGTTGTAACCGCATTATGTTTACCGTGAAGTCTTTGATGTCCCAACTTAAATCAATATTGACTGGATTTGTTGAAGCAGGACCAGATGGTGCCCTTGGACATTGAAAGTACACTAATTAAGTTAAAGGAATTCTAAAAAAAATGTTCACTACACTTGAGTAACCCAAGCTCCAGCTCTACAACTAGAAATCAAAACAATATCTTCTAAGAGTAATGAGTAGCACAGTGATGTACTGCTACATAAGATATCTTGTGTAGCAGTACACCACGTGTTACAAACGACGCGGTGTGTGTGTGTGTTTTATATGTACCAAAAGTTAGTAAGATATTTAATGGGTAAAAAATCAGCGAAAGTTCACACAAAATGTAGTATGTTGTGCTGTACGAGAAGTCTAGACTGACGTAATGTTTGTAATACATCAAGATATACAAAAAAATGTTGCGTTTTCTTACTATATACCGAGAGTATAACCGAGACATTATAAGTTACATTGTACCGAAAGATTATACAAGATGTTATTGATTACAAAGCACAAAGCGCATAACCGAGATGTAGGGTTTCCTGTTACGGGGTATGTAATATGAGAAAGGCTGTTACGGGGTATCGAAATGAGTATAATGGATATTGATAAATGATTAATTGCTAACGAATGATCCAGTTGATCATTCGCGGAAAGTAGCACATGATAGAAATTGTACCTATGAAAATAATATAGAAAGAAAACATAGAGAGAGTTAGACATGTCCCCAAGGGGCGAGCTATTCCCCAACCTACCTAACTAAAAGACTTAGC
>LQNS02278070.1:8703792-8739653 GCA_001587735.2 Parhyale hawaiensis
TACTCAAGGATTTTTGGAGAAAAGAAAAACAAGAAGGCAATATTTAGAACGAAAAACTTACTTCAGATCCGCCAGCCAAAGCACAGAGGCACACGACACCACACGTCCTCTCACCACCGTCGACGTGTTCATGTCGTGGCATAGGCCACAGTACTGTACTGTGGCATAGGCTCACAGCGCAAGCAGAATAAAGGGTAGTTTGAACCATGTAGCTGTCAGGTGTTGCTGACTTGTATATGTAGCTGTCAGTTTGGGAGGCGTGCTGCTGACTTGAAGATGTAGTTGCAATCAAATGCAGGCGGTAGGCTACGCTCACGGCATTAGACGATTATTAAGACAAAATGGAGGGCTCCGGACAAAGATTTCAAAATAGCGCCGAAGACTGCGTCGAAATTCTACAGGTCCAACTCTCCGCCGCTTACAAATGTATCATGAAACCATTTTAAGTGTACAAATGCATTTACTTGACACTTCACCATGCACTTCTTCTTCTTCTTCTTCTTCCTCCTCGCAGCTCTCAGGTAGTTCATGTATGTATTCACTCTTCTCCCGGACTCAGAGGTGAAAAGAAGGAGCTTCTCCATCAGCCTCCCATCTACGCCCCACGCCTCCCTCACGTCTGCAAGGGCAGGGTACACAAGCAAAGAGTACTCCAACGTCTCCACAATTCCACTCTCACATATACTGCACTCAGAAGTGGTGCCATCAATTTGGGACCGCCGCCAATTCAACTGCAAGGCATTACTCCTGCACCTAAACATGAGCACCGAGCCATAACTATTATCATAGAAAGGTTCGTCCACAATAATACTCTTATATTCTTTGTACAGTAACAAGGTACTAAGGCTTTCCAAATCCCTCCTCTACTTCTGCTCTTCATAGGAGACACCATCATATGGCCTTAGAATGAAAGTTTCGACTGCTGTCTTGCATCGGTTTTGCGAGTCTTGAGCACGCACACGTTTGAGTGGAATGCGTCAGCCCCATTTGAGGCTTGTTCACAAATGAATTAAATATTCGACAAATAAAGTGTATCACGAGTAATATTGTTATTTATAGAAACAAAAGAAATATAATAGTGTATAGAAGTCACTACTGCATGAGCGCAATTACATTCTATATATAAGAAAATACTGATCCCTTGACAAGGGTTTAGCTTTTGTCGGCTCACTTCGATGGGAAGTGGAGTAGAGATGTTATCGCATTGCCTCATGGATGCCACCCTGAACATTGCTTGACCTCTTTGGCGTTCAGATCTGCTGGAATCAAGGTGCTGCTTGAGGGCCTTGATTTGTATGGAGGTGTGGATCCGGTGGGCATGTTTCCTTTGTTTTATAAGCAGCTGGCTGATGTTCTTGCTCCCAAGCTTTTAGTGATCTTCCGGCGCCTAATACGGATAGGAAATTTTCCTCGTTGTGGACGAACTGGGAATATTATTCCTATTCCCAAGGGTCCGGTGTCGCCCTATGTTGCCAACTATCGACCCATCATACTGACGCCCATTTTGTGGAAGGTGGTCGAGAAGTTGTTCGCTGGTAAGCTTGGTCGTTTCGCTGAGGTTACGGGGTTACTGCCCGCTGGTCAGTTTGCATACAGAATTGGCTTGGGTTGTTGTGACGCTCGCTTGTCGGTGTCACACCATTTACAGTCTGCACTGGATTGTGGGTCTGAGGCACGCCTTGTCCAGTTGGACTTTAGCGCTGCGTTTGATAGGGTTAACCACAGGGGTCTATTATACAAGCTGGAGTCCTTTGGTGTGGGTGGTAGGTTTTTGTCAATCATTCGCGATCTTGATTCTGAGCGGACGCAGAGTGTGTCTGTTAACGGCGTTTTGAACGCCTCAGTTGGGGTGTTGTCTGGCGTCCCTCAGGGTGGTGTGCTTGGCCCGCTGTTGTTTGTTCTCTATACTAGTGAAATGTTCTCTTCGCTTGGAAACACTATGATCAACTATGCCGACGATTCCACTTTAATGGCTGTGATACCTGCTCCTCGCTTGCGTGATACTCTCGCTCAGTCTCTGAATAGGGATTTGTCGCGCATTAGTGCATGGTGCTCGGCCTAGAGCATGAAGATGAATGCCAGTAAGACCAAATCGATGGTTGTCAGTCGGTTTCGGACACTTATACCGCAGTATAGCCAGATGTCGAACTAATCAGTTCCGTCGGTGCTTCGTGCCCTGGTCGGCTAGAATTTGGAATTTGTTGCCGGCATCGGCTTCTGGTCGTATTGGCCTGCAAGCTTTTAAGTCAGCTGTTAATGTTTTTTTTGCTGGATTTCCTTTAGCAGCGTTTTGGGCTTCCCGGTGTTGCAAGATGCTTCATTTGGGTTGCATTGCCTGTACGGGGGAGCTCAAGGGTGAAGTTTTAATAATAATAATAATGATAAATAGCCAATCATAGAGAACGAGTCATCACGTGACCTAAACAGTTGGCAGGTAGCCTACCGCAATACAAGTTGTAAGAGGTAACTCAAATTCTCTAAACTTCGGTAAAAAAAATGGTTAAATACTATTCAAAATACGGTTGCCATCACAGCAAACTATTGTCGTGCCCATGTGCGCGAAACTCTTAATATCAGCAAAAATACCCGAGATACGATCAACCCGAAGACTCACGTTCCTTTGACATAAGTAGAACATCCTGGATCAGTGTTCTGCAACCGATGCCTCCCGGAGTGACTGTCATATGTCTTGAGTTTTTTTCATATGCAGCGAAAACACAGGACGGGCTTACTACGCTGAACAGAAACAAACCAACTGTAAGCTTATCGGGACTCACTTCTAACCATGTCTAACCTAATCCAACTTTATGTACACCATTTTCATTGTTAAACGTACTTCATCTAACACCATTGTTAATAGCGTAAATCGCCTAACTTAACGTACATAAGAGTTATCGCCATAATCGTTGCCAAAACATGACAAAGTGATTAGTTGCGTATGTAAATGCTCCCATAGATAACTTACTTTCACTCTTACATCTGCTCTGCCACAAACGCGTGATAACTACACTTGATCGCCTCAGCGGCCCCCAGAAGGGCCTGGGTAGAGACCGTAGAGCTCTGTAAACACCTCACTCACGTCTTCCGTTTCTGGTCTCTCATCCAGTCCCTATCTGGCAGCGTGTAAGCCAAAGAGCTTGGAATATATGTACATTGTATTCTAAGCTCTTCGGTCTAAGTCCAATACGGCAGCGCTGGAATTCCACAAGGATCCTGCAAACATGATGTAACATCTGCTCCCGCATTGCCATGACATCTGTCTGGGAACAGCGGAGCTTAGCCCTTGCACCACACTTCTATTCTGAATCTGAACCAGGTAAACATGTGAGAGCTTAAGAAAGCAGCCTTTGAAGTGCAGAATGTATTCTTTGTGCACTTCATAAACTGCAATAGTATCATACAGTCAGTAGAGAAAATGTATTCGTGCTGCTCAATACAGATAATAATGCCACTTTTGTACTTAACTCATATAACTACTTTGTTTGGATTGATCTCTGTTGCTGCACCCACGACCGCAGTTTCACAATCTCCATAGGGCGGAAACATATTTTTTTTGTTATGTAAATATACTTGGGATGAAACATAATACGATACAACATGGTACAATAGTATCATGTTATTAAAACCTCGCTATCAACTGAGAAATAAATGCTTCTTGTTTTTTGAACTTTTAGTTGAGATACAGAAAACATGAAAACACAGAAGCGTTTTCAAAAATTATCACACAAAGCTATAGAAAAAAAACTGACAAAGGCAGGAAAATAATGCAAAAATATACTAACTGCATTTATTTAGTGATGCCTTGGACAATTTATTTATTCATTTCCTATTTAATATATCTTCTAAACTGTACAAAAATATCTATGAGTAATTTATTAAATGGACATGCAAAAACGGCCATAACATGGCGCATGCGCAATAAGAACTACGAACAATATTGAGAGTCTAGCTAGCATCACACTATGTTTCCTAGTGACATGTATAATTGAAGGTGAATAGTTCAGTCAAAAGCGTTCTTTGTAATGACTTCAAAAATTGTCCATCTTGGATAAAAACGTCGACATGCAATTTAAAGCAAATCTTATCCCCCACTCACAGAAAAAAATCATTACAGATGTTATCATGATCTGTACAGTTAATATTTCTGACTTTACCTTTAATCATTAACCCACGACCTAATGAGTGCTGCCCTTCACTTTATAGTTATATAGTTTAGTTAATAATTCTATACTGTAAAGAGTGGTCTCTGGTTACTAGAGTACAGCCACTATACCCACAGTGTACCCAAATAGAGGAAGAACGTAGGGGCAAGTAGCATTTAAAAAAACCTATGTGGAACGCATGATCAACGCGCATGGGTAGTCAAGTCGGGAATGCACAGATGAGGCTTAGAATATCATTAATAAGAGTACCTATGCGAATAGAAGGAAACAAGTGACATGAAAGTGATGTCCCGAAGTGACCTGTGGCCAGGTACCCTATGAAGTGCAGTGCCCCGCAATCAACCCAAGCTAACCCAACCCTTTGACCTAAGGCCCATCCTATGCCCTCAGATTAGTTCCACACACGATTGAATTAAAATGAATAAGAAAAAACGGGACTGCGAAAACAGGAGCTCGTCAACATGATCAAAATGCGTCAAATACTGCTAGGGCGCTTCTACACTGACTTCAAAATAGAATAAAATTCATAAGCAATCCATTTTCTACCAGATTGCCTATAAAGATGATAGACAATTTTTTTTACAAACACTATGATATTTCTCTGTTTTCTATAGAGTGCATTAAGTGAAACGCTGCCCAACTAATGATAATTCTCTCCCATGTTACTATTAAGTGCCCTAAATATGTTGGACACAGCATCCATATGAGAAATAAATGCTCATTATTATTATTATGATTATATTTTTGTTGTTATTATTATTATATTGTTTCGTCTATTTAACCATATTCTATAGATGCCTTAATTCAACTTGACGTTCAACCTGTTTCTCTACTGTTACCATGTGGCGTCGTTCCTACTTACCCACGAAAAAAAGTTTTGCCGTGAAACTGAATGCGCAAAAATTTTTGCAACCTCGCACAGGAGAGTGAAATGGTTGTACCGATTTATGAAAGTGCCTTAGAATAAATATTCCCATGCATGCAAGCTTTTCGTGTGAATGAAGAATATGTATTAAAGAATTCGAGCCCTGCGCTAATCTGGGACCCTCAGGCACTATATAATTGTATGTATGTAACTATCTGTGTGGTTACATTCATTAATTTTAAAATGCTTAAGCATAATTATTGTTACCAAGAGTAGATACTTTCATTATTACTGGCAGTAATTAAATAAACACATCACACTTTTCGATACGGCTGGCGGGGACAAAAATAATTACATACGAACTGAAATTTATGAATCCGTCATTACGGATGCTGTAGGTATCATTCATTAGCTGATAGTATATATGATTGAGGTGACATCGCTATTCGAACGAATATTAGTCTATATCGTTATTCAAAATCCTGATACGCGAAGGCATGAAAGGTGTCTTTTTTGCCATTTATAATCGCAATCCAGTTTCGGATAATCCAATTTAGGATTATACTGATGTGGGACCGGTTTTATTGATCATCTAGGATAAGCAGAAGCAGCGGCGGCGCCAATGCGAGAACATTATATCATATTTAGAGTTTTAGTTAGTTAAGAAGTAAGTTTATACAGCTCTCTACTCGGTCAACGTTTCCATTTCAATAGAAATTACTTTAATTACGGCCTATTTCATAAAAAAATATACTGAGGCATACGTAAGCTGTTCCTAAGAATTTGCATATACAGTACATTATATTTTTTATTTTATGTAAATCCAAATATTACTGCCGCTCGGAATTTTTTGTAATCTGCATTGCGAATCGAACGCATCCAGGGTCAACATGAATGTGGATAACAGTTTAAAATACGAGACTGACGACGCAAAGAGCAGCTACAACTCAACCACCTTTGGATAACGGTGTTGCTCTGCCATGAAACGCGTTTCAGTTCATTTCCGTGATATCAATTCATTTCACAACCATACGGCGATATTTTTTTCATTATGTTCATTGAAACACACTTCGTTATTTGAAATTCACAATAAGACGGAAAATGGGTAACTTAACTGTTCCGTTACCATAGGTAAAACAACACAAGTGCACAACGATTAGAATGTANATTTATTTCACAACCATACGGCGATATTTTTTTCATTATGTTCATTGAAACACACTTCGTTATTTGAAATTCACAATAAGACGGAAAATGGGTAACTTAACTGTTCCGTTACCATAGGTAAAACAACACAAGTTCACAACGATTAGAATATAGAATTTTTGCGATTGTGCAAACAAAAAAAATGGTTACTGAAATTATAGTTGCAGCTGCGGAATTGGTCGTACAGAAGTGAGACGTGCTATAATCATAACCCCTGCAGTTATAATCATAACTCCCCGCGGCTATAATAACCCCACACGGTTATCTGTGCTGCACCAGAATCAACCACCGCTCTAATGTGTATGTAATCGGCAATCAATCAGATGAGTGAACCTGATTGACATTTCATTTTGGGGTTACAAGCAAACATTTTCCTAACTGTGGTAGCCCTATCAGGCTTGTGATCGCATCATACCTTATGTGTCTTTGTCACCGTACGTTATGCAGTGACCTCAGCTACGTGAAAGGAGAGATAAGTTTGGCAATAAGGTCCCTCGGTCAGCAAGATTTGGCACAAGGGTCTGCTATATCATTATTTTCTACAGAACAAAAACGAAATCATGGGCGCGTACGTTTCAGACATCAAAATAATAGATATTCTAAGGATAAAAAGTTCCTGAATCCAGGTACAACAGAATTTTGAATAACAATGCACTTCAGTGAAGGGAAATAGTACACTTGTTAAATTTACGGATATTTAGAATGTTGATTTAAACAGAAAGGATGATCGGTTCCTAATATTTGCAGCATTAACAAAGCGTTGTCTCAATTCTAAACCTAAGTGCACTTCAGTGAGCAGAAAAGCACACTTTTAAACCCTACGGTCATTAGACTCAAGATTTAACACCAAGTAATTTCCACCCCGAAATACTGCAGGTTTTACACGTGTTTATTTCTCATCGTGAAACTACTTCGCAGAGTCCTGCCTTTGCATTATTTTTTATCAAAGTGCGTCGACAATAGGGCGCCTAGTCTTACCAGTGCAGGACGTTTTGAAAAATGATGATCGTAGTACAAAATCAACATTCCGTTCCACATTCCAGAGCTTCGCGCCTACTGAAAATGCCAATAGTATTATGAAAATTTCATCCTCAGACTATAAAAGCTGGCTCCAAGATCTAAGTGCAACCAGTTGAAAAATTGAACCGCCGAAGTTATTGACCTAAAACTGAAATTGCCTTAAGCATCGAGCATATTTCGAGCAGTCGTACTAATATTTCTACTAGGAACAAGGTAATATACCCGTCAGTGTATAGAGAGCATCGTACACGATGCGTGCCGAACACCTAATTGTATACACACAGCAGTTACAAAAACAAAGAACATATTGTACATGGAAGCAATGCTTTAGCCTTCGTCGACAGGGACAGTTGCATTGAGATAAGTTAATCACATTGATTTTAACTTGCCTGGAACTTCAGTTATGAGCGTTGGTACCGTTACCGATGATCAAGTTTTAGTCATTAATTCTAAAACAGTTACCCATGAGATGGCTTCCCATTCAATCCTCAAGTCATTGGCATGGTATTAACGCAAGACGCTCGATTACATTTGGTGAAACTAACGCTCATGCATTACGTTGCGGATAACTTAAGGCTCCTTAGATTTGCCGATCTCGTTGAAAGGGTTTTATATCCTAGAAGAAAAGAAGAGTTAGAAACAGAACATGGCCGGGCCAGAAGCTCATTCGCAGGGAGGTGGCGAGGCCTAGGCTTCAGTCGCGTCTGAGCCCCAGTCATCAATCGCCAGGAACGGACATAATAAACTGCAGTGTGGTAAAAAGAGCAGAGGCGTCAAATCGTTTTTTTATCACCACAATTAAATGAGTCAGGTTGAAACATTTGGCAGCGTCATATATCTAGAATCTAGAGCTACCACTAGCATAGCGAAAGCGCTGAATGACGCTAAGTAAATCGTGGTTCAAATTTCCGTAGATTCTACAGACGCATTACTTGACGTCACCAAAGTAGGCTACTGTATTGAATCATCAAAACATTTAGTAATTAAACCTTAAGTGCCTGAATAATAAACACCACTTTTCAAGGAATAAGTACTATGTGTAACGTACATCAATGTGTTCAACAGGCACGAATAAGTTAAAAGTGAATAGATTCGTACAGGTGGCAGTTATTTACGTACTTGCCACTCCGTAACTGCTGTATAATCTGACATTTAAAGACCTATAAAGTGACTGCAATAAGATCACAGCTAGAATTGCTACCACAGTTTTTCACGACTCTTCAATATTGCTTTACAAAACATTACAAGGCATGGACGCTATTCCATTTTAAACTATAAAGCTAGTTTACACTACTCAAGAGGGGTATCATAATATGCTCAAGAACGGCTACGTAATACCAAATGGAGTTTGAATAGATAGCTAGAGAAGTGGGGACTCAACATATGCTCAAGAAAGAGTATGATACATATTCAAGTGAGGTTTTAGTAGATCCTCAATAGCTATGTGTTTAACGAATGTTAGATATATCCTCAAGTGAAGTTTCATCACTCCAACAGACCTTCAAAAATGATATCACTATATGAATGAGTTTGGATCTCCGTTCAAGAATTACAATAGATCGACAAGAAAATCCTCAACTTCTGTTCAAGAAAGACTACGATGCATGCACAAGAAGGGTTTCAATAGAGAGATCCTCAAAAAAAGCCTCACTTCATGTTTAAGAGAGGTTTCAATCTATGCTTCAAGAGGGATTTTCATAGCACCTTGATTAAGGGTTGGTTTCAAAGATACCCAAAAGGATGAGGTTCGATATACCTCATCATAAACGGTAGTAGAAAGATACGAGTATATTCATTTCAGTGTCACTACCTATGATCTCTTCAGTTGAATGGTTCGAAAGATGTTCCGTTAGTTCAAATGTTTTACGACCAAAGCACACAGAAGCTTAATTTTAAAGAATAAACATCGAAAATGTCGTCCATCGATAAAACAAAGATCGCACTACTGCAAACTACTCAATTAAAATAACGCAAACCCTGTGTTTTGAGTGCAAGAGACACCTGATACAGCAACGACCAACATATCTAAAAAAACTTCGCGATTGTAGTACACAAAGGGGAATTCGTAAGATTTAACGGTGCGAATATCAAAGATGCCAATCTTCTATACCGTGGAAAATGTAAAGCGTTAACTTCACAATCAATTCACCAGTAAACTTCAAAAGATCGTGTATTTCTAGAACAGCTCGAACATTAAATAAAGACCTTATAAAATTTCTAGATAAGAGAAAGTGGTAGATAACAAATTTGAAGGCTAGTCGAAATGGTAGATGGAAATGAAAAATAACGAAATGCTTCAGAGAATTTGAGATACAATACGAGAGTCTCGGAAAAGACGACACGCTATATGAGAGTTTTAGTAGAGATGAAAGGCTAGTAAAAACTTCCAAATTAAAAAGCTTAACGCAAACAGCCGATAATATCAGATCTCTCTTTTTCACAGGCATTGATAGTTTGGATTGAAAATTTTCGATTAGGTGGTAGACCTTCAATGGTTGAAAGACAGAAAATCTTCCTCAAGCAAAAGCATTTGCAGTTACATGTATATTTCTAGAACAGTATAAGAAAAAGATCTGCAATATGCGGTAGAATTTTCAAACATTCTAGTTTATTTTCCTGTAGTGGAAGAAGAAACACGGAACAAGTTTTCTAAACAGTGAGCTATTCAGTGTTGTACTGCATTAACAACAGTACATGACAAAACTTTATGTTCTTCAAATCCATAAAATGGAAGAATCACGTACATAACTAGATATACTTCTGGCAAACGTTGAACAACATGATACAGCGATGTTTCCAGGAATTTTTTTTTTTAATATACGATGCAACTCACCTTAATTAGAGCAGGAAAATAAAACGGCAATCTCTAAATAGCATGATTCCTTCTTTTCAACGATAACATGAAGCATGAGACAACTTTTTCTGAAAATGAACCTTTTACAACTGCGACGCTTCCAAATGAACTGGAAATCATTTTTAGAGTAGGAAAACTATGAGACACAGGCCCTGTGCTGCGATTTCAGGAATTGGAAGAAGAGTCCGGGAATCAGGTTTTGTGAGCAATGAATTTCTGTTACTGTCACGCAGTTATCCAGAAGGGTAATAAGTTCAGCATCTATTACAGGGTATCAGAAACACAAACTGGAATTGCCAAATATTATACGGTGCGCTTTCATTATGAAGAGTTTGCTTTCGTGAAGATTCCAGAAAGCAGAATTCATAAACAAAAGTGGAAAAAGGAAACAAGGAACATTTGCTTAAATGGTTGAGGAAGAATTCAAGCCACAGATCTTTATTACAGTAGGAACTACAAGATGGAATTTCCTGCACATACACAGGAAGAAAAAACAAGGAACAGTTTCTCGCTGAACAGTAAACGTTACACTCCACTGGACTGACGGTTCCGGAAAGACAGAAGCTCCAGATTTTGATCAGGGCAGGAAGGACAAGATGGAATTGCCACATAATTTAGCTTATTTAACGCCGTTCACTTGGGACTGCTCTTGGCCATCGTGGACGTCGTTGAAGGGACTGGAGGCCGTGCCGTTGGCGGCCACTTTGGAGGCGGCCGATGACTTCTCGGCGGCTGATTTGTCAACGTGGCTGAAAATGTTCACCAGTTCATCGTTCAGAGTTTCGTACCTGAAATTAAACAAGAAAATAATTTATCAGAAGATCTTTTTATTCTGAAGGTGTTCATTAACGTCACGCCGACGGTTTCGTGTCTGGAATAGGAAAGAAAATAATTCATATGAAGAAACCCTTTTATTCTGATGATGTTCATCACTTGTAGATCGTCCGTTTCGTGTCTAGGATCTAGCTAGAATCCTATTTACTGAAAGATTACAAGGAATTTCGAGTGTAGTTACCTATTCGTGGATGAGGGCACCTCTTGTGTCTGGAATATACAGTAGCTGGAAAAACATATTTTGCATTAGCAGAATACATTGTGAAGGTGTTTGAATACCGGTGCCTCACTAAAAATTTTATGCAGAGAATAGCTTTAAAAAACTCATGTAATGGGGCTCATAAATTACGTTTATGACTTGTTTTTGAAGTTCAAGCCAATCAATGCTGAGTAACGGAAAATGGACAGACGGATGCCAAGTTTAATACTCAAGACTTATCACGCTGTTTTAGCTTTACAATTAAGTGTGCTGTACTACTATTTTCCATATTATTTCCCAGTATAAGGAGTTTACGTTATTTTCTACACCTCTGAACGTAGATTGTTTTGGAATTAATGCCTTGAATAGTAGCTCACGATCACGCACCTTCGGTAGCAAAGGGAAACGGCCCTCAGTTTTGATAGGGTGAGGGGTGTACACGCATTGCACGCCCCCGGGGGCAATGTTCCTTCTGTGTTGTCGCGTGACCATGTGTTACGCTATGGGTTAGTGGTTCATCGAGGACTCTCGTTTATTTTTGCTATTACCTCCAAGCGCAAGTTCTAATGTGTGCTAGTATTTTGATCTCGGAGATTAAATTATTTGCCCCATTATTGCAGATGGCAGTAAGTTCGTATTGCTGAACTCGGTACGACCCTGTGGCTACGTTTTTTTTTTGTCTTCTAGAATTTTCCTACATTTGGCACCTTCCGGGCTAGTAAAGAATGTATAACGTCCCATGAGCTGGGTAAGCAAATTTACAAGTGATCATTTACATGATCAGAGTTTTAGTACTATATACAATGCATTATAGATACGAGGAGCGTATGAAAAGTTTTGGGCATCACGTAGCTATAAGAAGGCTTGATGCATGGTAAAGCCAATGATTTTTATTTTTTCAAAGTACAACCTTTTGTAAGTATTCCTGACAGATTTTGAAATTCTAAAAAAGTTGAAAAATAAATCCTTAAAAATCCCTTATCCCTTTTAGCTTTTCTGATGCTTAGAAGTTTTCACACCTCTCGTAGAAAAGAAGCTGCAAGATTTTATCGACATAGCCCTATGTGGCTTTATCTAAAATGACTACTCCTCTGCTTTTGTCAGGCTTGGTAATAAGAACAGACGGGTCTGTATATACAAACAAACAAACGAACCAAATTTTAGTACAAACTTCCAATTCCGTCCAATATTCGCAGCTTACAATACACCTAGATTCAAATTAGCCAAATTTCTGGTCTGTGTCCTTGCTCCTTTTACTACCTATGAGTATACCGTAGAGAATTTGTTTAATTAATGAACTGGGTACCATTCCTAACACTAGGAACCATAAGTAGCCATCATTTACCTGTAGGCCACCCTGATGTTGGGTACGTTGGTACGCTTGATGTCGTTGCCTGCGACCCCCTCACGGGTGTAGTTGGGGCCCGCCCAGAACCTCTTCAGCTGCACAACGCACAAAATAGGGTAATTTTTATGCATAAATCAATAACTTTTAATACTTTATTTCTCTTCGTGAATTGCAACTTTCTAGTCGTAAGACAAGTAGGCGTACGTACCTGTATGAGACAATACATTATTTTTCATTTCTTTCGTGAAAGACCTCACCAATCACCATATTTCCACTTTGACATGAAAAGTACAGCGTTATTTTACGCACGAGACGGACTACTTGAGTTAGCGACTAGATGTTCTTTATTTTTCCTTATTTTGTCATAAAATTGACACAAACCTCGTGTTCAAAGCCGCTCATGAGCACAGAGTTGCGTGCCAGCTCGCACATGTCAGTCTGGGACAGCTTCCACACTTGGGTCGCAATGGAGTACTCCTCCATGAGGGGTTCCTTGGTGAAGTGGAACTGCAGAGGGTCGTCCGAGGACAGCGAGATGAGGAGGCCTCGAGCCAGGTACTCGGGCAGAGGGTTGCGGTGGTAGTTCAGGAAGAGGGAGTTGTTCGACAGGGGTGACATGGCGATGCCGATCTGTGAAAAGAATACAACATGATGAAGAAACAGGAACTGATTCAAAACAAAGTTTCTGAATGCAATGCGACTTATTGCAAGGCACCAGAGTCGACGACAACATGTCAATTTTGTTATAAAAAAAGAGACGGACATATTTGGGATCCAAGGAGTCGGAAACTGGCTGGTCATAGAAGTTGGAGTCGGACTTTTTATCCGACTCCGTAACCCAACATACACGCATATGATTACAAAAAATTAATTCGCGTTCTCTAGCAATTGACCTGAGCAAGGTAGTAGAGGTACTGGAGCACGGGCGTCTTCCGCAGCAGCAGACCATGGGATATGTTGTCTGCCAACATGTAGCCCGCCACCAGGTGTTGGATAGCCCCCGCCTCCCCACAGTGAGGTCGAAGCACGAAAGTCTTCAGCCCTCGACTCGCCCTCAGTCTGTTCAGGACGCACATGTTGGCGTACATGTAGTACAGGTAGTAGGCGTAGGGAGGGTTTTCATTGTCATCCCACAACTGCGGTGGAACGGTGTCCTTGTCCAGCATGGGGTTCTCGGGTTTGCTTTCGTCATCCACGCTGTCGAAACCGATGACGTACTGGAGAAAGGCGTGCAGTTCGGGGTTGCTGCTGGGGTCGATGGAGACCATGAAGAGCGGACGGAAGAGGTTGCTCAGAACCTCTCCGAAGTTGTCGATGTATTTGTTCGTCTTGAAGATGTCACTGGCGATAGATACAGAGAGTATTTATTGGTCTGGAAAGTATCACAGAGAGAGAGAGATATGTATCATTGGAATTTTTGCTACAATTTTCTGGCTTTTCGGGAACACTATGGACTTTCGGATACATTTCGAATGGGATTTTCAGCTACATTTCTAGATTTTGGAGAACATCCTATGGACGTTCTGCTAACTAAAAAAATCTACGGGAATTGAAACCTAAATTTAACCTACGCAAATTTCTTAAAATGATTCTACGGGTCAAAAGACCTCGTTTCTCGACAGATAAAGCTCACGGGACTTCATTAGTCCGCCACCACCACCCTAGTGCAGCACGCCTTCAAACATAGCCCGTTTCACCAAGCTAGCCAACAGCTGAAGTCATCGGTTAGGCCGAAAACCTTGTACGTTACGAAGATAACGCTTGGTTCTGCAAATGACCTTCAGTATTTTTTTTTAGGAAAACTAGGCCTTGCCTCCTAACCTACAAGGTTCTCGTATGGCCAATGGTTATCGGCCTTACAGATGGCTCCAAGTGTTTGGCTAGTAATGTTTCCTAAAAGCCAGCGATATCATAGTAAACAAATATCTAGCCAGAGAGAGAGATATACAAAGGGTATCAGTCTTGGAGACATCACTAGTGATAGATATAACGGGTGTTTATTTGTCTTGAAGATTCATTAGCCAAGATAAAACAATATCTTGGATAAATCGAGCAGTAAACAAATATCTTTATACAGAAGAATGGAACAGAGAATTCTCTCGAAAAACGGTAATACAGTAGTATGCATGGAATGAAAACATACCGTATCTTTCATTTCAGCAGTGTGCGGATAAATGTAAAATAAAAGAAGAATCTGGAACGTGTGACGCAGCATTACTCCTTTAAATTAGATAGCTGGAAATAGACGGACCAACAGACCCATCCCAAGAGAGCAGCCGGGACTAATCGTCCGGCCATCTGTGAGTAACTGAGACCTCCGTCAAGGTGACTCGAAAGAGTGGGACTTAATACTCATAACATACATCATTCATTAGGACTCGTGCCAGTCTGCAACACAACAAACGTGACAAAAATACAACACTTCTACTCACAAGAGGCGAGGGACCTGTATGAGCCAGCGAACGTTGTCACTGTAGACGTTATGGGTGACGGCCCATCGCGCCAGACGGGTCCATTCCTCCTCACTCTTGCCATATATGGAGAGGCGCAGCTCTGCGTTCTGGTATTTGCTCTCTTCCAAGTCACTGCACACTTCCTGCGCACGGTATTAGGAGAGTTACCAATTATATGAAAGTATTGCGAAGAAGCATTAAAATAATTAAAACTGCACACTTCCTGACTACGATACTAGGACAGCTACAAAATACATGGAAAGAGTTCATTAGATCATTGAAATAACTATTAAGTATTAGAAAATTTGCACACACCCAAGTGAATTTACTACTAGCAACCCTAAACAAAATATCAAAAAGTATCTTCAAGTGAAGAAGGTACAATTATTTCAAAACGATGATTGGATTGCAAGTAGATTTGATGGACAAATTGCCCAGTCTCAGAGGGGGGCCTCGCATCACACTAGGCTATACGACAAACGAATTTATTGCTGATGCATTATCTTATCTTAATTAATTTTTCCCCCACTGAAGGCAGGCCATATAGAGATAACGAAACTGTATACCAACTATTGCAAGGCTCACCTTGATGATGTTAGCAAAGTAGCGACCGCTAATATAATTGTCTGTTTTGAGGAACACCTCGCGCAGTCTGGACTCTCCAACAGGATTGTACTTCGCGTTGAACTTGTCAAACCTGAAGACATACAACAACACATATGTCACACGGCCCTGGTAAAGTTCCTACGCGGCCTACCTGAGGCAATGAATGATGTTAGCTTACTTAAGAATAAGTTAGGAGAGGCTCAGTTCAGCATAATAATAATAATAATAACAAAGGTCGACGTCGTTCCAGTGGTCATCGGAGCTCTGGGGGCCATGTCCAAGAATCTCAAGACTGCCCTCCGAGACCTCAAGTGCGGCCATCTCCACCAAGGAACCCTTCAGAAGAGCGCTCTACTCGGAACAGCGCACATCATTCGCAAAGTGCTCTGAGCCTTAGGTCGCAGGATGTGACCCGGCGCCAGAGTGTAGAGCCCAACATCGCTCAACCGATCCAATCATTGGGTCGTGAAATCCCCTCGATAATAATAATAATAACAATAATAAGAACATTTATTTCTCATCTGGAGACTGTGTCCAACAAGGTTAGGACACAGTATCCTGAGGTTTTCATGCTTAGTACTAACATAAGAATAATACTATAATAATACCGTAACGTAAGTTCGAGGCACACGCATCGTATCATAAGAGTACCCGAACCTCGGAAGGCCACATACTATACCGGCACCGATCATACAATATTTTTACAGTAATATTAGTTAAATATGTACTTACAACGATATGTACTGTAAAATTTACAAATATTTGAAAAAATTACAATGACGCTTTCAATGAGCTTATCAGCTGTTGGTAGATATGGACATTGTTTAATAAAAGATTCACAGTAGTAAACCATCTGATAGCAGACACAAGCATTGTTTAATAAAAGATTTATAGAAGCCTTTCATTATAGAAGCCTTTAATTTTCTAGCAAATGCAGGCCTCGACCCGGATGCTCAAACGCCTTGTAGTTACAAGGATCGTAGCTGTAAAGCTGCAGGCATGAAAGACTGAGTCTCAGTTATTGTTTAGGTATAATTACTTGGAAGTTCAAACAACTTTGATCCTATCAGTAATAGCAAGTGAGAAAGTCTGAGCCGTGATATCGGTACTTCTTCAAGGAACTGTACAGTTTACGTAACCGGATCTTTACAAGGCGTTTGAGTATCCAACCCAAGGCTTGTTTCTTCTGCTGTAGCAAAAAAGTACCGTACTGAGGTCATAAAGATAAGATGAGCTCACATATGGAAGTTATCAGAGCTGACCCATCTATGGTGACCGTACCTCTGAAAGTTATCCCAGATGACCTATTTACGGCGACGTCACCTGAGGAAGGTATCAGGAGCTACCTATTGACGGTGACCTTATTCATACTCAAGCCACCTATTTCTCGTAACCTTACTGATGGAAGGCATCAAGGGTGACCTATTTCCGTAACCTTACTGATGGAAGGCATCAGGGGTGACCTATTTCCGTAACCTTACTGATGGAAGGTATCAAGGATGACCTATTTCCGTAACCTTACTGATGGAAGGTATCAAGGGTGACCTATTTCCGTAACCTTACTGATGGAAGGTATCAAGGGTGACCTATTTCTCGTAACCTTACTGATGGAAGGTATCAAGGGTGACCTATTTCCGTAACCTTACTGATGGAAGGCATCAGGGGTGACCTATTTCCGTAACCTTACTGATGGAAGGTATCAAGGGTGACCTATTTCCGTAACCTTACTGATGGAAGGTATCAAAGGCAACCTATTTCCCTGAACCTTACCTATGGAAAGTGTTGCGGTCGGCGTGCATATCGAGCATGTCTACAGACAAGTCGTATGCGGTGAGGTTCATAGAAGCGAAGACCTCAGCAAGGGTCATCTCCGTGCCCTCACTGCCCTGGCACACCACCTACAGCGCGAGGGGAAATAAGTACAGGGAAATACGCCAAAGAAAGGTCATTTCAAGTAAGTTTGTAGAGTCGAAGTCAGGTAGCAGTAGAACATATTTGGGGACCAGGAGTCGGAGTTGGAAACTGGCTGGACTCAAGAATCGGAGTCGGAGAAAATGGGTCCACATTGGTAAGAAAAAAAAAAAAAAAAAGAGTCGGAGGTGGGAATTGGGCGGGCAAGAGATGAGTCGGAGTCTAAAACGGTCCATCCGACTCTGGTTTTAATGAAGCATCAAGATGACTAAGCCGACGACACACAAAATTTCACAACTGTGGGCAAAATAATAATTATCAATAATTCAATATACCGGTAGCTACCCTTAGATTAAGTAATAGGATTTTTAACACATCTCAATATGTCTACGCCGACGATGAGTAAAATTATTTTTTACAAGATTTAACCTCATTTTAACGAGACTGCAATACCTTGCTTCAAATGTTCTGCGTATTATAGTATTCCTGAAGGGAAAAATCATTAAGTATTCTTCAAGGGAAAAATCCTAGTACTGAAGCAGCGTAGTTACCTTCATACATTCAGTCTTGGCACAGCTGAGCCAATGTCGACTAGTGTGGTTTATTTTAAGATTTACGTTAAAAAAAAGATGCAGCCGAAGTCCGCCGCCACACTGGTCCAAAAAGCAAAGTGCGACGCAGCATATTTGTTGCACGAAACAACGTAAACGTCGGCTACAGCAGTCTGCGGTCCCCACCGACGCAACCCAGATCGCACGACAAACCGTGCATTGTAGTCGGCCACGGGTAAAATGTCTCCGGAAAAAATCGCATAGTATTACTTGTTGCACTGGTGTAGCCCTGGCCTTAGAAAAGACAAACGTACCTCGTTAGGGTGCGTCTTCATAGCTTTCTTAATGAAGCGCAGAAGATGCTTCTGGTTCATGCAGGAGGCGGCGTGGATGTGAGTGTCCACCTGTTACACAACATGACGATTACTGTGGCAATCTCGTTACACTGTAGAAGACTATCGAATACACACTGCAATCATTATAATATATACTGTGGAACCCTTAAGGAGAAAGAACGTATCTTGCTCATAATGTACTGTACAAGCTTATATAAAAGACACTATACCTGCCTTATAATACACTGCACCGTTATAAGCCTATATAGAAGACACTGTACCTCTCTCATAATACACCTACTGCAGATGCCTGGATGAAATGAAAGACACCATACCTCCTACATATACAATATACTTTAGCAGTCTGGATGACAGACATCATACGTCCATTACACGTATTGTAGAAGTTTGAATAAAAATAAAGACACCGTACCTTCCTGATATTATAGAAGTCCCTGTGCGGTACAGCCTTCTGCGCAGCCAGTTCGCGCATCTCATTAAGTAGCACATGGAGCTGGTACTTGGACAGAAGGTACTGCAGCCTGCGGTAGCAGAAGCTCTTCACTGGACCGTTGGCGATAAGAGCGCACATGAGGTTGAGATCCGTAATATAGCGGGACAGGTTTGGGTAGAAGTAATGCAGCGGGGTATCTGATTCCAGGCTGGCTTCGTCTTCGTATACCTGGAAACAAAGTTATAATAATAAGAGCAGCGGTAGTTGGGGAGGAAGCATACTAATGAGAAATGACACCGCTCTAACAAAAATATAGTTATAGCAGTACCTTAAACGAATATTAACGTTGCAGAAAAGAGGTATTTTTTCACCCTAAATTTAAAGGTTAGGTGTCACCTCCAAGGCAGAAGAACCCCATCGACACTGACATAAGCTTTCGCACTGGAAGAACTCATGGACCGCAGAGTGAAATGCTACAGTAGTAGCCCCATGGACAGAACGCCACAGGTGTGATTTAGACCTCAACAGACGCTATCGCACTGGTATCATAGAGCATGTGCAACCTAATGGGGAGAGCCCCACAGGTGTAGAGTTGCTTGAGTGAAACCACGCATGGCTAACCCATAGGTAATATCCTACAGGGTGGGGGGGGACAACATGGTTAGAACCATACACATGTACCTCTAAAAAAATAAGACCTTGCAGGGCGACACCATACATAAATTCCAGACGTGTAACCCATGGGCAAAAATCCACACGTGGAAATCACGGAGTAAACCCCATACTAGTAACGTCAAGACTAGAACCCGAAAGGAGTAAGTTTATGGGCAGAATCTGACTGGAATAACAAACGCACTGAAGCCTACATGCTGGTAGAACCCCATGTGCAGCTTCACTGCACGGGTGTAAGCCCAGAAAGGTAAATCTCCGGGTAAAACCGCAAGGTGTAATTGTACGAGTAGAACCTCAAAGGCGAAATCCCACGAGTAAAACCCTACAACATAACTCTATAGACACAGCCTCACAAACACAAAGAAAGCTACAGGTCCCAACAGATGTAGGCTAAGCCTACGGGCAGCATCCCACAGGTTTTACCTTCAGAGTATAACCTCACAGGTACACCCGATGCGGAGATCCCAAAAAGTATAACCCTACGAGTGCAACAAGATAGGAACAACCCCAAGGGGAGAACCCATGAGATGATGCCCCAAGAGTAACTCCATCAGTATAACTTCAATTTTGAGCGTTGAGAGTCATCATTAATAATGAAATTTCAGGCGGAAATATCTCTGCAAGCTTAAGTTTTCGACGGAGCTTAACAATAAAGTCAACTTCACCACATCTCCTACCCTGGGAAACCCACAAGCCCTGGATCGTGCTGCAGATAAAAGCCAACTGGCCCCAGAGAAGTGTATGGTTGAAGTCGATACCTGAACTGAGCTTTGAATTTTGGGCACATTTTAAAGATGATCAGATTTGGTTATCTTGCTCAAAGGTCGGTAATCAATGCGCTTCTTGACTGCAGAAAGGATGAGATGAGCCAACAAGAAACGGTGGCCGCGACTGGCCGAGCTTCGACCAATCGGGATTTGCGAAGACTGTGGTAGTGACGATGAGATGGAGGATTGAGGGACACTACAGGTCATATCGTACGGCAGGCAGCTTATGTAGCAAAGTGTGCGAGCATGATCGAAACAGGTAATATCATGTCGAGGCAGATTTTTTCTGTTTATAACTAATAAAATCGAGAAATGCCATACTCCGGCATCTGTTGCAACGTCACAGCATCCGCGAATCGCCATTGGCTGAAGCTAGCTCGCCACCTCTGATTGGGTGGCTGAAATCAGACTGTGACGGCCTTCTGCTAAGTTCAGTCCACTTGTTTCCTATACGCTATGGGTAGAACTCAGTATGCAGATAGTGTTACCACTAGTTTTATTGACGTGACCTCTTTCTCAGTAGCTAAGCACATGCCGACACTGATAAGAGTAACAGTAAATCCAACAGAGGTAAAATATGAAGATTTAAAAATCTTCATCATTACCTCAGACCATAAAACGGCTTAGCTACTTATTACACTTTTTGCAAAATTGGATCGTAGCAAACTTTCAAAAGTAGCTATGTATAGGCAGCACAGTCCGTAACCGATACAATACCGGTATTTGGCTTTATGTACATGATCTCATAGAACACTACTGCAAAGCAATGAAACAATGGAAAGAGACAATTTTTCTGTAACAGCACTTAGAATCCACGTGCGGAATATAGGTAATTAGGTGTTTATCATGTGAATGATTGTCCATTTAGCTCAAAACACTAGAAAGTATCAGTTGCCCTTCGATAGCTGCCAAGTACGGTACATTAAAGCTAACCAATCAACGGTGTCGACATTTCCTGGTGGTAACTGAGATGGAATTTACAGTAAGGCTTTTGGAACCAGTTGAATGACGTCACATGAATATATTTAAACACTTGGCACGGATAACTCCTCTCTATTGACTTTGGGAAGAACTCACCTGGAAGACACCATCCACAGGTTTGATCTTGTACCCACAGTCGCCAGGGGTTGGAACCTTCCATGGGTTGTCGCGCCGTGGGGGATGCACGGGGTGATCTGTGTGTGCACAAGGAACCACTTAGCCAGTTGCTGGGCAAAACTTGAATTTAATTTCTCTGCTACTACATTCGCAATTGTTTCATACAGAATAGCTTTAACTATCGTGCACGAAACATATGAACTGTAATGACTAGTTCACAAAAATGACTTAAAAAACGCTGATGACCCTTCGGCGTAATTCGTAGGATGCAAGTTCACAAGATCGGCGCGAACTTCAACGATAATAATAACACTAAACGCTGACAATGAAAAATACTCAGGATAATCAAGAATATCGGAGAGAGAAATTACAGTTACTGTTTCTTAAAACAAAATCATGATCAGTAAAATCTTCGAAACAAAAACATTTTCTTTTTTGTGACAGTAACACGCTGGATAAACATCAAAGTCGCTAACGTACTATTCATAGGAAAGAAATGCATACCGAAAAGACATCAGTACAGACTTAAACTATTATTATTTGAAAAATGTTAACAATCTAGATGTTATAGGACATCCGGATTAAAGTCAATAATGAATAAACAATTTATCGCACAAAGGTTTAATGATTAGCATTATTCGACAATTTTATTGAATGAAATCTAGAAGACAAGAGAAACTAAACACTAAAGTGAGAAAGCAAGAAGTAAATAAGTGACTCCGTCTTCGAGAGACAAAACTTCTTTTCAGTAAGGTAGAACCCTTGAGAACAGCACCACCAAACAATCATTACAATATTTTTTTTTTAATTTTGTACGCTTAGTCCCAGTTTAGTCGTTGAAAATCACCTAGAAGCAATACGGAAGGGGTATACCACCTATCTAATGCCGACTGTCAATTAATACTAGTCTTCTGAGAAACCAAACTTTGGTTAGGTGTTTTAGGATTAGGAAGACTGAATAAATAAAACCGTAAATTTCTCCCTTTAAAAAAATAGGAAAAACAGGAATCAATGCAACTAGTTCTAAAAAATGCGAAGAAAACAAAATCATCAAAACATAAGTCGTTGTAGCCTACTAACAGAAGGAATATACAGTAGGTATACTGTACTAGCGAAGCGATACTGGGTCGCATCGCTCCGGAGTTTTCGTGACAAAGACATGAAAAAAATCGCTTTTGAATCTTGCAAATAGAACAAGCGCAGAGAGAGGAAGGTAAGAAAACTAACTCAGCAAATAGTCTGTACAGCAAACACGGATAAATAAATGCGCGGTTCAAAATTCTTAATAAAAACAAAAGCGAAGTTCAGTCATATACTGTCAATAGGAGATGCGCAGCTCGTGGAGCACAAACCGAAAAGACGTGGCAAAAAGTAATTCAGAAAAGTATCTCCCGTCGATCACTACAGTGTCAAGAGTATATCTAAAATTTATCCTCTGTGTATTAGCAAATTGAATAAAGTATCGAGAGTAAAGCCGGAAAGTATACCCTGTGCATCAGTGAAATGAGTATCGATAGTGCACGTGTAAAGTATCTATTGTCGATCGGTAAAGTATCGACTGTAAATCAGCAAAGTATAGCCTCCATCAAAGTGCAAAGTATTATCTGTTCAGTAAACACGGAAAAACATGAGGTGAAAAAATTAATCAGCGAAGCATCATACGTACATCGCTAAAGCATCAGAAACTTATTCACTGTGAACAGGTAAAGGAGGGGTCGTGAGGTAAATTCGGTACTAGATGCGATGAAAAACAGAAAATCAGCGTATAATCTTCTGTACCTATGAGCATATTAGCACTATAACTTTCGTATAAACACAAGAATTAGAATAAAACCGAACAAAAACAATCAATAATCACACGGGATCACAAGTCGCCAGGGTGCGTGGCCGTGTGAATGACAAACACACACGCGCACAATCACACGCGGGGCTTACATTCCTCCCCGTCGAAGGGAGGTGGGGACTCAGACCCCCACCGCCATAGGCGCTCGTAGTAGGCCAGTTGCTCCGCTGTGTGCAGGGGACTTTATTTACAACTATTGTCACATTTATTATTGTTATTAACATTATGA
The DNA here is from genome assembly GCA_001587735.2 of Parhyale hawaiensis. Classification (NCBI taxonomy): domain Eukaryota; kingdom Metazoa; phylum Arthropoda; class Malacostraca; order Amphipoda; family Hyalidae; genus Parhyale; species Parhyale hawaiensis. The sequence goes on from LQNS02278070.1 coordinate 8,727,201, forward strand.
TCAATATTTTACAGGAATTTCAGTCCCACCTATGAGGTCAACCTTCATCACCCCCACACTTCCACCACCACCTCCTCGCCCTTCGTCACAAATACTCCAACACTTTCCTCACTTTCAAAAGTCTCACTCTCCTATACTCTTACCGTCATCTCCGCCATTCATACTTCATTAGTCTAGTCTGCCGTCATCGACAATACCCTAACACACTCTGTATTCCTACAGAGATCCAATACTTCACATCACCTGCACCTGCAATACCCTCAAGATCAATATAGGCCCCGTCGTCACTGCAACAATAATCCCTACTTCGATACACTTTTACGGATGTATTAAGCTGAAATTGCACACCGGCATGGGGGGGAGGCGAGATGACTTTTAATTTGGTACGAAATCGTGGATTTGCAATTTACCAATTTAATTTTTAAAATGTTTAACTTATAAAAGGAATAATAATAAAAATATTTAATGTAGCTGCGGAACTTTGTAGGGCGTGCGAGAACGTATTAATTAATAATGTTCTACGGGTGCCAAGCGTAGAAGGAGCTAGGCACTCCTGACATTAAGGCTGTAGAACCTCAGGGTGCTACGCCTTTTGATGATAAATATGGACACAGAATCTAGATGAGATATAATAAATGAGTTTTCCATTTTACTGACCTTCAATACTCTTGCTCTCGGTGTCATGGTGTAGGAAATCAGAGGTCGCCAGGTCCATGTCTTCCCTGGGGTCCCCCATACCGGAATCCCTAAGGAACCTTTGCGCTGTGGTAGGGAAATGCTGTTGGGACCATACCATGTAGCGCTCCCTCAGTCCCAGCGCCTCCACCAGCAGCTTGCTGGACTTGGAGATGTCCTCTATAGGTACCTGAGGAGCAATCAGAGCGGTCATGGAAAAACGAAAAGAATGGTAAAGCAGAAATCAAAAAGCAGGAATCGAAGAGAGAGCGTGGGACAATGAAAACGACAATACATTAAGGAATCTTAGGTATGATAAATTGAAAATCAGGAGGACGGTAAAAGAAGCGTTGAAGGTAAGGTATAGGAAAATCAAGGGACGGAAGATACAAAAAGAATCAAGACGGCGATATAGGAAACCATCCAAAGGATGACACAGGCAGAACAAAGGAAATCATCAAAGAGGTGACAGAGGAACAATCAAAGGGGAGATAGAACTTGAATTAAACGGTCAAGCGATACAGAAGAAATCACGATGTTTGATACAGTAAGCACATGTGTATAAATTATTTTGACATACCGTTAAAATATTTTAATTATGCTGAAGGAAAAATAATGCTTATAAAATCTGGAAACATTCCAAGTATTCCCATGTGTAAATTATTGCAAGCCCCGCAGTCAAATGCTAGGAAACACTTCAATGAGAAGACCTTAGCGTATCTACATGGTACAAAAATAGGANCCTACTGCATGCGGTAGGTTACGATGATAAAATATCCATCAATTCCAATCATCAGATGATTGGCAAAAAAAATTATGACCTGTGAGTAAATTTTATTACTTTTTATGACTTTTTTATGACCAATCAGTTTTTATTACTTTTTATGACTTTTTATGACTTTTATGACCTAGTAGACACCCTGTAATTATGCTGAAGGAAAAATAATGCTTATAAAATCTGGAAACATTCCAAGTATTCCCATGTGTAAATTATTGCAAGCCCCGCAGTCAAATGCTAGGAAACACTTCAATGAGAAGACCTTAGCGTATCTACATGGTACAAAAATAGGAAAAATGAAAAAAATTCTAATCTACATTAATACTTTCAAGAATATAGCATGTGCACATTGTCCAGAAGTGAAGAGCCTTCTGATACGTATTATTATCTCGATAATACGGACATACGTTCGTAAGTCGAGCACATCCTCTAAAGTACACAGTTGAACCGTATAATTCGGTGCCACTACTATCATCTAACTAGCTACGTGAATTAAGTCAATTTTTACCAGGCTATGGTACTGTGCATCAAAGGATAGTTCTTCTACACTGAGAAATTATTGTCCCAAAACGAGCACGCTTTCCCGTGCAATGAGAGAACGAAATGCTGTTTTCGTGCTGCACGAGCACATCAAGGGAGCTAGGCATCCCTCGTCGGTGCACGGAAAGACGTGATGGTTTTGGGACATCTTGTCGATCAGTGTATTGTTTGTACGTGTGCAGTGCGATCGGCAACGATTTTTGCTTCTGGGCGGCCAACAATGCCGCTAAAGCCCCGGTACTTTTACGTGCTCATTGCATAACAAAAATTCAAACTACGTACGTGCGCATAGCAGCAACGAATTGGGGCAATTCCACGCGCCGAATTATCAACGGTACTAGGATAATTTTAAAATGAACGAACATCAATGAGCACAAGTCGCCAGGTTGCAGAGTATGGCCAAAAACACAAACAAAAACGGTTTTAGTTACTCTTTGGAAACGACAACCAAGCATATTTGGCTGTGATGACCTCACTGCAGACAGAAGTTCTTCTTACTTAACGTACTTAGCGCAATAAATGCGCGTTCGATTAGGCAGTGAAATTAGTCCATTGAGGCTTGACTTGTTCGCATTTTCATACATGTGCTCTGACTGCGGCCTGTTGACTCCAGTTTCAAGTGTTGACTCTTTATCAGTTACGCGTGAGACTGAGGTGGACGTGGCCTTGCTGCGTAAAATGAAGATTTTTCAGTCGGCTCAACATAAGGGGGCTGCTTATAGTACCTGCATCACGATTCAAAAGGACGAAGCCAAATTTTATGTCTGTATTTTCGAACAAGTCAACACAAGTGCGCTCGGCTTAGATTGACTTTGACGACCCAATCGCAAGTGCAAATTATTCATTACGAAAAACCCTTTTTTTTTGCTCACAGTTAATGTGTTCGATTCACTTTTTTGGTTGCAAGAAGGTTTCTCTCTGTGTACCTGCCGAGATCTGGAGCAATCTTGTCACAATCTGCTATGCTATGACCAAAGGTCTCTGCATTCACAAATCACTGGGATACAGAGTATGGGCGAGTACTTGCTGAGATCTGGAGCAATCGTGCCAGATTTGACTTCTATGACCACAGTTCCCGAAGCCCCTAGGTCACCAGGTTGAAAAGTGTAGCCAAGCGCTATTTGAGATCTAGATCATTCAAAGGCAAACCAAAGCACTCTAATCAAAGGCATGCACATTACAACAACAGTACTTCTGCGTGAATAAACTAGGACAATTTTCATTCTACGTGAGGGAAACGAATACTTGAAAAACGGATATACGGAAAACTTACATCAGTAAACACGTTGGCAAGGAGAGACTGTGAAGTTATTGCAATTCTCTCATCATTTCGACAAAACGAACAAAACAATAAAATCAATATACCGTAGAAGTTTTTGGAAAACACAAAATGGAGATGAATCGGGAAAATAAGAGAGTGGAAAAATCGAACAAAAAATAAGCTATCAAATATTAGAAAAGATACTCCAGCGAGAAATAAATATGATAATTTTCCTGAGCAATCACGGATAGCATATATTAATTAAAAATAGTTTCAGTAGCAAGAAAGCAGAGAAAAAACACAGTATTCTCTAAAATAGAAAGGCAATCGAGAGAGAAAGTTTTAGTAAAAACAAAAAGAATTGAGCCTTTTTAAAACCATAGAAAAATAGGGTTATTGAATGAAAAACCGAAGGAGATAGAGAAATGCAGGAACAATCCTTCACTCTAAATAGAAATTTAACAAGTAATCCATAATACAGAAATTTAACAAAGTGATCCAAATTAAGTAGATGAAATAATCAGATAATGTCTGTGAATTAAATACGACATGAAAATACAATTATCACAGAGATATGTTGCAGGTCTGCAGGGCAACATCGATGTTTTATCCACATAGATCAACATAAACACAACATGCGAAATACTTTAAATACTTCAATAATTAATTTATGCATCATGCCACACTCAACCGTTACATTGTCTAGAATAATTTATCATGCCACACCCGACTATAAATTAGCTACAGTTATATCACATTTACTCTATGCTCTATCAATTGTATTTCATGCCACGTGTATTAATCAATTGCACCATTTATATAACCAAGCCATACGTACACAATCATTGTATGTTACCTACCTAATACCTATATCAATCGATCATGCCATAGCAGACGATGACTTAGCTACTTACATGAATATTACATGCCACATCAATATATATATATATCTACACCGTACTTTAGGCCACATTCATTGACCTCTATTACATTCAATTTATAATCATGCCAAACATTCACTTAAAGACGTATATAAAAATAGCATGCCACATCCATCCCCTCACTACGTCCACTAATATATATCGTATGCCACAGCTTGTTGACATTTTCGTACATGTATACAACGTAAAATTACAATTAATAATTATAATATCACAAACATGTTATTCACGGTATTTTTCAAATATTTCAAAATTGGATTAGAGAGCTGGCAGTAGACGGACCGCCTTGTTTCTGTCTGTGGAAATTTTTATGGCGGTTTTGAGAAAATAACAAAGATAGTGACGACTACGCGCTTTTTTTTTTTAATTTTGACAGGATTTTTGGGCCAAAGAGATATGGCAGGTTAGACGTACTTTCGAATAATTTGCCAGCATTTTTCTATTAGTAACTTAAGAAGACACGGCAGTTTTGTCGTAGTAACTACTGAAAATTTTGAAAACAGTTTTACAAGCACGTCAAGAGGTATGGTATTTTGGACATACAAACGACAATTTTTACCAAAGTTTCAAGACAGTCACTAAGACAGACCGAGCAGTTTTGACGTACTATTTAAAAACTTGAACTATAGATGAAACAGCTCTAATGAATAGTATACAGAATATACGTCAACACAATTCGAGTTTCATCAATTAGTAGCAAGACAATTAATGGACGGACCAATTAAGAGGTCCATGCGTAGAGAGGGGACGAGATACAGGTTCTCGCCACATTTCTATACACGCACATTGTCTGTGCGCAGCACGGATGGGCATTGGGTAAACACTCAATTCTTTGCACTAATGCGCATATGTTAATTGCCATTATTTCTGGCTTTGCATATTTTTGAAACAATGGGCATTGAAAGCTAAAATGCTTTTAAGCACATGTGTAGCACAGCATGCCGAGATAGATCCAATATTAGTATTTTAATACATTTTTTCACTATTATATATTATCATTTCATGTGCTTCGGCGTGTTAAGCCAATTCAATTTTTGTTATTTTATCAATATATTTTTATTGTACATATATAGCCTATATATTTTGTGTAACATAGTACGTTATCGTAGATCCAATTTTAAAAATTATATTTTATTTTTAATATTATTATTACATGCAACTGAGCGTGTTAAAGCTAGATCCAAGTGTTATTTAACCAACTGATATATATTTATAGCATGCTTAGACATTCCACATCTTAAATGGTAGTATAAGCTATGTCATCAGCTGTTCGACAACACGAGATAGCTTTAGGGGAAAATACTAAAAAAAAAAAACCACGATAAATCCGCGGTGATTACACTCTATTACGACCCGAATAAAATTTTTTGCTGCCCCCCCCCCCCCCCCCCCTCTCCTGAAATTGTTTACGATCTTATCTTCCAAAACAGCCAAGAATATTGTACGGGTACGGGTAGAAACTCGAGCGTAATCGGTTTGTGATTACCTACAGCCAAACTTGGCGGAACAAAAGCCTTCCGTGAAAGCTTCGGGCAAGTCAAAGCTAAGCGGATTAGATTATACTATACATACATAATACAGTATAGGTTACTGTGAATTATGTCGATAGCAGCGTGTGGATAAGTCACCCTATCTGTGTTGGTGTCCAAGACAATCGCACACACATAAACACACAGGAATTAGGTACACAAATAAAAGTAACGCACAAAACATCAATCCCGAATCAAAGAGGCAAACAGAGCGGGAGGGGGGGGAAATTAACGATGGAATGTCCAAAACTGGATACGACGATGTACCCTGGAAATAGAATTATATAAAAGTCAGAGCGGAATTTGGTATTATAATACCTCTAAGCAATGGTAATCAGCGCTGTAATGTGCAGGTGTAAGGAGTCGGAGTCCGTTGGAGCGCATGTGAAGGATCAGATGTCGTGTCAGAAACGAGCTTTTTTGCGGGTGTCGAAGTTGCATGAAAATGGGCCTATAGATCTGATGTTTTTTGTTCCAGGAATTCGTAATCGGACAGCGGTTGAACTCAGAAGTCGGAGTCGGATTTGGCTCACGTGACCCCTAGGCCCTATTAACAATAAAAGGTGACTCGAGGGTAGAAGGCCATTCTCCAGATTGGATGAGGATGAAAACAGCGATAATGAAGTAGGGATTTATGTGTGGTTTACAAGCGAGAAGGAGAAGCTGTCGTTGAACAAATATTCGGAAACAATTGATAATGAATACTCTCCAAAGTGCATTACGGAGTGGGAATCGTATTTGAAAGGAGTAGATTTCTAGATGCAAGGAGTCGGAACCGAAGACTGGCTTGTTCCAGGTGTCGAAGTCGGACCTTGAAACATCCGATATCACAATCCTGTTGCTAGCTCTCTTAAATGAGTCCTACTTGCGTACACTTAAAAAAAAAAATTTGTTTCGTACCACAGGGATGTCGAACAACATGCAATACTATTGCCTTGATATAAGGAAAGCACTTAATTAACATATCAACAGGAAATACATTTTCTTCAATATACAGGTAACCGATGCTAGGCAAAATCATTAATAAACAAGGATTATTTTTCTGGGTTATAAGTTTGGTGTCATTTTTAATGGCATATAAATTCAGTAACTGCTTTCGGGTAACTGTAAAGAAGCGAATGGGAGAATGTATGGGCAACAGTACTTTGTGTACCTACCAGAACAGTCTGTTCGGGATTCAATAAAGGCTGTGTCCAGGCAGGGGCCTTGGGTTAGTGTCTGTCATACTCTCGTCGTGTGAGGTTGTGTTATGTTACCGGCAGAGGACATCTGTGAAATTCAATTTCCTTGAACTCTCCATATTAATTAGAGAATATTTTATTACCATTGTACACATTAGTAAGTCAAAAGACTCATATGGAGAAGTTAGCAGCCAACTGTGGTATAGTTTAGGGCCTCACTGCAAAATTTAAACTTTTTTCATGAAACACGACTAACTGGACTACCCGCACACAGCGCCGAAGCTCAGATGTGGTTAGTACGGGAAAATACGGTACATAGTCCACTATGTACACACAAACCGTTAGGAATTGCAAGCAATTTTTAACAAGATTCTATCCTCCGATCGATTGTTAACCTAACTCTGTTGCTGATTTGTATCCTTGAGTTAGTGAAAGAAAAAAATTTTATATTCATTCACTGTGCAAATGACCGTACAGACACAGACAAGTATAGTCACAGTGTTGCCCCTACAACCTCGCTTTCGCTTCGCTGCAGCAGACTGTGAAGAAAATGAACTGCGCAAAACGGATGAACCTGGCAGTTGTGCACACGGGATTGCAATACTTGTGAAACGAGACACAGTTTTTTGTTATTTTGGTTTGGTTCTCTGCTCCGATTTGATGCATTAAATGAGAGAAAAATCATCCGCTAGTCTGCATGGAGGCCTTGCCACATTTTTAAAATCGAACTACTGAAGACGACCGAAGTACCTTAAAGAGGTAGCATAGCTACTAGATCGCACTTTCTTCCACCGCGAATATTTTTTCCAGATGCGCAACGCGGGAAAAGGCACAGATATTCGTAAGAGCAAATCCACGAAGAAGAGCGAAAAAGAAGGTTAATATTAAAGCAACTATTTTCTGATGATGGCGAGCGATGTTTGTTCGTCAGTGAGTGAAAGCTCGTAGAGTAGTCTGTAGAATAGTATGCACTGCTACCGACACCAACCCCTCAGTATTTTAACAGGAATATGCTCTAGCGCACTGATGGGTGAGTCAATTTAACTGTTCTATCATTGAGCGAGTAAATGTGAGTGTTGGAAAGTATTTTCGGGTGAGTAAACATGAGGAGGTGTAGGTGTGCGTTGGAGGAGTAATGCGGGATATAGTGCAGGTGATTCACGTCTCATACTTCCCAAATAGAAACTTTTGGGTAATTATCCGATATAATAAGACGTCGCTCGCGATGTATTCATTGATATCGGATATATGCTAACGAATTTTTTTCCCTAATGCCGTGTGTGTGCGAAGCAATGTGGGTACTGTATGTAGGAGTAGTAATATGTGAGTAAAAGCGTCAAGTGAGTCAAATGACTCACCTTTCTGTGCTTCTCAGTTCCGTCCTGGCGAAGTGCGTCCTGTGAGCCATGTGTGGAACAGACACGTGAGACGTGAGTGGCGGCACACTTGAGACATGACATGAGTGGCATACTAGAGACATGAGTGATCATTTGAGACATGAGTGGCACACGGAGATGTGGACGACATTCGTGAGACATGAATGGTACACTTGAGACATACATGGTGGCAGAGGAGAGAAGAGCGGCCGCATGCACAGTTCCCGGCCACGGTACGGTACATTAATTTTGCAATATTTCGGTTTTCTGACAATCGCCCACTTTCAGTTGCCCTCCCCTTCCCAAACTCCCACTCCACTCAATGCGCTAAGACTTAACCGAAAACGATGCAAATGACCGCACCTCTCTCTGTAAGTGATACACTTGAGACATGTGTAACACACTTGAGACATGAGTGATAGACTTGAAACATAAGTGACGCATTTGAGACATGAGTGATACACTTGAGACAGGGGTGATACACGTGAGACATGAGTAATACACTTGAGACACGAGTGACACACTTGAGACATAAGTGACGCATTTGAGACATGAGTGATACACTTCAAACAGGGGTGATACACGTGAGACATGAGTGATACATTTGAGACATGAGTGACATACTTGAGACATAAGTGACGCAATTGAGACATGAGTGATACACTTGAGACATGGGTGATACACTTGAGACAGGGGTGATGCACGTGAGACCAGAGTGATACACTTGAGACATGAGTGACATACTTGAGACATAAGTGACGCATTTATGGAATGAGGGATACACTTGAAACATGAGTGACACACTTGAGACATGAGTGATACACTTGGGGCATGAGTGGTACACTTCAGACATGAGACATACACTTGGAAGAAGAGTGGTGCACTCGAGGCGTAAGAGATAGATTTGAGACACGAGTGACACACCTGAGACAAGAGTGATACACTGGAGAAATGAGTGATGCGCTAGATAAATGAGTAATGCACTTGAGAAATGAGTGATGCACTTGAGAAATGAGTAATGCACTTGAGAAATGAGTGATGCACGTGAGAAATAAGTGATACACTGGAGAAATGAGTGATGCACTTGAGAAATGAGTGATACACTTGAGAAATGAGTAATGCATTTGAGAAATGAGTGAAGCACTTGATAAATGAGTGATGCACTGGAGAAATGAGTAATGCACTTGAGAATTGAGTGATACACTTGAGAAATGAGTGATGCACTTGAGAAATGAGTAATACATTTGAAAAATGAGTGATGCACTTGAGAAATGAGGGATGCACTTGAAAAATGAGCGATGCACCTGAGAAATGAGTGATGCCCTTGAGAAATGAGTGATGTACTTGAGAAATGAGTAATGCACTTGAGAAATGAGTGATACACTTGAGAAATGAGGGATGCAATTGAGAAATGAATGATACTCTTGAGAAATGAGTGATGCACTTGAGAAATGAGTGATACACTTGAGAAATGAGTGACGCACTTTGGAAATGAATGATGCACTTGAGAAATTAGTGATACACTTGAGAAATAATTGATACACTTGAGATATGAGTGATACACTTGAGACATGAGTGATACACTCGAGAAATGAATGATACTCTTGAAAAATGAGTGATGCACTTGAGAAATGAGTGATAAACTTGAGAAGTGAGTGATGCACTTCGGAAATGAATGATACACTTGAGAAATGAGTGATACACTTGAGAAATAAGTGATACACTTCAGAAACGAGTGATACATTTGACACATGAGTGAAACGCTAAAGAAATGAGTGATACACAAGAGAAATTAGTTATACACTTGAGAAAAGAGTAATGCACTTGAGAAATGAGTGATACACTTGAGAAATGAGTGATGCACTTGAGAAATGAATGATGCACTTGAGAAACGAGTGATACACTTGAGAAATGAGTGATATTCTTGAGAAATGAGTGATGCACTTGAGAATTGAGTGATAGACTTGAGAAATGAAAGATGCACTTTGGAAATGAATGATACACTCAAGAAATGAGTGATACACTTGAGAAATGAATGATACACTCGAGAAATGAGTGATACACTTGAGAAATGAATGATACACATGAGAAATGAGTGATACACTTGAGACGTGAGATGTATACCGTACTTCACACGAGTAAAAATTTGAGATGTGAGTGACACACTTCAGACATCGGTGATGCCTTTGAGACATAGCTGACACATAAATGAGTAAGGCTCATTCCGTGAAAACACTAGTGAATACATGACACTTACACGAAAAGAGACATTCAAGGATCCAAAAAGAGTATGACATAGGTACTCCACATCACAAAACGTAAACAATCATACTTCAATATAATTTGGAGAACAAGAATCTCCTCAACGTTAAAACATTCAGTGAAAAAGACGGACGTGTGGATATTTCAGAGAGAGGTAAAGCCAGTATTTTAAAGGGAAATTTCATTATTGTATCAGTGAGAAGATGACACGCCAACAATTAAGTAAGTGAAAATAGTAAAAATTGAACTTTCATTCCAGTTCGTGGCGAAGTAAAAATACTTATCATTATCTCAGGGAGCAACGAATAAAGTGATTAACAATTATTACGGTATTCAGTGAAAAGAAAAGCATTCAACATCGGAGACACTTCAATATTTCAGTTATACATAAGTACCATGAACACCATTGATTGGTACCATAGACATCATAAACTAGGGTCGTAAATACCTGAAATGTGCACCATAGACCACCAATTATTGTCATAAATATTAGAAATATGTACCAAAAAGTAGAGTCAAAAACACCATAAATTTGGCTTATTTTTAGATGAAATATCTCCCGTTTCAAACTATAACGTATCATAGAAAATTGTAGCAGTATAAGAATAGCAACAAAACAGAGATATGTAATAGCAATGTAGCAATAAAGAAAGAAAATTATTATACAAAATTCACGCACACAAAATAGCATATCTATACGGGTAAGGGCTTCCAAAAATGGAGAGTGGCATACGATGCAAAAGGAGTGGAAAATAAAAACAGGATACACACTGGAAAATCGAAAGAGAAAAAACGATCGTACGTGAAAGTCGCGAAATTGAGAAAACACTGAATAAAAACGGTGAAAAAAGATTAAATACGCATGTTATTGCACCATGCAACAAAGAAAATAATACCAATACGCACAATGCACTTTTCCTTCCTTCCCCCGCCCCCCCCCAAAAAAAAAAAATCTGAACAAAAGAAAAAAAAAAAGACAGGATTAAGGAGACATAAACAGATGAGAATTAAATTTTTAATGGGTAAATTCAATTAAAAACTAATACGAACCGAACCTAGCGAAAAAATAGAAAATATCGGACATGCCAATAATTACAATGATAATAATATTAATAATGAAATAGGAATCGAAATAAAAACAACTTAAATAGACGAATGCTTAGTTACTTACGTATTTTTAACCTTACCTTATCCAGAAATAAATGGCATTAAATCTAACGTGAAAATCTCGAACTCAGCTCGCAAGAGCTGGACTCACCTCATAAATTACTATAAAAATTCCTATGGTGAATCTTGACTACGCCTTATGCCGGGGCCACATACGCATTTCTATGCCCAACTGGTTGCTAGGATGAGCAGCTCGCGGGCCATTTCGATACATATTTAAAATCGGTATCATGGATACCGTGGCATAAATGACGTCCGAGTCTCGCATCCTCGCATCAAGTTGTGTGTGTAAATGCCTAGTGTGGCCCCGCCATTAGACACGGCAGTATTCAATGATCCGAGTTTCTTTAAATCGCTTCCGCAAATTGGTTCTAGCCATAACATGAAATGATGTGCTAACCAAAGTTCTTTTCTCGCTCTTTTCGATAGTAGAATCCACTAGCCCAACTGTACAATAATATAGATTTGTCGATTATTTGCTTGCTTACTTGCTCGTCTCTCCGTCCTTATGCACAGAATTAGCTACATAGTAGAAGAGTTATCTGTTGAGAGGCTAGAAGGACGTTGCCTTATCAAATTATTTAAAACAAATGACTGAAGACGACTTAAGTACCTCTGCGCGGTACCATAGATACTAAATTTTACTTCTATGTGTGATTTTTTCTCGATTCAGGAAGCGCAAACGTATTGTACAGCTGCAGTCGATCAAGGATCCTCAAATGCTATGACACCATCGACGGAAG
>LQNS02278070.1:8741112-8758874 GCA_001587735.2 Parhyale hawaiensis
GCGGAGTGATGTCGTCCCCGTCCTCTGACGGGGTCGTGGGGTACTCTGCCTCCTCTGATGCTGTGTCCTCTGTCCCGAATCTTGGGTACGCCCTGGCAGGGACCGAAAATTGAAAAATTAGTTTTTTTTTAACTGATAGCTGCGGCCGCTGATGGAGTCGGGTGGACAAAGTTGGCCTCCACCCCGACTCCTTGAACCTAGGAATGTTCAACATCAACCGACGGTACCTCCAGATACAATTACCAGACTCTAGATGTGAATGCATCGTTTCTATCTCTGAAAATGCTGATAACATCTCCAATAGCAGAGTCCAATCACTAATGATCGCTGAGACATTTGTGTGTGCGTGTTTTAGAGATTAGATTAGATAGGCGGCAGTAGACGAACCAAAGGCCCATTCCCAAAGAGACACCGGACCATACGCCCCGGCACTCTATGAGCTATTGCCATTGTTAGTAGGATATAGAGGACAGGAGAAAAGAGAGAGAAAAAAAAGGGAGGGTAAAGACTCCATGCCCAAAAAACGATCTTGAATGCACGCAATCACGTTCAAGAGCCGCTGACATGCGGAGCTTAGAGACATCAAACTGTGTAGTTGGAGCGGGAGAGAGAAGAGATGGATTAAGGGTGCCTCGGAAGCTTTGGCCGTTAAGTGTTTGCAACTCCCGGAGGAGTTCTTAGTTGCGGAGGATGTCTCTCCCAATATACGTCAGACGATTTTTAAACGCGTTGACTGACTCCGCACTAACAACATCGGAGGGGAGTCTATTCCAAATGCTGACTATGAAATACGGAAAGAATTGCCTAAGATCATATAAGAACGATAAGTTGGTTTGCAATGAGATTATTAATATTACTATTATTAACTCCTCGTTGAAGCACCGCACCCACTTTGCAATGAGAAAATAGAAATTCTTACACAAGTAGAATTGAAATAACTAACGAAATTAATGGTGTAATAATTAACAATACACTAAATTAATTTACTTCAATATCTCATAGATATTCCTGTTAAAACTCTGTGACGTCAAATGAAACTTAACTTGCCGAAAAGGAAATGAACTTCATTTTCAATAGGTTTCCTCTGTACTATTGAGCATTAAGAATTTCGAAGACTGGATTCCCCACCATCGAAAGAAATAGGCCTATCTATTTGTAAAGCAAATACATAGTAGAGATCTCAACTAGTACGTTTACCAAAACTCCATGGAACCGCCCCCCCCCCCAAGTATATCAGTAACTTGTGCTCCATTTTACCCTATATTGAACCTCTGCCACATCTGTAGCGTTTCAGTTTACTCTTTCTCGAAGCTTCTCTGCATATGTAGCTATTAGCTTACCTTTAATTGAACCTCCTCTGCTACAGTAGCTTATTAGCGTACCCTTTATTGAACCTCCGCAGCATCTGTAGCTATTAGCTTATTCTTAATTGAACCTCCTCTACTACAGTAGCTTGTTAGCGTACCCTTTATTGAACCTCCGCTGCATCTGTAGCTTGTCCTCTATCTGTTCAATTGGAAATTGCGGGGCCTCGTACGGAGCAGAAACTTCGTTCTGTCGAAGCTGTTCCTGTTTGCTGAGATCGGTCGCCATGTTGGAGGCAGCACCAGAGATCATGGGAATGTCGTCCAGGGACGGAACTTGGAATTTTCTGTCTGCCTGTGGCGATTCGCTCCCTGGAAAGGAAAAATACTTATGAGCGCTACTACTTTTTACATTAACCATCACGTAAATACCTCAAAACGAAAGCACTTCAAATTTTTGTTTTTCACCAGCAACTCATCACCTGGAATGGTAAGATACTTCTAAGCGGCGTTACCTACAGTTTACTGACATCGTTGTGTTATAGGAAACCAAAAAATGTCAAAACACAGGTGTAACAATGGACAATTTTACGTGAAATATTTAGTAGGTGAAGCGTTTCAAGTCTGCTGACAACGGTGGAACTTTGAATTTTCTGTCTGTCAGCGGTGACTCGCTCCCTGGATTGAATTAGAATTTTTCGGGCGTGTTCAATTGGGCGCTAACATAAAACTATCGAGGGTTGACTTGTTCGAAACTTCACGCAGGTGCACTGGCTTCGACCCGCTGCATTGAATTTCACGCATTGGACCTCAATCGGTTACCCTTGAGACTTCGAGAAAATAATCACGATTCGTAAAATGGAGTTTTCACCAAGCTCACCGTAATTACTTTATTGTGAATACCTGCGACGCGATTCTAAGTATCAAAGCCAAAGCTTCTCTCTCAAGATTTGGGCAAGTCTAGACTCGTCTGCTTAATTTCAGAGCCCAACCGAACGCGTCCCTATTACATTAGCATACACGATTTCAATTAACCAGTATGATAGTCAAACAATATCATAAATACCACGGCGAGTTTATCTGGTTAAATATTTGTATGTTTTGTGTTCCTCTCTTAACGAAATAGATAGGTGAAAAGTTGGTCAGGTTGGAGATTTTCAAGGAGATCGATGACCAGGCTGCAGAAGATGACAGAAGTGAAATCCTTACCTCTTATCTGAATGACTTTCTTACTCTAAAAGGTTCTCCACAGAAGGGGCAGTAGACAAAGTGAATTCCTTCGGCTTTCTGTCTTTCTTTGATGAGTTTTCCCGTCACGAGAAAAACTTAGATGGACTGAAGCCATATATATCTGTCGGTAGCCTAGATACACGACAGGAATTAATTTAATTCAGTAATGCTCTGCTGCTTGCTAAAAGTTCTAAGGTGGGGAACGGTTGTGCTGCTATACAGTATATAGATGAATTGACAGAGAATGCAATCTTCTCTTAGGCTCGAATCTTCTCTGCGTACATATCCCTCCAGAAGCATATTAGTAGGCTAATTAAAGCATCGCTGTCATATTTTGACAGCGCGGGCTCTCTAGTGTTACTTATCAACAGAATATTTGTACCAACAGAGTGCGCTAGTCTAGATTTTGATTACATTGAAGGTAACATAAATATTGACGCACTATAAACCGTACCATAGCTCATTGTTAAAAGTAGTAGAAATCGCCGCTTCTGGACGCACGATGCCATGCGAAATCTCGAGGGAAGTTAGAATATTTCGAAATAGACCATGAAGTATTTCGGGTGTCCGGAATGTTTCCAAACAGACCATGAATTGGTATTGCGGGTGTCCGAAATGTTTCGAAAATAGACCATGAAGTATCGCGGGTGTCCGGAATGTTTCGAAAATAGACCATGAAGTATCGTGGGTGTCCGGAATGTTTCGAAAATAGACCATGAAGTATTACGGGTGTCCGGAATGTTTCCAAACAGACCATGAAGTATCGCGGGGGTCTAAATGTTTCAAAAACAGACCACGACGTATAGCGGGTGTCCGAAAAGTATCGAAAACAGACCAAGAAGTAGAGCGAGTGTCTGTAATATTTCAGTAGCCATTGAAGAATACAGGGCGCCCAAAAAGTTTCGAAACCAGGCCATGAAAAATTTCGGGTGCGTCCCCTAATGCAACAAAATGTTTCGATAACAGACCATGAAGTATCCCGAGTGAGTAACTTTACAGACCATAAAAATTTAAGTCATTATTATGGGTTAGTTTCCTCGTACGATTACGGGAAACTAATGCTTATACTCGTGAATTGCAAAGGACTTGCAAGTTCACAAAAGAAAAAAATATACCCTCTAAATTACAGCAATATCAACGTTCTTGGCATGGAAATTGTTTCTTGCGTTGCACTTATACTGCCTAAAATTCTTCAATAGAATATTTAGTATTTTTAGATTTCCAATGTCCTCGTTATCTTTGACGTTTTGGAACGAGCCTTTTTTTTATCAATCGTGACATCTTCAGGACAGAGATCAAGTTCACGACAGGTATTTACATACCTATCATTACATATTTAGCTAGCATTTATTATTTCATCTGTTTATTAATATACCTCTTTATTAAACAATCTACATATTTTGGAACCATTTTTCCTATTTAGTCGGCCATATTTGCACAGATATATGCGTCACTGCGAAACGAGCACCTTCACACTGTGGGCAGTCTACCAGTCGAGCCACGTGACACAAGACGCAGCGGTCCAGACAATACAGAACAAACGGTTCCAAGATACTGAACAGACACCGACAGTCCGACAGTGACACCGTCACACAGCGATCGATGGTCGGTGAGCACGTAAGAACATGTAGCCTGGTGAAAACGTTGCGCAATGCGCCCGACCTGAAGTAATAGAGTGTATCTGCGGGGTAGATTAGGCAAGCGGGGCCAAACCATAGTGCAGTGCACTGAAAACTATGGGTATTCATTAAAAATTATTAAGATTATTATGAAAAAGTTAGTTAATGGGGCGGAAGTTGGAAAAATTTTAAACTAAAGGGGTCGGTCGATATACAAGTGCTCAAGAGTGAGTTAAACTAGCCGAAGTCGGATAGATTTGGCAAGTAGGCGCGCCACCTCTTCCTCCCCCCCATAATAAAAATAACAAAACATGATGCAAGTTCAGGCAACGCACTGGAACATGAATTAAACAGGCAGGAGTCGGAGAGATTTGGTCACTGTAGTAGATCAATATGCCGGACAGGAAGTATGGCGCAATGCAAAGAAGTATAAGTTCAGCAGGCGGAGGTTGGGAAGATGGAGGCACTTAGTGCAGCTAGAAACCATAGAACGAACCTGTTTAATAATGTAAATGAGTACAAATGGAGAGTGCCTGGTCAAGATTTGTTCTGCCTATAGAAAACAAGACTGCGGAGTCGGTCGGTTCAAATCCGAGTCCGACTCCGACTCCACCGTCCATGGGAGATTCCATAGGCACGTAAAGAATTACAGACGCCACCTCTCACGAGATGGAGTAAGTATTACTTGCAACGGCTACTTTCAGGAAACTTAACCCTAGCAACTGCCGGGGAGTATTCCATTACCTACCTGTAAGGGTGGTAACCTATACCCGGAGGTACCAGACGACGATACGATACGATAATCGCTGTATGGAGCGCTACTAGAATATCGAATACTTGTAGCAAGGAGTTGTGCAGCAAAAACCCCAGTACTTTTACTCTTTCTCCCTCCACTGTTGGTCCCGTCAGGAGGTCTGGAACAGCGGAAGGATGCACGTTTTTTTATCAGCTTTAGGAGCAGAGACAAACTGCATGAGAACCGTTGGCCTTGGCGAGCACGGCGGATGAAAATGTTGAAACAAACAGAGGCGTGTTGTGATCAGTATTTCTGTGTTACCAGAGCTACACCGGTGACCCAGCCAATCGCAACCCGTGTCGCAAGCATAGCTCAAATGACTACAGCGACACAAGATACGGTTACGCAAGTCACCGTTCCAAAACATTAATTACAAATAAAGGAAAGCCAATATTATGCAAATGAGCAACGAGTAAACATCGTACCCTTTATAGAGTACGTAAGCAACTAAGTTTATTTCTTCTAGGCTTACGAAGAAAATTACGATAAAAACTGCTATCATTGATAAGCTTACCATGAAGTATACCTAGATTGCGCTCTCATGACCGCTTTCCGGCTACGTGGTAGACTTTTTTCAGGTCCCGGTAGCCCGATTTGGGCGCGATTACAACACGCCTCAGATCCCGAAATGGTAAATCGCTCATATACTGAACCCATTGAGGTCAATTAAGCTAGACAAGCAGGCAGATAATAATAATAATTCAACCAACGAAAAAACGGCCAAGTTGAGCCGGCCACGTTCATGTTGGGTTCAGCTAGAATAGGTACCTACCTAATCTAACTTAGAGGCGCACATATTAAACCTAAAACTTAGCTAGACCACATCCTACTTGTAACCTGGCACTGTTTTATTTAGGGACCTATAAAATAAATGAGTACGGTATCCGGGTTTTCTCTTGATGATATATCATACTGTAAGCTAGTTAAATTATCTGACTTGACAAACTACACCACGTAACCTGTTTACCGTAGATAAGTAGAACACAGCCGTTGTTTTTATGAACGACTTCTGATATTTTTTAATATTACTATGGAAAGAAAGGACATGTTGCTATGATACTTCAGGCCTAAAGAAGGTGCAAAAATGCGAGATGTCGAGTCAATTTGCCCAGTTAAGTCTTTAGTAAAGTTACGGCTACGGACGCATTTTCAAACTTGAAGTTCAATAAAATTCCAACAGCTGTACATTTTCCTGAGGTACAAAAATGTATCTGGACGATTAGCCGAAAGTACGCGTTCAAAAAACTAACGTGTAAACTGGCCTTTAGAAGAAATAAGTAAAAGTCACCTACAGCGGTAGTGGTATTAACGATAGTGACAAATTTTAGGTACGTTAGGGTTTAGGGATGAACGGTAGGTTAGAACAGCGTTAGACGATGTACGTTCACGGACTAGAACAGGTTAGGAAAGCGTAGACTAGGTTCTGGTCACGACCATCACAAAAGAAAACACCTTAAAATCCACCATTTCTGTAAGTCGTGTAAGAAGTGGCGCAAGACACACGTCCGCAGGCAGACGAGGGGCAGACTTGCCAAGTAGGGAGGAGGATCGATACGCTTCGGAGGCGGTAGGCGGCACAATGGCGAAAGCAAGCGTATCGTGATGCAATGGCAAAACTTTCCTCGACAATAACTTTTGTGTTCTATAAGTTGAGCATCACAGTGGCGATAATAATTATAGTCTTAAAAAGCTATCATTCGCACTGTAAAACGGAGAGATATGTCGGAGAAACTCCGAATTCGTGATATCTCAAGGCACGCCTCCCTAAAACCAAGTTACATTTTTTCACCTACTCGCTTTTAACACGGGTATTTAGGGCGCGTTCGATTTGACAACGAAATTAAGACTTCGAGGATTGACTTATCCGAAACTTCATTCAGGTGCCATAGATTCGACGCAATGATTCAAATTTCAGGCGTTGATCCCTCATCGATTACCCGTCAGACTTTCAAGAAGTCAGCCTTATATATACTACGTACGATGGGAATTTCAGCAGGTTCATCACACTGGAGTTGCTTCTAATTCCTGCAGCACAACTCTCAGAGTGAAGAATCCAAAGCTCCTGCCTACAGTTCCGGACAAGTGAGTGGGTTTAGTTTAGATCGACTTTGACGGATAATCGAAAACGCTCTTAGATCGCGATCGCGCTAATTAGAAACTTTAACTGTACTTAGATCTGGTATTGTGGAGAGCGAATGAAAGATGCATATAGACTACAAGAGGGCCCGCGCTGTCAAAAAATGACAGTGAAGAATTTGTGATGGGCCGTCTTCACTGATCACACTCAACTTTCGTTATTACAACTGCTAAAAGCACCTGGGNAATATAAGAAAACATCACGAACTTGCATTCCAAATTTTGAATTTTTACTTGTCCAACGGCTGGAATCACTCTTTGATCACGCATGATTAGCCTGCGGAGGAAATCACGCTGCAATCAATTCTCACCACTGATCACGGTTGATTGCTATAAGAATCACGTCAAATGCGGTCACAAAAACGCACGAATCAAGCGCGATCAGTGGGAATCATCCCCGCGGTGGTCACAAAAAGACGCCTTAGACTGAAAGAAGATGCGAAAATGCTAGATGTCTCGTCAACTTGCTCAGTTAAGTGTCTTTAGTAAAGTTACGGCTACGGACGCATTTTCAAATTTGGAATTAAATAAAATTCCAACAGCTGTACATTTTCCTGTGGTACAGAAATGGATCCGGACGATTAGCCGAAAGAACGCGTTCAAAAAACTAACGTGTAAATTGGCCTTTAGAAGAAATAAGTAAAACGTCACCTACAGCGGTAGTGGTATCAACGATGGTGACGAATTTTAGGTACGTTAGGGTTGGGATGAACGGTAGGTTAGAACAGGTTTAGACGATGTACGTTCACGGACTAGAACAGGTTAGGAAAGCGTAGACTAGGTTCTGGTCACGACCATCACAAAAAACACCTTAAAATCCACCATTTCTGTAAGCCGTGTAACAAGTGGCGCAAGGCACACGTCCGCAGGCAGACGAGGGGCAGACTTGCCAAGTGAGGAGGAGGATCGATACGCTTTGGAGGAGGTAGGCGCCACAATGGCGAAAGCAAGCGTATCGTGATGCAATGGCAAAACTTTCCTCGACAATAAGTTTTGTGTCCTATAACTTGAGCATCACAGCGGCGATAATATTTATAGTCTTAAAAAACTATCATTCGCGCTGTAAAACGGAGAGATATGTCGGAGAAACTCCCAATTCGTGCATCTCAAGTCACGCCTCCCTAAAACCAAGTTACTTTTTTCACCTACTCGCTTTTAATACGGGTATTCTAGGGCGCGTTCGATTGGGCAACGAAATTAAGCCTTCGAGCATTGACTTATCCGAAACTTCATTCAGGAGCCATATATATATATATTCGACGCAATGGTTCAAGTTTCAGGCTTTGATCCCTCATCAATTACCCGCCAGACTTTCAAGAAGTCTGCTTTATATATACTACGTACGATGGGCATTTCAGCAGGTTCATCATACTGGAGTTGCTTCTAATTCCTGTAGCACAACTCTCAGAGTGAAGAATCCAAAGCTCCTGCCTACAGTTCCGGACAAGTCAAGTGAGTGGGTTTGGCTCAGATCGACTTTGACGGATAATCGAAAACGCTCTTAGATCACAATCGCTTTAATTAGAAACTTCAACTGTGCTTAGATGTGGTATTGTGGAGAGCGAATGAAAGATGCATATAGACTACAAGAGGGCCCGCGCTGTCAAAAAATGACAGTGAAGAATTTGTGATGGGCCGTCTTCACTGATCACACTCAACTTTCGTTATTACNAATCAGCAACGCTCAAAGTTATAGCTTCGATTTGGTATCAAGGATACGGTAGGATAGCCTATAGGTCCAATGGTTTGTTGCTTCGCGAAAGCTGTTTCATCGACCACTGACTTAAGGTTGGAAGAATAACTGATGCAACGAAATCATCTGAAGGAAGATAGTAAGAAACATGATGCATGAGAGTGCTAATGGAAGCATCAGAAACAGGGTCTTCAGGGCTGTGAAGTGCATTGAGACATAAGGTCGCCCTATACTTTGCAATAGATTCGATGTATGGAGAAGCTAATACTCGTTGAAATCAGACTAAGCCTTCGATATCTTCATTGTTTGAATTTCAACTGTCGCTGATTATCACATGTGATTACATATCACATAATTCATCACATCTTATATCACATAATGAACCACTGCATATATTACAAAATGAACCACATCATAAATACATCACACAACGAACCACTATATGAAAGTAATATAATAAGGAACTATATCAGGTAACCACACGATGAACCACATCATGTGTCACATAATGAGTCAAATTATAAATCATACGATGAACCACATCACGTATAACACATTTAACCACAAGATATGTCACACAGTGAACCACGAGCATTATGTATCACATAGTAAGCAGCATCACGTACGACACAATAAATCACTGCATGTATCACATAATGAACCACATTATGCGCCACGTAATGAATCATATCATGCATCACATAATGCACCATATCGTACAGGGCATCACCGAAGGATACCGATGCAGGATGCGGGTGAGGCGCTTCAGCACTTCGGAGAGCTTGGGTCGCATCGTCGCGGTTAATTCGTAGATCTTCTTCGGCTTTTTAGGTAGATGGTAGCCTTTTCTACCTCTCAGCTACTCGACAGTGATCTTCGTATGCTCGTGTTTTGTACACTTCCACTTAGTGAACTTGAAATTTGTGACTACTTTTGAATATCTTCGTAATGTGTACACAAGTACAAAAGTCTGTTGCTTAAAAATATAGTTCTAGGTTTAAAAATGCAGTTCTAACGATTTAGATTAATTTTAATTAGTATTAAATTGTCTTTGATATGTACTCTAGCATTTACGTTTCGATTGTAAAAAAAAAAACTTGAGAATTAATCAAGAATCCTAAGCGTTATCTTTATACAATAAAGTAGTATAATCGTTATCTTTATATGGCACACATAGCCATCGACACTGCACTAATCAATTTTATCGTTACCGTATCAGTTTGATAGAGAAGCCCACTTTGTACAAATATTTTTAAAAGGTTCTATAACTCACTTATTATTTTGAAACTGCAGGTTTTATTTAAAAAAACGATCACTTAAAAACATGATACAGTAAATAAAGTTTTTAATGGCCAGCTTCTAAAACAATTGAGCAAATTATCAAAATTCTAAATTCGGACCAGCAGCCCAAGAATCTGTCTTTAGAATTTTTCATCACAAAAAATATGCTCTTCTATGCTAGAACTAGAAGCTGCGAGTAAAATAAAAAAAATTATTAAACACATATGACGTTATTTTGACAAACAAGAGTCAATTTACTCCACATTAATTTGGTATTCATATGGTCGAGATACATACATTCCTAAGCAATATGGTGCATGTTGAGCGGCCATATCTATAGGCTTCAGGGTATAGTACACTGGAGGTAAAGATCATATTGAAATATAATTCGTTTCATCTATAACTAGCCCCACGACATTATGTTTCAAGATACTGCGAATATACATGGCATGAGGAATTTAATTCACTCTCAGTATACTTATAGCACCGGTACCCCTAATTCAGGGTACACTGAAGGTTCACACCATAATGGAGGATAATTAATTGACATATATGTAGGCTCCATAACCCGGCTTAATCGTATATATACTGCAGGTAGAGTTCGTAAAAGGGTCAAGTTGACCCAATGATGCCTTCAGCTACCAAAATCGGCCAAATAACCAATAGTTTTCTTAGTCGTCGACTCGTCAAGCTGGAACAAATTGGTGCAATATGGGCATTAGCAGACAAAATAAATCCGTTTAATTGTCCCAATCATGCCATGTAAATAAATATGGGTCCCGCTGGCCTAATATTTTCATTAGTTGACAATGGATCCATGCACTCACCCAATTTTCTCGATGTTGACACAATGGTTCCTATTAACCCAATACGCGTTGACAAAATGGCTCCAGTTGATCCACTATAGCTATAGCTAGACAAACGGATTAATTAAATTTAATATCGACCAAACGGACCCACTTTACCTAAGAAGTACAGATAAAAAACACCGCTCAGGGTCAGCAGGAAGAGACGACGCACCGCGGCGTGGGAATATTGGCACGCTCACGGATGCTCTGGGAATATCTGGCGACAACAAAACAGCTATACCGAGCACTGCGTGCTTGCGCCCTGAATGCGCAGTTCACTGCAACGGTCAAGAGGAAACATTAAAATAAAAGAAAAAAATAGGGATGCAATAGCATCCCTATTGCAAAATGAAATTTTTAAATTTTATGTTACTAAGGTGGAGCTGTTTCACTCCAGGGGTTGTTTCTCCTATTCCAAAAATGAACGTAATAATATTTAGAGCACTCTGAGAGCGCATGCCTCTGCCCAGCAGGCAATGTTAACGAAAAATTTTAATATTTCCTAAAATTAGGGTTTCTTCTTCATTTTCACCAAAATTTGGTCGTTTGTGCCTCTTGACAGTTATACCGGAAAGAGCTTCTGTAATTTCTTGAAAAACCGTCGGTAACTTTTTGAGTTATGCTCTGACAAACATTTGTCAAGTGCTCAAACGGAGTAACTGATTATCATCAGAATTTGGTCAATGGGGCCTTTCAAAGCTTTCAACAACTCTTTCAAATTTCACGAAGATCCATTGATAACGTTTTGAGTTAAACTTCGGACAAATATATTGACCAACAGAGACAAACACACAAACGGACGAACATATCAATACAGAAATGTGTTAATTTGTATTTGCTCCTAGTAATATCCCCAACAATTACTGCAAATTTCATAAAAATCGGTCCATAACTTTTCGAGTTATGCTACCTAGAAAAAAGAGGCAGAAGCACAGACAAACAAACGGTTGGGCGGATCTTCACTGAACTTTCAAAAGCACTAATTTTCTGATAGGATATACCTACAGTATTCATCAATGTATTATAGAACAGTGCGTTTGACAAAACAATACCATCTCACAGTGCAGTAAAGGTCACGGTGCAACGACTGTAGCTCTTTAACTGACGCTCAGGCATTGATAAGAACTACAACACCTATCCAAAAAAAGTCAATGAGAAAACTTATCTACGATAAGGTCAATCAAAATCCGTGTTATCGTGTCGGAGCGGAACTTGAGAAATCCAGAACACTGAGAAAAACTGTAAACATATATGCATTTTATTTGAAATGATTGTAATTTGAGTAAAGTAGGTGAATATCCAGAGCAAAATTTATTGATGCTAATGCTTGTAGTGTTATAATAAAATATACCGAGAGTAGACCAGAGAATATTGTTGCGACGTGAATGTTGTGAAATAAACAACATTCCACAAGTAGCTATAATCCTACAACCCGACAAGCTGAACGTTTACCAGAATTGAGCAATGTGGTAATACATAGCGTTTTAGCTGCAAAATAGATTTTACATAAAAATGCATGTACAAAGAAATGTGAGATGAAAAAATTACGTAACGTAAACACCAAAAAATGATAACGCAGGCGTCACATGAAATTTTTTTTGTGGTTGCATGCATTTTTAGGAGTATAATTGTTGTTAAGGAAGTGGCACTGCTTTATCCTAAAAAAATGTTGCCGATTCTGCGTAGTGCATGACACCACAATTACACCAAGGAACCGAACGTAAACTGAACTATCAGTGACATACCTACTACAGTTCGTAAAACTGGAACATAAAAACTTTCGCAACAGAAATTAAATCCTGACACGTCGAACGAAAATTGAAATATTCACTCGGCGTAACGCTGGTAAAAATAGAGAAAAATAGCTATCCGTGGAAAAAAAAATTTATCCTAAAGCCTGAACGACCTTTGAATATTATTAGGAAATAGGAATAGCATCAGTAAAAGTGAGAAAAACAGATTTAAGTCATATTTTTTACTTGGAAGCACTGAACGAATACTCATATAGGCAGGCATAACACTGCTCTAAATTGAAAGAAAACAGATGGTCCATGTGCTAAAAATTAAACTCCTACGTGTAGAATAGAAACTGCATTCACACAGGTATATAGCGTTGTTTTTTTAAACAGCAGAAAAATTTGATGGCTTGGTAATAAAACGTCTACAAAAAATAGCAAATTACCACAATTCTCGCAACAGTTACAGCTGAGTCAGTAAACTTGAACTGAAGGAGGGTGCGCTGAATTCCACAGAGTCAGATAAAACAGTGAATCACATAATGAGACTGTAACATGTCCAAGCATCTATTCAAATGTTGCTTAGCCGCTGTAACATCAGCACAATAGCTGGCATATATGGTAGCATTCGTACAATGAAATCGCTAGCTAAATATTGTGTCAACATGATTTTGGAAGTGCCGCGATGACCTAAGAAAGAAAAATGAGAATGTCAGATTTATTTTTAATTGGAGTGAAAGCCAGCAGCTTTAACATAGGCCTACAATTAGGGAAAAGGTTCAGTTGCAAAGAAAGCTCCAGATACTGAACATAGGGCACATAACGATAAACTAGAGCACTCTTGAGAGCGCATACGTCCGCCAAGCGAGGCAACGGTAACAAAAAATTCAAATTGGCTCTGAAACCATAATTTTCTTTGTATAGACTCAAAAATTTAATAATTTGTGCCTTTTGATAGTAATAACAGCTTGTGCAATTTTTTTTGAAAATCCGTTCATAACTTTTTGAGTTATACTACTAACAAACGTTAAGACAAACATGAGTCAAACATGCAAACGAACATATCGATCTGCACCAAAATTTAATCATTCATGTCTTTTAACATTACTAACAACCTCTATAAATTTCATAAAGATCCATTCAGTATTTTTTGAGTTATTGTGCTAACAAGCATAAAATTAAAAACAGTGACAAACGAACGAACGAACAAACGGATAATTACTAAAATATGGTCATTTACTCTTTGTTATATACCTAACAACTCATGTTAGTTTCATCAAAATCCATTCATAACGTTTTGAGTTATGGCAATGAGAAAAATGAGGCAGACAAACAAACAAACAAACAAACAAACAAACGGATAGGCATATCTTCACCAAAAGTTAATCATCTGTTCCTCCTAACATACCAAACACTCCCCGTAAATTGCATCCAAATCGGTTCATAACTTTTTGAATTATCTTGGTGACAGGCAAACACGACGAAAACATAACCTCCTTGGCGGAGGTAATAAAGGTCGAGGTAAGGTCAACTTTGAGTGCATCATCCCCTGGGAAATCTACACGCACTGTTCCGTGCGGCAGACATGGGAACCGCTGTCACTGTTCCACAATCGAAAGTTTAGCTTTTCTATAACGAGGGGAACAAAATGTTTCTAAACTCAACATTTTGAATCTCGAAACTGAAGTAAAAAAATTGAGCGATTCCGGTCATAAGTCGGAAACTAATTCACATATGATAGAATTCGGTGATCGATTGATGGTAGTTTACAGTCTTAGCTTGGGGAAATTAATTTTTATTCTATTCGAAATATTGGGGACATTACTAAGTCAGAGTAAGACCTCAACACTGAGAGAAGCGTTGACCATCAGCCAGCTCTTCTTTCCGTGCACCAATGAAGAAAGTGCACTTTTTGTGTAACAGGAGCACGCCAAGGCACGGTTTTTGCCGTCTGTGCACGGGAAGGCGTGCTGGCTTAGGGCCATCACTTTTCTCAGTGATACACACCTTTGGCTTTAGCAGCAATTGAATTCTTAATAATAAAGTTCAATATTAGTTAGAGAGTTTTTCTTGTATGGAATAGAAAATGCAAAGGACGATCCTCGTATAGTTCCTAAAAATCACAGAGGTTGAAACTTTTGTTAGTTTACCAGAAAATTTTCTCTTTGTATAATCACCAAAAGTGCAACAACCTGGACAAAATTTGGGAATAAAAAACCACTGCACAGTGATACACGGAGGAAGATTTCGCAGCTGGATACAAGTAGCTAAAGATATAAATACCATATACTTAAAAAGACCCAGCTGCAGTGATATCGGAGGGTAATTTTCCAAAATTAAAACAGGTTTAGCTGTAGTTAAGCAAATTTAAATTCAACTGCACGTGCATGCATGCGGATAAATCATCAAATTATCAACAGTTTACCGCACAAAAGTTCTGTTATAACGATACTGGAATGACTATTAAAAAGACATGGAAGTACTTCGAGTATTTCAGAGCAATGCGTTTTCCGATTCAGGGACTGCAAACTACCATAAATCAAGAGTCGAATTTTAGTAAATTTGAATGAATTCCGGACTCGTGGTCGGAACAGCTCAATTGAATTCCGGACTCGTGGTCGGAACAGCTCAATTGAATTCCGGACTCGTGGTCGGAACAGCTCAATTGAATTCCGGACTTATGATCGGAACAGTTTAATTTTTTTTCAAGCTCGAGATTCAAAATACTGACTTGAGAAGGATTTCGTTCCTCGCTCTATCGGAATTAACGATAAAGAATAGCGATAGTAGATCATCTGTCTAACGATCACGTAGCCAACATTGGCTTCAATTTCCGTACGTCAATTTTGAACGTTCGTACAACTACAGCAAACCATTGTCTGATTTAAAAAAAGGCTGTATATCTGCTACTATACAGCTTTAAAACAGCTGCTACGAACACTGCACATTAATTTTCAAAACTCATACAGCTGAAACAATCAAAGAAAAGAGTTTTCAACAAGCGTATACATCTGTTACAACAGCTGTTATAAAATCACTGCGCACTTAGCCACGGAACACATCACCAGTAACTGCTACTTCAACAGCTGCACAGCACTGTAACGCACAACAGCGTGCAGCACAGTGGCAGCTGCAGACTGCAGCTCTATACACGCGTTTCAGCTGCACCGTGGCGGCAGGCTAATATATATACTTATATATAGTATTGGCACAGAGCAGGGGAAGAGCGGCATCAGCTGTATATAAGTGCTAAGGCAGCCCTGGCACCTTGCAGATGTATAAAGCGATGGTGAACGTATCGATATGAATGCGGATGTAAACGCTGTAGCAAAAACAGCATATGTGTAGATATTTCCATAGTTTTAAATATTACAGTAGCTAGGTTAGCTTAGTAACAGATGGACTAACAAGCCCATCGTCAAAGAGGAACCGAGACCCACTTAACTGGGAAATCTATGGGCATTTATAGGGAAATCTACGGGCATTTATCCGATGTTATCCGATAACGCGTTCACTATTTATCGGGTACTCATATATAAGCAGCCGATAAATCCTTATAAATTTCCGATTGGGTTAGGATTGAGTTTCAAGCAGCGGTAATCCTACGGACACTGACGCTCTTACTAATGACCTTGCAGGAAACGTCATGCGTGTGCGATCGTTTCAACCCGCTGTATTGGGTTCCAGGCACCGACCCTACAATAGGTTACCCTCGAGACCTCCAGGAGCTCAATCTTACTCCATAAAATGGAGTTTTTATACAGCAGGTTCAACGTAATCGTTTTGCTACTAACACTTGAAACACGATGCAGTGTGATAAAGCAAAAGCTTCTGTCAGGGGTTTAGGATAAGTCAAGCTTCTAAGGCTAAATTTGGGCGCCGAATTGAACCTACCCCAGTTGTCAGACCAGTGACGTAATGGTCTCTCGATGAGCGTTGGGCAGAAAAAACATTTATTTTAACAGCTAATACTTCAATATACCACGCACGGAATGCGGTGTCAAATATACACGTAACTAAGAACAATGACAAACATACAAAACACATCGATATGAATAACCCGCCAAACGGCAAAAAAATACACTGATTCTAAATACAAAAACAAATATTTATATCGGTGATTATAAAAAACCATTTAAATATTGAAGCGTTTTGTCAAGTACTTTAAAAGCTATTGATACAAATAAATAAGCATTTTTTAAAGCATACAAGTAACAAGGCACGTACATGCCTATACTTAATTTTTAACTGAGCCACCAATTAATTCATATTTCGATGTACTCAACGAACTACACATTTATGATTTTTTAACATTCATCGGGCAACATGTACGTCCATACAGCAAAATATTTATACACCGATGAATGCATGCATACTTTAAGAAAACCTTTGTCTACCCTAGGTAGAAACAGTTTTTAACTTTTGGGGTGGCTAAGAATACCATAATGGAAAGCATTTTCGTTTAGTCCCCAAACATACCTTCCGTACTAAGCGTCTGAGTAATTAGCTGTATCCTTGGAAACACAAGTTGTGGCTGCCAAAACGTGTAGTTAATATTGGCCGTCACGCCAGTTGGTTAGCGCACGTACAGTATAGAATGTGTTTTCACGTTTGGAGTGAATTAGAGGCCAAAAAGCCGTGTATGTGTATGCAAAATTTCCTACAGTTTCCACTGATACCACACGTATACGATCTAAGTTGACAACGTTCCGAAGGGTAATACAATATCACTGAATAATTTTAATGGATCGTTCGATCGTCTATCATTGAATAATTGTAAGGGATCGTTCGATCGGCTATCATTGAATAATTTTAAGGGATCGTTCGATCGTCTATCATTGAATAATTTTAAGGGATCGTTCGATCGTCTATCATTGAATAATTGTAAGGGATCGTTC
Organism: Parhyale hawaiensis; assembly: GCA_001587735.2. NCBI lineage: Eukaryota > Metazoa > Arthropoda > Malacostraca > Amphipoda > Hyalidae > Parhyale > Parhyale hawaiensis. Next base: position 8,758,654 of record LQNS02278070.1, read on the forward strand.
GATCGGCTATCATTGAATAATTTTAAGGGATCGTTCGATCGTCTATCATTGAATAATTGTAAGGGATCGTTCGATCGGCTATCATTGAATAATTTTAATGGATCGTTCGATCGTCTATCATTGAATAATTGTAAGGGATCGTTCGATCGGCTATCATTGAATAATTTTAAGGGATCGTTCGATCGGCTATCATTGAATAATTTTAAGGGATCGTTCGATCG
>LQNS02278070.1:8812736-8826451 GCA_001587735.2 Parhyale hawaiensis
TGGCGCCAAGACAAATATTTATAAACAATATGAGTTTATAAACATTTAAGCGCTAATCCCCTACGCGTACGGCTTCCTGTCAGCTGTCCCGTGCATGTGACATGCGCAACACAAGAAATGCGACCATAAACTTTAACAGTTTAGATTTTAAATATCTAATCACAAAGAGAAACACTATAACGGTAGTTTGCATCTTCTTACAAACTAACGAAACCGGCAGTTTTGACGATAATTTTTCCAACAATTAACCCTGGAATTTTCCAATCGCACGATCTAATCACGATCAAGACAGTGAATTACTCCAGAACAAGTACATAAATTCTTGTAGTTTCCAAAGAAATCATCACACTATTGGGCCACATTACACCCCAAGAAAATCAAGATTCACCAAACAGTTGAATGGATTATTTTAGAATAAAACTGCACACTTGGAAGCAATAAATAAATAGAATAATTGGAGTAAACAGAGAGCGTCGGACACGCAACGGAAGGCCTGACGGCCTTGCACTGCAGCCGCAGTTGCTGTAGTCTGTCTGAGTGCCAAGGGCCTGTAGCTCTGGCACTGCTATCTTTAGCCCTGTACTGGGTGCGGTCACGGCAACATGGACTCTTAGTTGCTACCACTGGCCATCGATCATCTGTTGGTGGCCAAGTATAACCATTGGCGAGAGCGTCAAAATGCAAAGCTCTACAAGCACAATAGTATCGTGTACATGCAGATGGCCACGTTAGATGGACAAGTGCAGTTGCTGGCACTGACCATCAAAACATAGTTACGCTAGGCCATAATGGACAGTTCCAGGCACTGACCATCTGAATGTAGTGCCGTGGCGCCATTATGGACAGTCGCTGGCATTGGCCATTTAGATATGGCTGCATCATGATGGACATTTGCTGGAACTGACCACCTATAGCTGATCGCGGAATGATGGACAGTTACTAGCATGTACCATACCTAGCATGTACCATACCTATCATGTGGAGATGGCCACCTGCCAGCACTGGCCATCTACGTACAGTTGGTAAGATGCTATCATTGTACTCTTTAATGGCAGAAGCCTTAGCAACAGCAATGTCCACCTGTATGCTGTCACAGATTCATAGATGAAAAACAGCTGCAAGCGTTGTCCATCAATGGATATCCATGACGGCCAGAGGAGGCCATTGCCCGCCTGCAGTATAGCAGTGTCTGCAGCTGCTCCAGCACTGGCACTGTCCATGTGCAGTTGCTCGCAGTATGATGGACAGTCACTCGTAAAGTGCATCATGATGGACAGTCACTGGCACAGTATATCTGTAGATGGTCGCAGTATGATGGACAGTCACTGGTACAGTATATCTGTAGATGGTCGCAGTATGATGGACAGTCACTGGTACAGTAGGTATATCTGTAGATGGTCGCAGCATGACTGACAAATGCTGACAGGACGAAGAGGAGGTGAAGGAAGAAAAGGAGGCGAGGGAAGAGGAGGCGAGGGAAAAGTAAGAGGCGAGGCAAGAGAAGGAGGCGAGGGAAGAGAAGGAGGCGAAGGAGGAGGAAGAGACGAGGCGAGAGCAGGAGGCGAGGCAAGATTGAGGAGACGGCTGACATTTCCGTGGCAGAGTTACGCAAGCGCTCCGGCACCGGCTCACATTCCGGGAAAGAGCCGACAACCGACGTAGCAGCGGCAACTTCTACGCCGTCACAGAAAACGACAGACGAAAAAGACGACGTTTCCTAATAGGAGAACTAATCTGAGAAGTGCGGTAAGCCCGTAGGCTACATAGAAATTATGGTGATTTGAAGCTGGATTAAATAATGCGCGTTCGTTTCGTCAGTTTTATTCGAGATAGTCTCAAACCGAACAGATTCAAGTTGTTCGGAACTTCAATCGAAAGAGTTGGATTCGTTACTCTGAACTAAGTTTCAGCTTCAGGCGCCAGTCGCAACCCGCTTGTGCAAAAAACGGCCGTTCCTGGCGTAATCGGTTCGCAATTAATGCCAGAAACTATATTTAAATTAACGATCGAAATCCATGGATTAAAGTCTAGGATAAAAAGTATATGTATCAGACAAGACAAGACCCTTCATAAATTTTAATACACATTACTATCATGCATGACAAAATACCAGCGAAAATAGCGAAAAAAATTCCACTTACCAGAAAGGAGGGGAATCCCTGTAGTAAGCAATGCAAAAGTTGATCGTGTGCTCGAAGACGAAGACTTACTATACACGAAGCTTAAGATTCACTTTCAATTATCGGGGGAAATGAATACATTGGTGACCCTAGCAGATCTAGTCCGTTATCTGATTAAGGAGAGGAATATTTAGTACCGACAAGCTCAAGAAATTTATGTAAACGCCGAGATAGAAAAACGATATAGGTATATAAAAAATATTACTGATGCAGTAAAACATGATCTACTGTTTAAATGATCGGCTGCAGAGAAAAAGTTAATAAAAATAATAAAAGTATTATTATAAATAAAAATCTGGGAAGGAAATTACAATGCAGCTTACATAACTATGGCAAATGAATTCCGTTTTAATATGTTACTTTTCAAAAAATAATGAAATTTAGAAATGGCGTAATTCTCCAAGGTAAGTCGATCAGCATGCAGACACGTATGGTCTTCTCTCGCCGAAAGTCATTTTCGATTCGCCCATTTGATAGAAATTTAACAAGTAAATGATGCAATATCAGATAAGGTTTAGAGTAAGTTGATCTCAATGATGTGATACACATAACACTAAATAACCGATGAAAATTGACCAAAATTTTACCAAATATATACGTAGAGAAATCTTGCTTCACTGCTGGTACCAGAATCAATAGCATGACGGGCTTCAAGGGCACCATCAATTCAGTGCCAAAGACGATGGGACATAACCCGGTTACCAGCGCCCAAGGTGGCCTAACCGCTACTGACCATGTGGTCCGAGAGCCCGGAAATTTAAAGGGCTCGGTGACCTTGAATTTAAAGGGCCCGCTGGGAGCCCTCGCAGTCAAATATTTTAGACATATCGTGACCCGATTGATGGCTTATTGATTTAATGAACTGTGCACACGCGATGACCAGTGACTGGCAACCGGAAGCAACTGATGTAATTAGACAGAGAGATGAACTTAATGGAGATCATTAACTAATGGACCAATGAAAGATATCATTAATGGAACTGCAACCATTTATTGAATAGAACTCGACGACTCTGCAACATCGACCCAATAGAAAGGAACGCGATCGATTGAGCTCATAATGAACTGAATACGGGAACACAATAAAAAACATATCCCAAAACAAACCTGCCTTCCCCAGCATGAACGAAATTAAGCGCAGTTTTCGTGCTGCCGAGAGCCCGAAGCCGAGCATTTCTCGTCACTGTACGGGAAGGCGTGCTGGTTGTGGAGTAACACTTTTCTGAGAGCACTGTCAATTATTCTATAACAGAAAGCTGACCTTGGATACCCAACAATTATCTATTTTAGTTGCACAAGCGGACTCGGAATGAAAACAAGCAGTCCTCGCGGGCTCCCGCAGCCCGAAGTATATCAGAGCATGACGTGGCAACACTCAGACACGCACTAAGCCCTAAGTCCCGAACAGACACTGCCCCCGGGGTGCGGAGTACAGACACACACCAAACTCGCCAATACACTCTTGCTTTCCTGAGCTATGGTGGCCGCCTGCAATGTAATATCTTTCAGGACAAATATTGTAAAATTAAAAGAAACAATAGTCTTTGAAAGAAACAGTTGACCTTCACAAGTCTAATCTAACATTCAGCAGAAAAGAGTAGAAACACAAGAAGATAAAGTAACTATATTGCCAGCAGCAGACCTTCGTCTTCATGGAGAAGATTGTGTTAACCCGAAACCAGCACACTTTCCCGTGCACTGACGGGCAGGAGCTACCTTGTGGTGCGCGTTCACATAGCACGGCTGCTACAGGCTTTTCCCTCAGTACACATGCAGACGTGCTGGCTTCGCACAACACTCTAACCATTGTTCTTCATAGTCCTAGCAGCAAAGCGGATGCGAGGTTGTGTTGGCGACAGTGAGGGGATCTACTTTGTGCTTGCGCCCCGGGTGCAACGTCTGCTCCAGGGAGGGGGGCTAAGTGTTTGTCAAAATTACCGCGTGATGCTGTGCTATGTCGCGAGCTCTGTATTTCAGCGAGTACCCTAGTATCGCTGCTTTTACCATCATTTAGAAACACCCCGCCAAGGAACAGACAAACCCAAACGAAGCGCTAGTAACTCTCAAAAGCTCAGAACTGCTAACAAGGGACTACCACTCGATTAACTTCCATAACGAACGAAAACATACATAGGCCTGTTTAACCTGCTCGCACTTCCCCTAGATATTTCAAGTGAATAATTTCTTGATGTTAAGCTGCACCAGAAGAATAACGGGCATGGTTTTTTTAATAAATGATCCCAATACAGCTTTTTTCACCCTCAACAGCAAAGCGTGCTGGACAAGCACGCACATGCACAGAAGTTTTCGTGAGTAGCTACACGAGAAACCATGCTGGTCTTGGCATACCATTTTTCTCCGTGACTACGCGAATGAATCACACACTTCCTGCGGCTAGTGCACAATCTTCTAAGGAAAAATCTGGGAAGAAACTACCCAAGTAAATATTTTCGAAGAAATAGTATCCTGATACACAGGCCACAGCGCGGAATACGGCGGAAACAAGAGCGGGGAAGCGCGCACTGCTCGGGTGTATTTTCTTCGGAAGATCGCCGATGCGAGCCTAAAAACGCGCATGCCGACCAAGCAGTGACATAGCGCCTCGGATACGCAGCTTAATTTTTCGACTGTGTGCGTGTCATATGCAGCCCTCGCTCCTACAAGATTTTTAATCGGGTACAATTGTGAAAACTAAAGCATTTTCAGAAAGGGTAAAAATACGAAAGAACAACGTTTCATAGTGGAAAGAATTGAAGATGAAAATTAGAAAACATATATTACAGTGCTATAACTCGGTAATAATCTTAAACTAGACCTGCACTTGTGTAATTTTAAAATGAGTTAGACTGCTCGCTATAAACCATCTTCTGATGGCGGAGCCCACACAATACAATCGCATGCACAACTCGACTAACAGGATTTTCAGTTCGCACGTCGTTCATGCTACCGTATCAATGCTACCGACATTTACTGAGTGTCGATCGGGACGACAAGCGAGCTGCATATCCGCTAATCAAGTTGAGCATGCGATTGTATGATGGGGCTCCGGTATTAATTCTTAGGCTATCCGTAACTTCCGCAGCCGTAAGCATAGGATTCGTCACTTTAAATCATCACATAGGGTAAAGTGTCGTCCCAATGCAAGCACGCGTTCCCGTACAGCACGGAATCCGCGGTTTTCAAGCTGTACGAGCACGCTAAGTCAAGTATTTTGGGCAGTGCACGGAAAGACGAGCTAGTTTTGGTACAGCACTTTTCAGTGGCAGCCCCTATTTGAAAACCGATCGCGTTGTGAATTTAATGCTCTCTACTACAGTTTCATGCAGGCTGAGACACAGCGTAAAACAAGGGATGAAGGAGAAGTTCCGAGCACCCGGACACTAGTAGACATTTTTTCTAAATATTTGCCAGTCAGCTCTTTCACTTCAGCAAACTACCAAAATTAAAACAGAGAGTTAGGTAGGTACTTAAGTTTATATAAATAATAACCAACTGCCATGTCAACATTTATTCGTTTATCTAACATATCTGTGGAGGCTCAATCCTTCTCATCTGCCAATGGAGTAGAGAAGAGTAGATAACGGGCAATAAACGGACTAACAGGCCCATGCTCAGAGAGAAGTCGAGACTCGCGCTCCGTCCCTCTATGAGCAATTGGCTATGGGATCGAAGTGAGACGATGGAGTGCTGTACATCCTGCAAATATTCCTCCAACAGCAACCAAATGAAATGATCCCGAGGCAACACTGATTGGCAGTTCCTCAATACAAAATTTTCCAGGAAGTGCAGCGAAAATTTGGCACCGTTGCACAAATCTGGAAACTGTCATTGAACTGGCACCGTCGCAGTAACTGAAGGACGGGGAGACGGACGTTCCAAGACACACATTGACAAGGTAAATATTTAGCTCTCTAGTGCCTGAATTAAACATCACTTTGCATGAGATAACAGCTATTTGTAACGACCAGAAACGTCTACAGAAGGTACAAAAGGCTTAATGGTTCCGCGTTTAATGTATCGAAGGAATAAACGAAATTTTTAACCCATGTATACGACTAGACCTCATGGAAATTCCTAGGCGCTTTGAGTATTAGAAAAAAAAAAGATAACTTTAACACACTATTAAGAACGCGTTCGACTGGGCCTTCAAAGTCGATCTAAGCCAAGCCCATTGGATTGACATGTCAGGAAATGCAGACCAGAACTCGGACTTCCTTACTTTGAATCGTGTTGCAGCGGCTGGGCGCTGGAAGCAGCACGACTACAATGAGCTGACTAATATCTTTATTTTAGGAAGTAAGACGGAGTTCATGGAAGTCTCGCAGGTAGCAGATTAAGAATCATCGCCTGACATTTGAATCAACAAGTTTGGCCAAAACACTTGTCAGAAGATTAAGACAAGCCAAGACTCAAAGACTTATGGTGCGTTCGATTGGTTAGCAAAATTAACCCTTTGAGGCTTGGCTTCTCCGAAGGTTCAGACAGTTGCCCTGGCTTCGGCCCGTAAAATTGGCGTTCAAGTGTTGAGCCTTGATCAGGTAATCTCGAGACTTCCGAAAACTCAGACAAGCTCAGCAAAATAAAGTTTTTACCTATACTCTGTCAATTTTATCAAGGCAGTTTGGGCGTGGTCAAATTCCTCTACAACGCTGCCAATTTCATGGGCATTTCTGAGATTTCTCCATATGCAGGTAGTGGGCGGGGATAAGATATGGGCTGAACAAAATCTCAGAAATGCCCATAGAATTGGCAAAGCTGTAGTGGAATTTGACCGCGCCCAAACTGCCTTGATAAAATGGACAGAGTAGGGCGGGTTTCACAGGATTGTTTTTAGCACTTGGAACACGATTGGAACCAATGGAGCCGAAGCTTCTCTCTGAAGTTTTGGACAAGTCAAGCATCGGAAGGCTTATTTTCGGCGCTCAATCGAACACGCCAAGAATTCCATAATTCCGCTGTCCAATCGAAGGTGTCCTAGGCGTGGGGTTTACGGATGTATTCCCCCCATTTGATGCACAATTTTGCGAGCAGAAGAACAGTTTGACACACGTACGGGCGCGGAATGCATAGCGTTGATTCTGTACGTGACACAAGGTTCCTACGTTAAAGGGTTGTAGACAACAGAAGAAATGTTTTAGTCAGCTTAGGTTTGTGCGTAGAACATACAACATCTATCGGCCCGTGTCGTTATGAAATGACGGCAAAAAAATAATTATGTCGAATTGACGCCTGAAGCAATAATGGCAGAAGACGCCCTCTTCCAAGAGTCTTGGCTTAATGCGATACAGGTATCTTTCGTCTGAAACTTCCTCTCTGTGGAATACTTTCAACTCGTGTAACTATATAAATTTTATTGAAGCAAAGATTTACTTTACCATAATCCGGGAATAGTTGGGCAGATATATATATGTATAATGTATGTATATATAAATGATTCCAAAGTAGGAGAAAATAGCACAAAAAAAAAGATCGAACTTCGATTAAAAAAAAATTCTCCACCTGATTAAAAGTTGCCTATAAAAGCAAAAGTGAAATACCCTTAAGCGTACAAACACCTTATTGGAGGTACACTGTGCATTATTACCGCTCATAGGAATACCTGAAAGTATTCCAGGGTTGGTTGACTATAAGATGGGTTAGGCCAATAAAATCATATACACATATGATATACCTATCCAAGAAATAGCATGGTGATCAATGAACTTCACTCCATACCGTTTGGGGTTTGCACCGTAACATCGAGCAGCGGTCCGGGATCAGACACGGGGTCCGATGACCTCGTACTCGACCGTTTCCGTGTACGTGACACGACCGCGACTGTCACGGCTGCCAGTGAAGTGCAGACAGGTTGAAAACATTTGCAACAAACTTGTCCCCATATGCGAAAAATTGCCACGAAGTCAATGTAATAATATGCAGGTCAAGTGCGAGAAGTAGTGTTCTATAAATAGTTCGCGTTTCCGTTCGTGCACTAAGGGAAGTAAGTGCAGTTTTCGTGCTATAGGAGCACGTCGGGATTCTCCCGTCGGTGTAAAGAATGGCGTGCCGGTTTAACCGTTTAAGAACCCACTTTTTTCAGTGTTTAGGGGAAGGGCTGGGCAAAGACGGATAATAGCTATAATGGCTTATTTCAAATTTTCCCAGCCTTAATTGCAGCTCTTTTGAGGGGCTTCACAGCCAATGGTTATGACTAGTTTACAAGCCTGATCTACACTACACTCACCAGCCTTGCGCCACTTCTAGTTCCTACAATAAAGATATAAATTATTTTGTCACCTAGGCCCGAAGGCCGCAAGTTACTAGTGCAATTATTTTAGTGTCTACACGGCCATCACCCACGGTGGGGGGCAAATTTCAACACCGTCATTTTTGATGGCCAGCTTACACTAGAGTTTGGATATTGTGATGATGGCTTAACTCCTTTTGCCTCTTTTTGGGTGGAGTTACAAATTCAACGATGATATTTTTTATGGCCAGCTAACTCAAGATTTTTTGCCAGTTTTTACATCTCAGTCAACCCACCTGATTAGCCGAAAAAGTATGTATATATTATTAAGATGAAATTCCTCCTGCCTCTTTTTGGGTGGACAGACAACACAATTCAACGCCTTCATTTTTGATGACCAGCTAGTTACAGTTTTTTGGCCATTGTTCCAATCTAGGTCATCCCAACTGACTCCCTACAAAAAAATGATGACCATTGCTCAATTTCATCTCCCTCTTTTTGGGTGGACAGAAACATGTACAAACTTAAATCTTCAGTGAAAACATTATCACCGCTCTTTTCTTCGCTCGCGTGTGATAACAAGCAGTGCAAGATACATATGGCAAACAATAAGTACTAAAATATTGATCGGAAAGAATATTCAAATACTGAAAAATAGTAAAAACATGCATAAAAAATATACCTAACAGCAAATAAAAATAATAACAATAAAACAAAGAGCGGAAACTAATTCTGAAAGAACGCCAAATAACAATCGCATAAAGCGAGAACCAAGCATTTGCTGCCGTATTGGTACAGTGGCCTTCTTCACCCACAGCAGCACCCTTTTGCAGAGGAAGTTACTCAGCCTTGTAAGTGTGCACTACAAGCTGAATGTGGTGCAAAGAGCTATTTACATACTAAGGAGAAGGTATGCAGAACACTGAGTGCGTTTACTTTCTAACGCGCACGCACATATATACAATGACACAAACACGCCCACACATAACGTACATGCGCTCACTCGGGGTACTGTTGTATTCTAGTAATCAATTAACATTAATGGCATAAAAGCATTAGCAAATTACTGCCCATAGGGATAACTCGGTCAGGTTTTGATTATTTGTCTTTTCAGGCGAACTTTGTTAAAGGCTATTTACTCAAAGACAATTACCGCTGATGCAAAAAATTCACATACATACCCTATATATATACGTACCGTACATATAGTCCTGTTGGAAAATCCTAGGCATTTATCTCACGGCTATTGACGTGGCATCGGATTATATAGGACAGTCGCCTAATAATTGCCAATTGGGCTTACTAGTGCATATGACGCCAACCTTAGCTTGCACTCGATTTCTATTTGTCTTAATTGCGGGGGAATGTAGTGGTGATGTCTATGTTGTAAGCTTACCGTAGAGGTGAACAGTAAAGCTCTCGAATTTCCTAATGATGACGTAAATTAGACCAATGGCGTTAGTTTTCAATAAAATGTGACGGGCGGGAATTTGAAAGTCAGTTTCAAGAAGATCTCCTATCGGGCATCCGCCAATTTTCTTCCTAAAATAACATGGATGAAGATTAGACAGCTAGATTGTTGGTAACGGACGCACCGATAAGCAGATTCCCAGCTATAGAAGCCGAGGCTTAGGCTCCGCCCCTCTATGAGATATTGCCGCTATGTAAAATAGAAAAAAATGTTGAAGGGGAGACTGCCTCCAATTAAGAAGGCGACAGTGCACATTCAAAAGGGTTGTTTTGAAACCAGCACACACACCCGTGCACCAGCAGGAAATACCTGCCATGGCGTGCTCTTACAGCACGAAAAACGCTGGTTTCGTACGAGCAGCAAGAGCATGCCAAAGCAGGAAGTTCCCATTTCTACGCGAGTATGCGTGCAGGTTTGGAGGCAACAATCGCTTCAGTGTGGATCTGGTGAATGGGCGAGGGTTCTGAGTCGATAGATTAGATTAGATAGGCGGCACTAGACGGACCAAGAGGCCCATTCTCAGAGAACACCGGAACTTACGCCCCGGCCCTCTATGAGCTATTGCCATTATGTTAGCAGGGTATAGATGACAGAGTAAAGAAGAAGAAAAAGAAAAAAGGAAGATGTCAGCCACGAGTTGATCATAAATGCACGCCAGTGCAATACATATCGGCTGATCTGCGGAGCTCAAGAGTTTGTTACTCCTGGTGGTGGACGTGTTCTTAGCTGTGGAAGATGTCTCTCTCAACGTACGTCGAGACGATTTTTAAACGCGTTGACTGACTCCGCACCAGCAACGTTTGAAGGGAGTTAGATTACATTGGAAATTAAAGATTAAAGCACAGAAAAGCTCAGTACCAAAGCCAGGGTAGAACAAGAACAGTCAAGGAGAATTTTGGATTAGAGGCATGTTTGTGGCTTACTCTTAACCCGTTACGTCTATAACACTTCGAATTCGCCCAGAAAAAAAATACCGTTCGCCAACATTTTTAAGCTACTACAATCGCAAAAAAATAACGACAAAATTAATGTTTCAAGTCAAAACTTTGCAGCACAGCAGAAATGCTCAGATTTCGACGCGGCTACTTTCCTGGAACAGCACATCAAATTTCCAGGAAGCAAGTGGCGTCAAATGGAAAGTGTAACATAATTCCACGAATGAGGTGCCGTTTGCATGTGCGGCCGCACTTTGGCACTGAATTTCGAGGACGCAAGTGGCTTTTAGCTTCCGCTTAACTTAATTTATGAAACTGCCTGAATGTAATAAATGACAATGAAGTAGCTTCACTATAATTACAGAAAGCCAGGTATGTCTATAATCTACTCAAATTTAATTCAACAGCAGCACTGAGGAAAATTCTGGCGTTTTTGATGCACTTACATGCAGCAAAATTGTATGCATTTTCCTCCCAAAACCGAGACACGCAAGTGCATCACCAATGTGCTAAGTGCGTCACCATGATACCCTTTAATTTACTCGACTGTAAGCTCCGCATATCAGCGGCTATTGATCGTGCGTCTGTGCATTCATGATCACCTCTTTGGCTGAGATTCTTCCCCCCCCCCTTTTCTTTCATCTTTTCTCCCCCAGTCCTCTATATCCAACTAAAATAATGGCAATAGCTCATAGAGGGCCGGGGTGTAAGTTCCGCTGTCTCTTTGGGAATGGGCCAATTGGTTCGTCTACTGCCGCTCATCTCATCTAATCTTATGATAATAATAATAACCATTTATTATCTCGCATACAGTAAACACACCTAACGAGGAATTTCTTCTACATTAATTGAATAATTTGGAAAATCTGACGGCCAAGAGCAAGAGCAGCCAGCGCTACGAAAATCCGAGAAATGAAATCGGCAGGCGAGGGAATTTTCATTCATCAGCAGCGGAGACTTCATCTGCTGCTCATCACACTAGCGGCGGCCGGTACCAATAACGTCAAAATTCTAGCATAATCGAGGCAAAAAGAAATTAACGACACGTGTACTCACTGCTTGCGAGATAATGAATGATTATTGGTATCACAGTAGTAAAGTTAAACTGAACTGGGACATGATGATCCTTATGAATTAGGGGCCGCTTGATATAGCTACTTGACAGGTTGATGATGCACTTATCCGTTTCTGTTTTGGGACAAGCCGATTATGCATCAAAATGCATCGAAAATCGGTGATTTTTTTTTTTTTTGTAACTGAAGAGACATACTTTATATCACAATAGTGATCTGCATGTTAGTATAAAACTTTAACTCGCTTCGTACGTGTAAAAAAAAGAAACTACAAAACTGTTGCTCACTTTCTTTTACTCAGAATATGTTTTTTTTCTGCCTGTATTAGAGTCTGTTCCGATGGCACACTTTACTACGCATGAATCATCGACATGCATCCAAATTCTTCTTTGTGAAACAGTGAAGGGTAGCATAATTCCGTGCATTTTGACTGATCCATCGCATTTTTACAGACAATTTCCAGGAAGAAAATGACGTCATATAAAATGCGTAACATAAATCGGTGCGCATGGTGCGTCACACTTTTACAGAGAATTTCGCGGAAGCACATGGCGTCAACTGCTTCTAAAGCGTAACATAAAGACTACACGTAAAAGGGTTGCGTAATCTCTACAGGCAGGCCAACCTCAACGCATTAGTGGAGGCGTAAATGTTTACGATAGATATACGTTGTCGCGCTGCTACAGTTAACTGATTGACGTAATATCCTATGGGGATAATTAGGATGCATTAGGGTGGGAAGAAGTTAATTTATGAGAAGCGGGACTCTTTCATAAGTATAAACATTCACGTTATTTGATCCATTGCCCACTTGAAGCGTGTACCTTTCGAGTGCAGATTTTATTTACGGGTAATAAAAGAACATCAACCGAGACCTTCAAGTCGATGCGGTGAAGGTCAGACATACGTTGCTGCGAGATGAAAAATTGCGAGAACCTTAAGTGATGTTGACATAAGGAACGTCCATTAGCGTGCGATGTTAGGACACCAGTGAACCAAACGCAGATGTTCAGCGTCACTGAGAAAAATGTTGTCCCCGAGCCAGAGCGTCACTGAGAAAAATGTTGTCCCCAAGCCACAGCTTCACTGAGAAAAATGTTGTCCCCGAGCCAGAGCATCAGTGAGAAAAATGTTGTCCCCAAGCCACAGCTTCACTGAGAAAATACTGTCCCCAAGCCACAGCTTCAGTGAGTAAAACGTTGTCCCCAAGCCAAAGCTTCACTGAGAAAATGTTGCTCCCCAAGCCACAGCTTCGCTGAGAAAATGTTGTCCCCAAGCCACAGCGTCAGTGAGAAAAAACGTTGTCCCTAAGCCACAGCGTCACTGAGAAAATGTTGTCCCCAAGCCACAGCTTTAGTGAGAAAAACGTTGTCCAAAAGCCAAAGCTTCACTGAGAAAAACGATGTCCCCAAGCCACAGCTTCACTGAGAAAAATGTTGTCCCAAGCCACTGCGTCACTGAGAAAATGCTGTCCCCAAGCCACAGCATCACTGAGAAAAATGTCCCCATGCCACAGTTTCACTGAGAAAAATGTCTTCAAGCCACAGCTTCACTGAGAACAATGTCTTCAAGCCACAGCTTCACCGAGAAAAATGTCACCAAGCCACAGCTGCACTGAGAAAAATTTTGTCCCAAGCCACAGCGTCACTGATAAAATGCTGTCCCCAAGCCACAGCATCACTGAGAAAAATGTCCCCATGCCACAGTTTCGCTGAGAAAAATGTTGTCTTCAAGCCACAGCTTCACTGAGAAAAATGTCACCAAGCCACAGCTTAACTGAGAAAAATGGGGTCTTTAAGCCACAGCTTCACAGAGAAAAATGTTGTCCCC
>LQNS02278070.1:8848845-8859013 GCA_001587735.2 Parhyale hawaiensis
CAATGGAGGTTTTACCAGAACTAGTAAAACCCCATGGCGTACCCTGCTTATAACATGTTATGGGATTAGTGCTCTCACTGGCCCCTGGGGTTACCATAGCCGTAGCAAGGCCTTTGGGACGGCTATGTTTTGTGTCCATTTTGCTCTTCATTTTTTACTTCTACTACTGTTGCGTTCTTCTGTTCTTCATCTTCTGTTTCAAGTTGCTGGTCGCAAAAACATTTCATACAATGTTACTCCTAAGACAAACCACAGTTTTAGTTGATCCTGACATGATTATAACTCCTCCTCAGGAGAGCAAACGTGCTGGAGGCCACTGCTAAGGATATCTCTGCACAGACTAACGGAGAAGTCCTGCCTGTCGCTGCTGACATTCGTCAGAGAGACAGCGTTGCCGCTGCCCTAGATGCGTGCGAGCAGAAGTTTGGCCTCCCTAACATCGTCATCAATAATGCTGCTGGAAATTTCATATCTGTGAGTTGTTAATCTTCCTTTTCTCTCCAAGATTTCAACTGTGCAGTTTTTTGGAGTGTTGATGTTCTTCCTAGAATACTAGTGCCTGCAGCCTTTTCAAAGGAAATTAGCTAGGCCTTTGGGACGTCCGTCGTTCGTGCGCACTTTGTTTCCCTTCCTTTTTCGTACTCTTACTGAAGTTACTTTGTTCTGTACATCCTCTTCTTTCCCGATTTGCAGTTTTCACGAACACTCCGGCAGGGTATCACTATTGTGCTTCCTGCTGTCAGGTGCTACTGACTTCGTTACTTTATGCAGCCTTTGTTGGCCGTGAGAGTTTGTTCATTGGAAGTTTTCTTTAATGTTCCGTACATGCCGTGAAGGTGTTGATAAGTATTTTTCTTTATGTCATTGATATCTAATCTATTTAGCTCCTCATATTTACTAGCAAACAGTTGTTTTGACTCATTGAAGCCCTCAGTGTGTGTTTCAACTTTCTGTCGCGTTAGCATTTAACTACGTCCCAATTACGAATGTTTTGCACCTTTCTGGTGTACAACAGATCTATCTCACAGCCCACAGAACGACTGAGTGCTAACGCCTGGCGCACCATTGTTGACATCGTCCTCAACGGTAGCGCCAACGTCACAATTGAGGCTGGCAGCAGACTCATCAAAGCTAAACAAGGTAGGGTAACCTACCCTAATACTGCAGTGGTAGTGCTGTTACCATTGGGATAGGTAGCAAGCAGAGGAAATATAATTGTCTCTACTGGTAGTGTTCCAAGAGCACAGTACCCGCAATATTTTTTATAGCTAGCTACTACAAAACAGTATTGATTTTTTCTAATGATTTTGACAGCATATCTACCAGCCATTCCTAAAATTTTTCCAGGTTCCTTTAATTCGTAAAGCTAAAACACAGGCGAGTTATTGTGACCAGGAAGTCATAATTTCTTACCTACACATGAAAATATACTGAGTGAGAGAGCGAGGTTCCACAGCAGTTGTGTTAAGACTAAGCTGTGTAGATCAATAAACTGTAATATTGCAATAACACTGCTGTGAGCAGTGTCTCCATAGCTTTTCCAATACCTCACCTCAATTAGTTGGAGCTTAGTAGTCCAAGTTACTGACTCTCTCATTATCGGAAGATCGGACGTTCGAGCCCACGCCAGAGAAAGACAAGTCTTGATGCTCGGAAATGCACCGTCAGCAATTCTTTCACTTATAGTCCCTGGGTGTACTGGCTTTTGTTGGGGGGGGTGAAATTCTCGATCGACTTCCGTCGATATGACGTCATAACCGGGTCAATCTGTGACAGACAACAACTGTACACTCTTCTGGCCCCTAGTAGGTATATTCCTGCAGCACTAATTACAGATGGGTGTCTGGTTGGGATGTGCCGTAAGGGCCAATTTTTGTATATCAAACTAAAAGGAACCCGTCCCCCTCTGCAGAATACATTTCTAACTCAGAAATGTGTCTTTTTAATGCTGCGTTCATTTCGGTTTTATTTTATGACTAATCACTTCATTATTGCTCGTCAATCCTTATATACGAGGATTAGATTGTATGTACTTATGGTTGGATGCTCTATGGCCTTCTAAATAAGTTTTGCGATGCTGTCTAGATCGTGACCAAGCTAGGAAACCACCCCCTTTGGAGAAGACCATATAATTGCTCAGTAAGTACGTGCATTAAAAGTTGAGCTCTGCCATTGTGTTAACGAATTCATTTTCTTTGTTTTTTGCCAACCTGAGTGACTTTCCTTAGGGGATTTTACATATGGCTACAGTCCTTGCTGATAAGCTTTATTTCTAAAGTTAGGGAGGTAGCTAGGTGGATTTCCCTTCTCTACATCTCATTTTCGTGAATTAATTGTGCGCGATGCTAAATTTGAGAGGTATAGAACGCTATATTTAGACCTTCCGTCAGGTGTAGAGATAATTGGAGTACATCATGGCGTAACACCATCACCTGCGATGGGGAGGGGGCTGCTAGTACTGAGTCTGTAGCTTTGGTATTTTTCAAAGCATAGTCAACCCACCTGCCTGCCAGCAACAAATTGCGATGATAGCTCAGTTCGTTCAGCCAGTTTTTGGGCGGAAAGACATACTGTACCAATACAGCTGCATGCATAGCTATATTTATATATCGACACATACAGAACGAAAACATCACCTCTCTCTTTTCGCTCACTGGGAATAAAACTATCAGTGAAGTGTCCTGTGCGACGTAGGTCCCTGCAGCACTAGTGACCGTATCTTACTACTACATAGTTACTACTTAGCGTTTTTGTGCACCTATCAGGTGGCGTGTTCCTTAGCATCACCACGCCCTACACGCGGTCTGGCACTGGCTTCTTGTGTCCCAGCGCTTCTGCTAAAGCTGGCGTTGAAACCATGAGCAAGTGAGTGATGTGGAATATTGCTTAACGCGCAGTTCGAACCATTCGTAAATATGTTTAAAGTGTAAAAACTATAACTAGCTTCACAAAATCTCCTGATGGGTGTAACGAATGAGCTTTTAAAAAGTTGAAATATTGATAACAAAATATATTTATACTGCAACATCTCGTAATGATTCACAAAGAAATGTGAGGTCCCTCAAAGCGCCCATTTCGCTTAATGAGAAATTTTCTATCATTTAAAAGATTCAGGACTAAATGTGCTTACATAGCGATTTGTTTTAAGTAAGTACCTAACAGTAACTTAGAGAGTCTTGAAAGAAAGTATTTTCAGTATGTACTTCGTTCAATTTTTGACGTGTTTATCCCCTTTGTTGCCCAAGTCAAATAATTAGCTGGTATACCATACGCTTCGTTGTCTTCTAGTTGTTGCTAGATTGAGAACTAACGCATTCTCTAATACTTCTTTAGCTACATATGAGTTTTTTTTTTTGGGCCGCAACAGACCCATTTCCCAGGGTTGTTTGGTCAGGTCTGGAGGCCAGGAGTCGGAGTCGGTGAAATGGCCTATTTTGCAAAGATAGAGTGGGAATCAGAAGCTCACTGGACTCAGGATTTGGAGTCGGACTTGGTTGATCCGATTCCGCAACCCTGCCACTTCGCAGCAGTAGCCTACGGCGGACCTCGGCTACCTTTGCGGATCCAAGGCTTTGTCCAGTAGCCAAGAATATCCCAACATCGGTACATGAAGATGTAATAAGTGCGATGAGGCCTTCATTGTTGCAGATGGCATCAATACTAAAATTCACGTTGAACGTCATCCATAGACATTCCCGTGATTGCTTCATCTTGACGTTTCTTGCATCTCCTACCAAATTAGCCCTTTCTATGTCGTTGTCTTTCTTTAATTTTTCCAGTGTTTTTACTACTGTCTCGTAGCCTTGATAAACCTGTTTTCTTCTTCTTTTTTTCCTTATTAATGGCATAGGGTGGGATTAAACATTAGGTACGTCTGCTTTTGCTTTAGGTAGGTAACCCGAGAGATACCTCATATGCTAACTTTGTCACCCACTGTACCTTTTTCTGTTTGGCCTCATAATCCTCTTTCTTTTTTCTGCCATTCCCTTGCCTGGCGTTTGGTGGTAAAATCTTCGTGTTCTTCCACCATATTACATGCCCCTTATCTCTTTCTCTCTTGAATTTCTGCTTTGTGTCAGGGAGGCTTGAACTAACTTACAGCTCACATTCCCAAGTGAGTCACTGATGTGCGGAAACGGTTCTTCTGTGCGGCTGACGCTACCCAAAAAATTCCGGAGTGTCTGTGTAGCTCGTCGCTGGCAATTGTGCCAATTGCTATATTTTTTTTAACGTTACTCATCATTGCGTTATTCAAAACATTTGTATCTCAGGAAGTAGCTGATAGAGGTATCTGTGTTTCTTTATGTAATGCTCTATATCACTGGATCTATCACGCCTTTTCTTTCATTTCAGTAATCAGTAACGATAAGAGTCATTATGTAATGACGAAGAACGTTGTCCCTGGCGCTTGGTGCAGGTGTTTTTTTTTTTCAAAGGCTTCATGTAGAAGAGTTTCATTTGGTGCTGTCCCTTTGTGTAGGTTACGTTAGAATTTCTTGGATAGGTTTCGTTCAGCTACAACAGGTGCCTAACCTACATATATATAGTATACCTGAGTCTTGGGTAGGCCACATAAATTGACTTTACCGCACCGGCACCTTGCTTTACTTGATTGACCCGCCCGCCATAACTTCTGTTCGGTTTTTGTTCTGAACTGTTACGCATTTCCTTCCAAGGGACCCGCCAATGGATCTTTCTTGCTTTGAAGGGCCCCCTCTCCGTGAATCCTGTTAGTGGCATATTGTTACTCAAATTACAGCGAAGGAAAACTACTCTGTAGATTCCAAACCCTAGTTTTGTCCATCGTAGGAAATGTATTCATAAAATACTGTAATTTTAACAATCCTTCACTTTCGTTCCTACCCATTTATGGCAATCGCTGTAAATATATTTATAAAGTAATGTCAACACTCCTTCACTTTCTGGTCATTTTGGCATTTAATCCAAAGTACCTTCTCTTCCGAGTTTATAAAGCTGCAGCAAAGTGACGGCTAAGGCAGGAATGGTGTAGTTGTCCTGTATTGCCCACAGATCGCTGACTGCCGAATGGGGCCGATATGGTATGCGCTTCAACTGCATAGCCCCCGGGCCTGTTGAGACGGAAGGAGCGTTCAGCAGACTCGACCCGTCTGGAAAATTTGTGTAAGTTTTGGAGCACTTTAATTAAACGTGGCATTATCAATTGGTGTGAATTCGAGATGAGTTTTTTTTTTACACTTCAGCCTGCCGAGTATCCGATAGGATGTAGAGTTTTGAGCGTGTCTGTGTATCTGTCCTTCGGCACCCATAGCATGGAATTCATCAAAAATCCCATTGGCAATCCTGGTAGTGGCGTTAAGGAGGTGGCTCAGTAGCGGCATGTTCGCTGTTCATTGAGGAAGTGGAGGTGTCGCAACTGCAGTTGCCCTCCTGGACTAGGCTGGAAGAGCACGGGAGGGCAGTCAAGCAGTTGAATATTTTATTTTGTATGCTACCGCTAGTCCAGTGAGGCGGGTCGTGGACTGGAAGGTGCAGACGTTCGTCGGTCCTAGTTTTCTTTAATTTGTCCTGTATTTCAGTCGCCAGCTTAAGTTTTACCGCTTTTGATCGAGTTTCGCCCCAGAAGGCGTAGGATGGCCCATAGGGCTAGGTTAGTTATGTTTGTCCATCCTGGATATGCTATTGTAGCGCAGCAACTGCTGGAAATTTTGTAAGATACCACGTAGGCCTTCGGAACGTCTGTCTTTCGTGCCCAATTTACTTCCTTCCGTTGACACACTCATACTGATGATGCTACATTATGTTATTCCTCTTCTTTCCTGGCTCACTGTTCCTACGCTTTGATCCACCCTAGTGCGTGTGTTCCGCCTTTCTGTCAACAGGCTACTTGTCCCTACTTTTTTCCTTCCTTGAGACACCTTACTTGTGTTTGGATGAATGTGGTGATTTCTTTGCAGTGGTGACGCCCACAAGCGCATACCTGCTGGTCGATTGGGCGAGGTCGAGGAGATAGCCAATCTCGCTTGCTTCCTTGTGTCTGATTATTCGTCCTGGATCTCAGGCGAGGTAAGTTCCTGCTGCACTGATATGGCTTGCTTCCATTCTTTGGTAGCTATAGTCGTACTAATGATCATTTTGTTCTATACACTTCATCTATTTCAGCTGACTTGCATCTTTGTTTCATTGAGGCATCGCGTCTCCCGGATCTCCCTGTAGGTATACCTTATCCTTCTCAGCGTATCTATTACCCTGACTCCTCCAAAGGTCAGCCTAAGTTACTTTCCGCAGGGGATGTTGCATCTGGCCGCAGTTCCTGCTGAAAAAATTTGTTTTAGGTAGGCCCTCTATAGACTTCCTCTCTGCTCCCTGAGGTGGGCCGCCTATTATGGTGAGATCCATCCCGCGCGACTCTTACTTGCTCCCGCGTTGGAGGCCACGGAAGGGGCTCCTCGTATGACTACTTTTCTTTTGTCCTTTTTCGTCATTCTGAGAGCTCTCGGCCCAGATTCTGAGACCCAGAACTCACTCATATAAGTTTACCGGCAAATCCAGACCATTCTGCAGAAATACTGAGATAGAATGAAGAGATGCGGCTTGGAATAGCTGTGCTAGCAAACGTATTTACTACTATAATTGTTGGTCTAAGATTATAAAGTCTTACTCGTACTCTTGGAGTAAGAAGTTATCTGACTCCAACTTCGAACACTCAAAAATCTTTCATGAGTAATAGGTATACTGTATATGCTTCTGCTAGTGGCTAGGGAGATGTTCTATCACTTGTATCGAGCTCTACACTCTTGCTACATTGCGTTTTATGTCACCGTATCTTGCTCTGTTTGGCAGTTCGTTACCATTGATGGCTGCACATACCTTTCCATGACTGAATAATCTTGATTTTTTCCAGATTATCTGCACTCACTTGCAATTATTGATCGTATATTACCCAGCAGGTGACGTATGGTTAGGTTCGCCCATCATACGTCACGGGAGTTGCGCTTCCTGACAACTTTACCTTAGCCGTAGCTATGCTTTCAGGACGTCGTATCTTTCATGCCTGCTTTGCTTTTTCCTCTTCGCATACTTCTACCTATGATGCTTTGTTCTGATTTTCCTCTTTACTACCTACTACTTACTTTTCTCATGCGAGGTTGATCCTGGGTGGAATCACCCTTTGCAATGGTTCCACATTTCTATCGACCTACCTACTACGTGTCATTTTTGCTTTCTTGCAACACCCTAGTTGTGGGTAGATAGGCTGAGTGACAACTGCTCTGCTTCGAGAGCAGAGGTAGTCGGGTTTGAGTCTCGGTCTCTCGCAACGCATTTACACTGCATGTGTCACTCCTCCATCGCGAGGCGAGGGGAAGAAGGTACGTACGAAGAAGGATCTCAAATTGGCTATTGGCACTGGCAACGTCTCCTTTTCTTTACAATACCAGATCTTCCAATTTTTAGAATTAGTGCATAACGAAAACCTCTGTTAACTATATCGACTATTCGCGGGATAATAAATTATCATAATTATTTCTTACTGCTTATTTGAACAACATATTAACTAAGTCTCCCTCTCATTTCGTATGTTGTATTTTTCCCAGAGCATTGCCATTGACGGGGGCGAGTATCCTTACATGGCCGGCGAGTTCAACTTGCTGGACCGCGTGAAGCCTGAAGAGTGGGACATCCTGGAGCAAATCATCAGGTCCAGCAATAAAAAGGATAAGCAAAAGTGAACGGGACGGTAACTGATGAGCAGAATTGAACGTGACAGTAACGGATAAGCATAATTGAAAGTGACAGTAACGGATAAGCAGAAGTAAACGTGACAGGAACTCGCGGTCAAATACTTCCTGCAGTGTTGCTTTGTTTTTCTTGCATTGCCACTTCGACGAATATGTGCAAAAGGTTGCATGTGGCAACACATTGTACATCAACTGGATCAGCTTGTGAAAAGTTTTGCATTTACACCTGGTCGCAACAACGGATTTGGGTCACTTTTGCGCGGATACACGCATACCATAGTTGCTTATTCCACGATATGGTACGTCCGAGCCATGCATGCTGTGATAACATAATTGGTGACTAACTTTCTTTCGCCAAAACACAGGAATTTATTTCAGCTGTACCAATTGCGAACCGCATGTGCATTCTGTTCAGACTACAACAATTACGCAGGACTCATGCATCTTTAACTAAAGACAATTTTCAGGAGTGGTAGGTAAATCACGAGAAAAGCCAGTAATTCTTAGGAATTTGCTTACTTTTTTGCTGGCGTCTGTACTTCGTAAAATTTACGAATTTTTTTTACAGTATAGGCTACCTTCTAAATTTTAAAGTAGATCAATAGTATTTAATGCTGAACGCGCGTGCCATGAGAAAATTAAAATGAGATCTATTGCCATAGAAGTGCTCACTGTTCTCGTTTTATCAAACCTTTTAGTCGTAAATTAGATTTAAACTTCTACTATTGATGTGTGAATGATTACATACAAATAGAGCCTTATCTACATTATATTGTTGACATAATAACGACCGTAAGCCTCTATTCCGCGGAGATCGTAAGAGTATTTATTGGAACTTTGGTAAACTATGCACAGCGGATAGGTGAACACTCAAATCTTTGGTTACGTGTATAGAGGCGTCAAGGGATGTAGGTATATGTACGCCGATGTATGTCGCTCATTCACTGATATGCGTATGTGTACTACCCAAAAATTTTCTAACTTTACAATGCTCTTTCGGTGCTACTATATAATATTTTTACTATGTGTGTATGCATTTTCTTGTTCCATGTATGGGATTGGTATGTGTAAAAAGCCCGCAAAGGTCCGCTAAATTTTCTATTGGTGACGTCACTGTCCCCAGGCTTAGCTAGACCCTTAGATCTTTCCTCTTGTCTTCCAGTTGCACATTCCTACTGATATGCTTTACCCTATTTTTTTTTTTTAATTCACTTAGGGAGCACTCTTGTGCTCTACGTCTCTCAACGCAGGACAATAAATATCTTGTGTGGATTTCGAGAGATTTCAACTTGCTTGTATCATGTTTCATAATAACAACAACTATGCCTGTTACACTGCTTAGCTGGGCCATGTGGTGCAGTTACGTCACCAATGAAGCCCCACGCCTTCAAGTCATTTGCAAAATCGCCCTACGCTGGCTGTGACATTCCTATTGTCTTGGGTGTGCATTTTCTCTTTGAACATTTTCCAGTGAGGAATTTGGTGCCAATGCAGTTTTCTTAACATATCGTTATAGAAATATGAACATGTACCTAGGATGCTCGGGTAGAATTTGGTCTATTGCTGACTAAATTTTTGGGATGTAGCTCTTGTCGTGATCTCACTATTGGACTGTTCTGTGTGGTATCACACTTCACTCGACTACCTTTTGTGATGTCACAGTTCGTTAGACTCATGAAAACCCTCAATATAATACTTATGTTACACTACATTTTTATGTCGAGGGCCGCAAATTCTCAGCGAGATATATGGGGTCTAGGATGTAATGCCACAGTATTGTGTGTGCGGTGCCGGTTTAGTATGCGATTGTGATCTACCTCAGATTCAGGTATATACCTATGTTATGAGGAGCAGCGACCTGCTACCTCAGATTCAGGTATATACCTATGTTATGGGGAGCAGCGACCTGCTACCTCAGATTCAGGTATATACCTATGTTATGGGGAGCAGCGACCTGCTACCTCAAATTCAGGTATATACCTATGTTATGGGGAGCAGCGACCTGCTACCTCAGATTCAGGTATATACCTACGTTAATGGGAGCAGCGACCTGATGAGGAGAAATCGGTAGATTGGTTGCCATAGCCATCAGCTAGATCGTCGAGATGTGTCTTTCGGTAAGGCATCTGTTTTTGGTTTTTGCTGAACCGAGCATATTCTCAACTAATCTAACCAAGCACATAGTTAGTAAGCGGCCTGCCTCGGAAGCTAGCTATGTTAGGTTCCCCACTATAGGTTTGGCTAATAAAATGTCGTAACTTATCAGCTAAAATTGAATTACCTGAACTTTGTGTAGGTCACATACCTACTATATTGGCACCAACTATTCTGTGGTGTGAGATTCTACCTTTTGAAAGAGTCCATATCAGTGCGATGTAGCTAGATATAACCGTGGCATCAAATTATGTTTTATACAATTGTGCACAGCAATGCAATAAGATAATCTTACT
>LQNS02278070.1:8916855-8928100 GCA_001587735.2 Parhyale hawaiensis
GCTCACAATAAGAAAAAAATGCACATATATTTTTTACTGTGTAAAAATCCCAAGATTTCGACAAGTTTGGAAAAAAATTCCTAAGATCCCAAGCTCATCGTCGAAATCCCAAGATCTTGGGAAAAATCCCAAGCAGTGGGAGCCCTGCACTCGAGATAGTTTACTTGTTTAGGATGAGGCGCATCACCGAAGTAGGCATTAGCGCCCCCTCGAGATAGTCTCGCACTATCCGAGGCCGTCGAGATAGAGTCTCTTTCTCGATGGTCTCGCACTATCGCCCTGACGTGGATGTTGCTGGTAGAGATCGTAGCATTTCGCTTCGTCGTGGAGTCGGTTTCTGCTCTTGTTATATCCCAAGCTCTTTGGTCTTGCATCAAGTTGCATGCACTATGCAGTAATGCAAAATGTAAACCCACTGTAACTGTCAACACGATGCTATACGTTGAACAAAGTATAAAATAAACTGGATAGTGAGCTAATATGTATCACTTATGTAACAGCTCAGCGCAGAAATTAATATTATTATTACCGTTACTGCTCTAGTAAAAACTGAAATATCCCAGTTTTCTCTGCGTGTACAAAGGCACTGTCGTAAAGGCGAACAAGCTGTGTAATCCGTACACCGTATACAATTTAAATTGTTACGCATGGTGTACGTCTAACAGTATGCTATAATATATGAATTTGAAGGTACGGTTTAATAAAAAATCATTGGTTTCAAATTCAGTCTCATATGAAAACAAAATAAGGAATTAAATAATCAGCTGATGTCTAGATTCAGTCAGCTGCAGTGGCAGTCGAATATCTATGTTTGATACTGTATGTGCAGTGCATTCTCTCGGAACCTAAACAAAGCCATGCGTGACATCACAGCAGTTCAAAGCCATTCGTGCTTCGGCAGATCCCAAGCCAAGAGAATGTCGACTTCCCCTTGGCTCAAGTATGTCTACGTTATCCAACCATGGATTCGTATGATTACTTGTGACGTCACGCGTGGTTTTGTTTTGGTCGGTGAGAAACACATTTCCATTCACAATAGTGAAAATAACTCAGATATCAATGTCCACAGTACTCCTAAAGCCTCTTACTTCTTACCCGACTAGGTATAAAGAAGCAGAAGGCAGCACAATGGAACGGTAAATGAACATATTTCTGTTAGAATATGATTGAAAGTTAAACAAGAAAATAACACGCAAGTAATCGACATTATCCGCTGCTCTCTCCTCTGGATGTCGGTTGTGTGGAAAAATTACGATAAAGTAAGAGAGGAAAGGGAAAAACAACTCAAACTAAGAGGGTTTATAGATGAATTAAAAACGGGACATAGTATGTACACAAAATTCAAATTCTACCACAACTAATGGTACAAATAAAATTGTTATCTAACACAGTAAAGCAAATATACAATTTTTTAGAAACTACGAAATTTTTAAATTAATTATAACTACGGTAAAAAAAACATTACATAAGCTTTCTAAATTAGAAGTATAGAAACTGAGAAAATAAAATTTGAGTAGAAGGCAAAGACAATAACTCCAAGAACAAAAATATAGGCTTCATAAACGCAAGATCACAGGTTCGAATCAGCTGAAGCTGAAAATATTTACGATACAATAATAATAATAATATTAAAGGGAAGTGGGTGATACATTGATATTACAAATGACTAAGTTATTACATTTAATCGATATATACAGGTGAGTATGAGAGTAGAAAAACATAAAATTGACATCGAAGAAACATACACAGAAAAAACGGGTTTTCCTTCTTAAAAGAAGTGATGGGCAATGATAAAAGAAGGTGACACACTTTTTACATAATGTAAAAGTCATGAAGCTTGCATTCGAGTTATGGATGGTTGTCGATGAACTGAGAGAAGATAGGTTTGAGGGCGGTGTAGAGTTAAGCAAACTTAAAAATGATGATTAAATAATGGTGATTCAAATATTCAAGGAAGAAATGTTAGTTGTTGATGCTACTTGGAATAGACTGATATGACTCCATTGACTGCTGCATGATTTTAGATAATATAGTAATGTAAACCATATAGGAATTTTAGGAAATATGTTCTATACCCAGCAACAATCATCGTATTCATAGGTACCTGAATACTAAAAGTACATACTTCCATTTCATAAACGCAGAGAATACCTGAATATATTAGTGATAAAAAAAGTTATCTGATCGATAATACGAGTACGAAGTTCATTAATCATGATTATTTATGGGAACATTTATCAAAACGTTAATTACAGGCTCAATTATAAGTACTGTACAAAAATATACGGGCGGGAACAAAAGAGCAAAATAAGGTCAGTAGTTTAAGTTTGCGAGTAGTATTTAATTTCCCCAGCGCAAACCGAATCCCAACTTTACCCAAAGCATTTTTCTGCATTAATAAATTGACTTATATATTATAACCCTCGACTTCATAAGTGCCTCAATTGAAGGGCTAAATGCAGATGTGAAATAATTAACCCTCACTAACATTGGTTCGCACGTTCCTCTTTTGAACGTGTTTTTTGAGTAAATTGTCTGACTTTTTCGAAGAATGTACGCGTAACCGTGTGTCTACCGCAAAACAGCGCCAATAATGTTAGCCATTAAGTTTGTTTGTACGGCAGGTAAATACTACAACACGTTGCTCTTCCGATATAAAGGTGCATGATGATAATATGACAAGTGTATAGAGATAGGGTGCTGAAAAGTTCGTGGCTTTAGGGCACCGCCCATGCCTATAACCTATAATTACAATTGATCTATGCGTAGTTATGTGATTCCTTTCTGTTTTCTATATTTGCTTTACCTTTTATTTTTTTTTTAAGACAGATGAAAAAATTTCCAAACTGCATCGCTGAGAAACAAATAAAAACGCATGCGGAAAATTTTACACGGAATATAATATGGCTGAAGCTAAAATTATAACAACAGCAAGAACCGAATAGCTTACCCGTAGGGAAGATGCAATATTTATCTATCTATAGTTTTGAAAGTTGCATCATCTTGCAGTCTCACATCTAGACCTTTCGAAAGTTGGCTTTCTTTCAATTTTATATCCATCATTAGTTACTGTGTTGAGCAGTTTCCACGTCATGCAATACACACTGCATGCACTCAGCTCCGTTACGATCATGTGCTCAGAGAAGTCTAATAAGGGCAGCAATTGACCAATGACAGAGCTAGTTACAAGTCAATTTCACAGCTCCAAAGTACTGTCGATAGATATTTTATATAACTCTCCACTTCGTGAACACCTACATTTCTTAGCACTACAGTAGTGTCTACTTTATTTTGTAAATAAGTGTAAACATTAAGTCAGCTGTAATGTTTTATACGGTGAGATTTGAAATATATTTGCATGGAATTAACTACGTTCACACATGACGGCGCAGAGCTATGATAACAAAGCATAATACTTATGAACACGTCAAACGTAAAATATAAAGTAGCGTATTTTTTATTATCTATTTTACCGTCATCAAAGCCAAGAACTTTCCAGCACCCCCAGTACAAGGACTAGAAACAAAAGTTCATTTAGCATGGCGCCTCAATGATATTTTTTTGCATATAAAAGCCACATTAAAGGCACACGTGAGTAGAATATGTACAGAACATAAAAAATCAGAAAAAATTCATATACTTACAAACATTTGTAAAAAAAATCTGCTTCGTTTGCAAACGTTTGTAAAACAGTTAAACCAGAACGTTTTGCGGATGAAAGTCTGTAAAACAAGAACAATTGACAAACGTTTGCAAAACCTATATATTTTACTAGAAAACGTTGACAAAGCCGGAGAGTTTTTTTTTTTCGGACAAAACGTCGTAAAACCATTTAGTTTACAAAAAGTTGTAGAAACAAAATACTCTATTAGTGCGTGTAAAACCAAACTATTTTACTCACAAACATCGAAAAAACCAGAGAGTTTAACTGACGAACGTTTGTCGGAGCAACAACGGACTTCTT
This sequence comes from Parhyale hawaiensis, assembly GCA_001587735.2. NCBI lineage: Eukaryota > Metazoa > Arthropoda > Malacostraca > Amphipoda > Hyalidae > Parhyale > Parhyale hawaiensis. Next base: position 8,920,820 of record LQNS02278070.1, read on the forward strand.
TTCTAGTAATTGAATGCCAGCCAGTATCATATTAATGCAAACATTGAATTCATACATGATGAAAATGATGTGTATATCTACAATGGCAATGCACACGCAGTAGCTATAAAACATAGACGATCGATAGCAGCAAGCGATTTTTAATTAAACAAAGACGTCGAAAGTATTTCAGGCATCAATTAGCGATCACATATTTCATATTGGCGCTTAATGGCTATTCTATGTGTTACGATTGTCAACTAAATCTCGATTGTGCATATAGCTACATGAAAATGCAAGTTTTTGCTATTGATTTTTTAACACTTTCTCGCAGCAGTTGGCGAGTAATTGGAGATTTTAAGACAGAAAGAGAAAAAAATTACTACCAAATTTAAATGATTTTGTACAGAGAAATATTTTGTAATATTTGATTGCGACAGCGCAATATCACTGGCCTGCGACACAGGGGTAGCTACAAGTAGCAAAATTTTAGACTGATAAAATGATTACTTCGGTATGGCCAATAGCTGTAAGAAACCGAATTAAGATTAACTGCCGATGAATTCCAGTACAGGATATATTATACACAATTACTAAGAAACTAGATAATAAGCGAAAAGATATAGCTAAATGCTTCATTATAAGAATACGCATAGCATATGACACAGAAGAGATTCGACACCTTATTTACCTATGAGATTCTTTTCAAAATGTACCACCAGCTTAGGCTGGAGAAAATTGCTCAAGCAATACGTTTCGATTGAACTCAAAGCTCCATGGTAAAGATACGAATGAGTCCCAAGGATCTCTTACTACCCAATCGGAAATTTATAGGCGTTTATCGGCTGCCTATGAGCAACAGTGAAGGGTATCAAATAACCTCGGATAAATGCCTATAAGTTTCTGATTGGGTATTTCCTCCCCAATAATAGTGCACATTCATTTTCGCTACAAGTAGGCTATATATATATATATGTAGATAAATGCTGTACAGCACAAGTGAGGTACCTGCCCTATCATCAATAAGATTTCACATTCGTTGTTACCCAAGTAAATATGCAGATATATATTTCTGTAGTACAAGTGAGGGAAATGATCTATTTTACATCAGCGTAGACATTCGTTGTTGCTCAGAATAAATAAGCAGATATGTACTTCACCAGCACAAGCATGTCAACTAATCCATCTTCCATAAGAGTTTAGTTTACGGTGGTTCTGTTCAAAGGAAATTTTGAAGATGAATACTTATATAAGATTGCTACATGCATTCATATATTATTTTTGAACTGATGAATGTTAAACATAGTACGGATTTCATACTGGCGGTTAGCAAGGGTCAAGGTCACAATGAACTCAACTCGGTACGAAATAATTCTAATTCGAGTAGAAGCTGTGAAGCGAGCATTACATTCAGTCCAATCGAAAAATTATAGGCGATTATCGTATATTTTCCGAGACGGCCCATAATAGAACATCGAATAATATCCGATGATGAGTAAGGAGAGACCGTCACGAAATCTTACGAGTTTAAGTTGAAAGTTTGTTGTCGAGTAAAATATTCAGGCCTGGATAACGCTACTGTGCCGTCAGCAGCTCGACACAGACAAAAGTGCGGTTCCAAAACCAGCACGTCAATCTGTGTAATTATGGAAAAACTTACAGTAGCCGTGCTGCATAAGCACGTCAAGGTAGGTAATTTCCGTTCATACACGGGAAGACGTGCTAGTTTAGAAACACTAGGTACTTTTCTGAGTGAAGGGTTGGACCAGGCGTCTATATTCTGCCGTGAACTTATTGAATATAGAAACTTTGCTCGTACAAGAGTTTATTCGCATCTGATCTTAGAAAAACACTTTCTATACGTCAAAATTATTCATCTCTGGTTTAGATTCTAAATATAATAAAAAAGTTGACAAACTTTTTTAGTGAGAAGCAAAATTTCGATGTATGCTGGATAGAGATGTGTTTTCAGTAGCGAAATAGTAAATAACTAGCCCGTACTAACAAAAACTTGAGTCCGTTGGGACACCCACAGCCCGGTAGGGCATGCACCATCACCTGAACAGAGAAAATGCGGAAACACAGACACGCTGGTGCCAATACAGCTAGCCAAGCTTCCACGTACGCTCAGCACGCTGCAAGAAATGGCTACAATTCGGTGGTTTCAAGTTTCTTATCGATAAGAGGGTTGGCGAGTTTCTTGAAGGTGTGATGAAGGTTGCTGCGGTAGGTGTCGTAGTGATGAGGGTCGACAGCTTGTGAAGCAGGCGGCCGCTCGTGTGTGGTGAGCCGAGCACTAGAGGCCACCGTGCTATTGCTGTTCTCTCTGATGGGCAAATTAGTATAAATATTATTATTATTATTTTTATTTATTTATTTATTTATTTATTATTATTTTTTTTACAACGAAGTGAAAGTATTCAGTTCGTAATATCATTACATTTTTTTTCTTTACACCAAGCTCTCCACAAGAGGGCACTCAAAGTTAGGATTTACAAACAAAATTGAGGAAGAAACAGAAATATTAGGCTAACTACGACGTGCAATAAAGATCGCTGAATGTAATTCTGTAGCTTCCACGGTGCTGGGGCGGTTTCAAACTCGAGCGTTGTTTCGTGCTGCGTGCTTTTCAATCAACTGAACTTTTGTTCCCGTTCCCATTATCCATTCTAATTTCTTTTTTTTTCTGTGTCAGTAGGCTATGCACGAATTACAGAAATGCAGTTATGATTAACTATCATAAAGTGATGATATGAAATGGAAAGTATGGTACGTTACATGTTCTTTTGAATGGGCTTGAGAAAAAGATTGCAGAATATATTAGCAGATAATTACAGAAATGAAGAGCACATATAGGTTTTTGTAATGAATTCATGAATGGATGATCGAATGATATTCAACGGTACTACGTAACTCACCAACGATATCCAAACTGCTGCATCCTTTTTGGATGGCATATAAGAATTGAAAAATTAGAACAACCTAATGAAAATTGGACTGCAATTTAGAGAGTAGGGATTGAAAAAGAAAACACACACTCGACATCATAGAGACAGGTAAATAGCTACTGTTAGTTGGATTTTCTTGGGATAGCTATAAATTTGCCTAAGGCAGCGGTCCCAAACCCACTCCCCGTGAACTAGTATAGCCTCTACCATCCCGATCCCACCTCCCCCACCGTCGGTACTACTGATACATACACCGTATACTGACCGGTAGTTTGCGCAGACAGGCTAAGAAAAAAAGAACTCTGGATGCTCATTCTTTAGCGCCCCCCTCCAAAAAAAAGGAGCATTAAATGATTTTCCTGCGAGAGCACGCCACACGCTGGGGGTCACAACACGCCAGTGACAGCGCCGGCAAAACTTGCAAAATATTCACACGAAACATCCAAATATTTCTCAGGAACACTTTACATCATGCTAGTATTTATTTCAAACCTGCGATAGAACAGGCAGTAGGTATATAATTGTCTAAATTTTGCACAGAAGTCCGAAAAACTGATTTCACAACACCAGGGCGCCTATAGGAATCTCAAGTCTAAAAATTATATTTTCCTATTCTAATGTTTATCATTCAGCTGAGACTAGAAATGACATTTCTCTATTTATATTGGACCGTCAGTCTAGTCTTTCTTTGACAACAATAATACCCAATATGTAAGTAGCACTTTGGAGCTGAAGAAGGATTTGCCTTTTCCTATTCAACTGCCAGAAATACTTGCACTACAATGTTAACAACTATTTAGGTATTAGGTATTATAAGAAGATTAAAGCCTCCCCGAATAAGTACTAAGCTTTTTCAAGAGAAGAAAAGGAAAGGACATATAGTATGTCGATAGAAAAACGGGGAACCCATGCACGAAGGTGTTCCCACACAGGATCAACGCGCTTGGAAACATCATGTCAGGAAACAATAGGAAGCATAGACAACAGTAAGATCAGAACGAGTATGAGAGTGGAAGGAAGCAAAATGGGCACGAAAGACAGACTTCCCGAAGGGCTAACTATAACAACTATTTACCTAGAACAGTGGGAATGAAAGTAACTTTTTCCAATTCTTAATGAATTGCCAGTAATTCTTTCAAGACAATGAAATAGTTACCTCGAACTGTTGGAATTGAGGCCGGAGTGCCGCATGTACGGGGCCTCCCTCTCAGTTCGGGGACTCAGAGAGGCGTTCACAGCATTCTCATCCAGACTGTCTTGGCCTTCAGACCGCTGACTGCAAGGGAAGATTACACAACCGGTACATAAATTTTTCGAGTAAATTAGAATTGACACGAACGATTTTCGGTCCCTATACATACGGCTCAGCACCCGAATGTTTTATCCAGAGGCGTCATCAAATTAAGGGCGATTAAAACTCAGACAGCTAAGTACTTTTCTACCGCGTAAACTAGCACAACAAAGTATTTCAACGCTGAGTTGTACCCATGGGGAACAAATGACTGTCAAGCAAACCCGCCCATTGGTTTACACAGTTCGCTTTTAACGATACAACAGCAGAGCACCACAGTGACATCTGGTTTCGACTTTTTAATATATTCTGATACCCAATATCGCTGTATGTAATGTATTTCGTAAACTACACTTTTTCTTGAGTGTAACGAATACTCATTTGATGAGCAATTGCAGCTGTAAAATAAGAATAAAAACTAATAAAAAGGGTATTCACCAACTTAAACTGCAAAAAAATGGACGTTACCAACAGTCATGACAAACTGAACATAAAAAAATACATAAAAAGGGTATTGCAACAAAAAACAAGCACAAAAACTCATGAAAACAAGATAAAAGAACGAAACAAACATAAAGACAAGCACACTCACACAAAAGGTTGATACCTTAGAGACTCTTCTTCTTTGTACCACTCGTTGTCAAATCCTCCATTCATCCAGATGGGGTTACTGCCCTCGACACTGTGTAGGTTGGTGTTGGGGACCGTCTGGTTCCGGTTGAGGACAGAGTCGTTCGAGCCTGGATGGTAAAAGAAAATAGAAATTAGCATTTCTTTTTAGTGACGATATATGCATTTTTTCAGGCTTGCAGAGAGCCTAGTTAGTTTTTTCAGTTGTCTTAGCTATATAATACAACCTTAAGCATTTTTGATTGGGCGCCAAAATAAAGTCTTAGAGGCTGGACTTGTTTGAAACTTTGCGCATATGTGACGCCTTCGACTCGCTCAACTGAGTTTCAGACAATGACCCTCAATCGGTTACCGTTTCGACTTCCAGTAACTCAATCTTTCTGCAGAAATTGGAGTCTACAGCAGGCGTAACGTAATCGGATTGCTTTTAACATTTGTAAGACGATTCAAAGTGACAAAGCCGAAGCTTCTGTCTGAAGTTTCGCAAAAGTCAAGCCCTTAAGGCTTGATTTTGGCGTCCAATCGAACATGCTCCATATGCACTCTAGCTTGTATTACTTTGAATTCGCTGCTGTACAGAGCACGTTAAAAAGAGTTTTAATAGGAATAAAACTGGAAAACTTTTACTCTGTGGAGACCACAATATTTTTTTTTTGCATTTTTTCCTATTTATTCCTATGGAAAAGAAATAAACTTTAATTTTCAGAAGGAATGGCAGTATTGAAGAGAACTCCGCTGAAGGCTGTAGAATTAAATAAATACTATGAGTACATGCCGCTGAGAGAGAACACTGCGCGTTACAACACAATCAATATACATTAGTGATCTATAAACTTAATTTGTTCTAGGTTGAAACGAAAGCAATTCTTGTCAAAATACAAAATTTTGGCATAAATTACAGAGGTAATAAGTCGCTCTTAAGTAAAGGAGTAACAAGCAAATGAATTAAAAAGTGATATTTAATAACAAGAGTAGTCTATTGTTTGAGTGAATTGTAAAGCTCTTTTTAACAATGAGAGCAACACGATTTGTGAAGCCAATAATGAAATCGCTCTTAAATTACTTACATTGATAAAAAGAACCAGAGAACTACGCCCGTAGTTCCACACTACTAAACACAGCTAAATAATGGTACGCAAAAAATAGATCGGCGCATAAAATACAGATCGGGAAGTGGTGAATTTCCCCGTTCTATATTTAGCTGTCCAAATTACACGGAAAAGCATAAGTTGCTGCAAGTGTTTACTGCGAGGTAAGAGCGCTTATCTTCCATGCCACTCGAGCTTACGAGGTTTATGACATCCATTACAACTTCGTTCTATGACTTTACAGATAACGCTCATGGCTTCTGAGTCATCCCCAAACCCTAAACTTCTTATCTGCTGGCATACGAAAAAGTGGAACAGTTGCTACCACTTTTCATTTACAGTATATAATAATAATAATTATATGTTATTATTGTCATTGCAGTGATGGTTTTCCCGCCGTAGTCGAAAGGAGCACAACACAGTATCATTTTATGACACTAGTTAGCTACATACAATCCATTTTGGCACAGAAAATTAACTGTTGCTGAGGTACATATTCAAATGCATACTCACAAAAATACTTACTATTGGTCACATAAATTGCTCATCTAATGTAGAATTTTAAAAAAGCGGAAAAAATATTAGTAAAGCGTTGCGATTAAATTATTACGTACGGTGTAGGCCTATATGCACTATGCACGCGGTATATATGTATTATGCATTGTTATGTATTAAGTATTATAATGTTATTATATTATTATCCATAGCTACTATAATCAATCATTACGTATATGTGTATTATGCTACTATAACTTATTATCAAGTATTATATAGTAGTATTATCAGCTACTATTATCAATATGTATCAATATTATATGCATCTACTATGTATTATATAATATTATGTACTAGTGTAAGGTATTATCATTATTACCTCCATCAAGGAGGTAATGTTTTCGTTGGGTTAGCCTGTTATTCTGTCTGTCATCGAGATAACTCAAAAAGTTATTGACGGATTTAGATGAAATTTACAGGAATTGCTAAGTATGAAAGGAGAAACAGATGACCAACTTTTGGTGAAGATCCGTCCATCCGTTTGTTTGTCTGCCTCAATTTTGTCAATGCCATGACTCAACAAATTACAGACGGATTTTCATGAAATTTATATGAGTTATTAGGTTTATTACGAAGCGTAAAAAACAAATTTCGGTGCAGATCGGTTGGTTTGTTTGTATATTTGACTTAGGTTTGTCATAATGTTTGTTAGCAGCACAACTAAACAATTAACAATTTATGAGCGGATCTTCAAAAAAATTGCAGAAAGTCTTAATACCACCAGAGGGTAGCAATGATTAGATTTTGGTGATGCTACAACGAAAATCATGGTCTTAGCACCAATTTAAAT
>LQNS02278070.1:8937666-8949219 GCA_001587735.2 Parhyale hawaiensis
TTTAACATTTGTCTGAGGGGCTTGTTTTTTGTCTCAAATTGAAGACAATTCTGTCACCTTTGGAATAGACCTTGTGCCATTCATCTGCTGTTAAAACTTTTGCCGCAATGACTAAAAAACTGAAAACTTTGCCCCTTTGCACTATTGTGTTGAGGATAGTGGGAGCTGGCACTCAATTATTTGTAAGAGGATAGTGTAGTGACAAAGAGGATTGTTTTCACTCGCAACACGAAAAACTAACACATCAGATACTACCAGAATTTGTGTGAAAACGTTACGGCTGTACAGATACTAAAAGAATTCGTGTGAAAACCTTACGGCTGTACAGATATGTACTAACAGAATTTGTGTGAAAACGTTACGGCTGTACAGATACTAACAGAATTTGTGTGAAAACGTTACGGCTGTACAGATACTACAGAATTTGTGTGAAAACGTTACGGCTGTACGGATACTAACAGAATTTGTGTGAAAACGTTACGGCTGTCGCCCGTAGCTCGGCCGTATTTGTAGTTGTCCCAAGCCTCTGCAATGAGGTTGTACTTGTTCACGACCTCCCTGTTGAGTGCCTGAGCTACCACCAGCTCGCCTGTTTCAGCGTCAATCTGTTGATAAAACAGGGGAGAAATTAGTCGTATGTAGCAACGAAATAAAGCCCTGCATGAACAGCAAATCATTAGGGACAAGGATGACGCTACAATCGATCGCTCGCATTAAATAAATCTCATGGTCGTATCCATGATACCAGTTTTTTTTTAGATATTTCCAGCCGCACCGAGAGACAATAATGACGTCACAATGGTCGCGAACGGTCAGTTTGAAGTGCGCTTAAAAGTTGTGCGTCTGTGTTTTCCTTTGTCTGTAGTATTGCCGCGCTACGTGGTTTTTATCTCTCGTAGGAATACAATAAACAATACTTGTAGCAAAATAACACTATCTGGGTAAGATAGAGTTATATTTAAATTTATAGAAGCTAAATTACTATTAAACTGCTGCTGCTGATCATCGAATAACGTTGATTCACATTAACTCTAAACATTTGTTTAGAGCCTACTGAAGTTCAACTTCCACTAGCCTCTTGCCCCCTGTGGGCGGGTGGCTCTCACCCACTTCAGCCTGTCTGGGGTCAACCAACCGGTGTCTAGGAGTCGGAGACCTTAAAACAAGGTCAAAAANGTGAGAGCCACCCGCCCACAGGGGGCAAGAGGCTAGTGGAAGTTGAACTTCCATCCGGCGTCTAAACAAAGCACTTTCGCCTCAACTAACGTTTCGTTAGCTCAAGGCGAATTAATTACAACGCCTTTACAGCCGCGAATTTTTCAGCACCCACCGTGAAACTGTAGCCCACCTGGAAATCAAAGTATCCTTTCATGCCTCTCTGGGGGCTGAAGTTCAGCTTCACTACCCCAGTGCTGGAGTCCACCACGAAGGGCTGTTGCCGCACGTTGTCCAGCCCTTCAGACACGGTCGCCTGAACGCTGCCCTTCAGGCTGAAGTGCAGTTGAGCATTCAACCCGTAGTCCGGATCTACAGCCTGGAAAGAATATAAAAATGGTTTTAATAAAACTTTCCAAACTATGCTATTGCAGAGAATAAAGTATTGAAATCACGCGTGTGACTAAGTCACAGCGTTTGCATTAGCTGGCATTAGTTTTTACCATATCTTTCAACTTTACCTGGTTTCCCTCTTTGATTTCTTTCACTGCCTAACATAGAAGAAGTATATAAAAGAGCGTTTGCACGTAACTTCAATTACTTTTGCTCCATTCACCGCGTAAAACTTAACAAATCAAGTATATCAGTAAACAAACATAGACAGGAAGCATTCATTAAGGATACATATCCAAATAGGAGTCTGCTACTAACTCCACTGATTATTATAGTCAAGACAGTAGCCCATTTTCGTTTTTTAAACTTACGAGCAATTTCAAAACATCTTGACCAAAAGGAGACTCGGTAGAGATACCGCCCGTGTAAACCCTTCGGGCGAACTTGGGAGCGTTGTCGTTGACGTCATTGACGTTGACGACAACCTTGAGCAGCGTATCATCACTTGGATCAAACGTCGTCACGGGCTCGGGATCATTGATACAATCTTCACTGGCTCTAACTAGCAGGATATGCTGATCCCTTTCTTCTCGATCCAAAGGCTCTACCACCTGTAAATAAAAGAAAATACGTTTGGTATTATCCAATATTGTGTAAAGTTTAAAAAATGCTCTGAGCACCGTAGCCAATTTCTGACAACAAGGAAACATCACACACGTATCGAACTTTCGGGAAACGTTCGTAGCTTCCTTATAAAAACAGAAAAATCATAAAAATGTTGCGTCATGTCTAGGGAGTGACAAAAATATATTTTACTGATAGTCTGGTGTATCTCTTCCTATTATGGATAAAGCTTAGTGGTGAAATTCTGTAAAATTGAATACTGATCTCATGATTGACAGTATCATATTAGAATTAGATACAAGACAACCAACTAGTTAATTGATAATTTTGGTTTATGACTTCTTCCCTATCGATATTAAAGTGTAAAGGTAAAACTGAAAGTCCCTATACATATACACAAGAAGTTAATACAAACCTCCAAAACGTGCGTGACTTTGTCGAGACCAAACACTCCGAGGGTGTCGCCGGCCACGACGTAGTAGCAGACCGTGTTCATGAGCTCCTCCAAGTCCAAGTCATCTTCATCCACAGTGTCCAGTAATCTGACCCTCTCCCGGCCGGGAACAACGTTTTCTGCGAATGAAAACAGAACAATTTATGTAGGAACGTTTCGTAAGTGACGGTATCTAAAACACAATATTTTTTTCAATTTTGTTAAGTATTACGTCGTTACATTTCTTTAAAAATTATATAAAAATACCCGGGTTCCAGTAAAAAAATGTTGCAAGTCATTGTTTATTTTTCTATCTAACCCAAATGGTGTGGTCGGTAAAATACACCTTATTTTTAGTATATAATACAAGAAAAATCCGATGGAGAAAGTTTTAGTGGCATCTAGAGAAGAGTATAACTAGCATATATACCAGGAAATGATTACAGGTATAACCAGGAAGCATCATAGCGACACTAGAGCCCTTCTGGCAATACTAGGCATTAGTGTCACCACTTTTTTGGGAGGTTCCATTGGTTCGGGGAAGTCACTTTCGAATTTTTTATTTAGAGAGATGTTGCATTTATAAATTATGCAAAGCATTTATAAATAAAATACATAAATATTTCAAATGGTACGTGCAACTCATTCTTATTGACTACAAAGACTATCTTTGACCGTCAATATTCGTAAGGGATAGTACCGAATAACAAAATGAGAGTTCGACGATGTGTTTTCCTCTCAAAAAATAAACTCACCAGTGAAGTTTAGGGCGACAACATCTTGCGGAAACTGTGGCTTACAATCGTTGATGTTGCGGACGTAAATGGTGAGGTCGAGGTCACCCTTGAGGGGTGTTGGTAGTCCGTGATCATAGGCCTCCACCCGAAGCTGAGGAATGATGTTCTCCATAAATTGACAAATATAATACGTAGAGATAAATAATCCAGCATCAACATCACAATGACACAAGAAATGGCCAGTAACCACTCATATGAAAAAATCTATTTGTTGTTGTTGTGTTTACGCCTAATTGGGATCATCGTCCGGAGGAGGCTAAGGTGAGGGGCACGGTAGTGGAGGGAGAAAAATCAAAGAAAAGAAAGGATAAGAAGAGAACTACCTACAGACACGAAGGAAGTCCTCCCAGAGTTGAACGGGAGTGAGGGCCGTCGGAAGAGTATTGTAAAACAATTGTGAACATTGAATCAATGACAAGTCATGGGTATTAGTTACCTCATAGAGTTTTTGAACTTCCCGGTCCAGGGGCCTGAGCAAGGTGATGGCCCCAGTGTGCTCGTCGATGGCGAAGGTCCGATGGGCCCCGGCCACGTCTCTCTGCAGCTGGTAGCGGATGGCTCCGTTGGCTCCTTCGTCGTCATCGATGGCTCGTACTTGGATGACGAGGCTCCCGACGGTCGCGTTCTGGAGAAATATGAATCAGAACTCTGCTTTAATATTCGCCTTTGAAGTGTATGGAAAACATAGTGAGGAATGGAGCTCTAGACAGTCTTGCTTAAGAGAAAGAGGTAAACATGAGGCACAAGTAGTTTTTACATTCTCGGTAATTATCGTGAGGAATAAAAAAACTCGCGTTTCGAAACAAACATACAAATCAACACAATTTTATCTCTAGGAATTTGAAATTATTCAAGGTCACGAGTTGAACACAATAATTAACTCCGGTCAGCCCAGATACACGAATCCTGCCAGGGCATGCACCACAACTCGAGACAGACAGATGCGAATACACAGATACGAACTCTGTTCCCATTACAGCCACGCTTCCGTCGTAAAAATTAGAGAAGAAACACAACGCACCTCAGGCACCCGGACCGTGACGTTAGCGTCCGGGGACACGAAGCGCGGCGGATGGTCGTTATAGTCGGTGACGCAGACGCTGACCGGAGACAAGACCTCGTTAGGAGGCTGTCCCAAGTCTCTGGCAGCCACCACCAGCGTGTAGTTGTTGTAGAGGCCGACCAGAGGAGCCTTGGTGATGATCCGAGCAGAGGCTACGTCGATAGGACGAATCTCAAAGAGGCCTGCAGAGGTAGTAAAAAAATGCCTAACAATACAAGAAATAAATAAAGGACATATGGCAATGGCTCGAGAATTTTCAGAGCCAAGCAACTCCACGGTTTTTTTGCAACGAAAATGAGTTATTAGGTGCGGCGTTACAACGTTACGGACACCTACTACTAGGTAATACTGTTATGAAAACACGCCCAATTCACTGCCGCCACTGGAATTCAGCGAATTCGTTGCCACTTGTGTTCACTGGAACTCACCAAGCTCGTTGCCACTGGAGATGCCGAACTCCACCTTGCCGTTGCTACTCTCAGGGTCATCCTTATCCGTGACCCTGACGACCGTGACGGTGTCGCCTACAGCGTGGAACTCCGTGACGGTGGTGCACCCATCCCGGGGCTCGAACACCGGCACTTCGTCATTGATATCAGCGATTTCAACCCTGCAGTGTGCAAAAACCTGATTACTGGATGCTAACTGAGGCGGGTTAAGCAGAAAATGGTGATAGCTTACCACAAACTACCATAAAAAACTACCAAGGCAAGTAGTGTTGGGCAGAGAATATCATTATTATTATTAACGTTATTATTGTCAAATCTCACGCCAGGGGTTCCAGGGACAGGAAATAAAATCTAAATATAGCATTAAACAACCCTAAAATGTCCAAGGCTCTCAAATGTGAATCCCTCGAAAGTATCATTCTCGGCTGACTTTAACGCCTGCAGAATTGCAAGGATGCCATTTAAATATAGGAGAGGAATATCATTTGATTTGCCTATTATTTGTTGAATACTGCGGGTAATATTGCAGATACAACAGGATTCGGTCGCCTGTTGAAAGCCCATATTGCATCTCGGATACAAACAACGCTTGAATTACCTGTTATTTAAAGACACCATAAGATAAATGAGATTATATTACAGATGCAAAAAAAATTTTAGTACTTGAAATGTTTTCAAACTACTATAGATAGCATTAGTACTTATATCTTTTTTTGCAATTAAGATCAGGTCACTCGTTGAATGTCAATTACATTTTGAAACAAATAAATCATTTGGGTCAGCTGATACATATCACCTCACCAGAGTTTAATCACAATCAGCAGTTTTTTCTGCGTTAGCGCAAGGATTGATAAACGTTCTGTGGTGGTGATACCGTAAGGTTGGGCTATTTCGTCACCCCGGGCGTTACTTCGGCATGTCGCAAAGTTTTCAGTTTTTTAGTCATTGCGGCAAAAGTTTTAACAGCAGAAAAATGGCACAAGGTCCATTCCAAAGGTGACAGAATTGTCTTCAATTTGAGACAAAAAACAAGCCCCTCTGATAAATATTAAAGAGTCAGTTGGACGTTGAATTTGTATACTCACCTTCGACGTCCAACTGACTTTTTAACATTTGTCTGAGGGGCTTGTTTTTTGTCTCAAATTGAAGACAATTCTGTCACCTTTGGAATAGACCTTGTGCCATTCATCTGCTGTTAAAACTTTTGCCGCAATGACTAAAAAACTGAAAACTTTGCCCCTTTGCACCTATTGTGTTGACGATAGTGGGAGCTGGCACTCAATTATTTGTAAGAGGATAGTGCAGTGACAAAGAGGATTGTTTTCACTCGCAACACGAAAAACTAACACAACAGATACTAACAGAATTTGTGTGAAAACGTTACGGCTGTACAGATACTGACAGAATTTGTGTGAAAACGTCACGGCTGTACGGATACTAACAGAATTTGTGTGAAAATGTTAAGGCTGTACGGATACTAACAGAATTTGTGTGAAAACGTTACGGCTGTCGCCCGTAGCTCGGCCGTATTTGTAGTTGTCCCAAGCCTCTGCAATGAGGTTGTATTTGTTGACGACCTCCCTGTTGAGTGCCTGAGCTACCACCAGCTCGCCTGTTTCAGCGTCAATCTGTTGATAAAACAGGGGAGAAATTAGCCGTATAGAGCAACGAAATAAAGCGCTGCACGAGCAGCAAAATACCATAATGTTAATAAACAGGAAACACAGATTTCTTTTCCCATAACAAGATACACATTAGGCTTGTATGATAATAAAAATTTCACTAACAGCGGTATATCGATCTGTTAACACAGCAGTAAATAAAATACGAAAGAAAATCACGCACAATGAATAAATGTTCAGTACATCATTCTGTTGATGTAACATTTGTAAAACTTATCATGAACTGAACGTTGGTTATTTCGCGATATCGCCCAAGTAAATATTCACTATTTCTATATTCAACGATTTTAAACCACAATACAAGCAAAGCTCCACTTTTACCTTAAAACGAGACCTCCTTCTGACGGTCTAAGTTCTAAGCCGCGTGGGCGCACAGTACGGAAACGAGAGAGACCCTCAGTTTCAGTCCCACCTCGACGCCCTAATACTATAGTACTCAAGACTGCATTGGAAAACCCCCAATATAATAATAATAAATACTCAGACTGCATTACCCACAGACTGATATTTCTTCAGTCTTTTTGCCCAATCATTAGGGACAACGATGACGCTACAATCGGTCGCTGGCATTAAATCTCACGGTCGTATCCAGGATATCAATTTTTTTTAGATGTCTCCAGCAGCATAAAGAGACAATAATGACGTCACAACGGTCCCGAACGGTCAGTTTGAGGTGCGCTTAAAAGTTGAGCGTCTGTGTCTTCCTTTGTCTGTAATATTGCCGCGCTACGTGGTTTTTATCTCTCGTAGGAAGACAACAAACAATACTTGTAGCAAAATAACACTACCTGGGTAAGATAGAGTTATATTTAAATTTATAGAAGTTAAATTACTATTAAACTGCTTCTGCTGATCACCGAATAACGTTGATTCACATCAAGTCTACAACATTTATGTGACATTTCTCTATTAGGTAACCCACCTTAAACATTCCCTGGGAGGACTTAGAACATTTATATGACATTTCCATATTATGCAACGCACCTTAAACATTCCCTGGGAGGACTTAGGGTCGAGAAGGAACGTGATTCTGCCATACTCTCCGCTGTCCGCGTCGGTGGCCGCGAGTACCAGGATAGCTGTACCCGGTGGGGCATCCTCGCGGACAACCACCCTGCTGGGGGGGTTCACGAACTGAGGTGGGTTGTCGTTCTCATCCAGAACCTGGAAAATACAGTAATGGCAAACATTAATACACACACCAGTGACATCGTATAACCATCTAAACCTAAAAAGAGTTGTGGCAGCCCCATGCAAAAGCTGTTGCACTAGTTTATAGTTTAGCTAGTGAGGTGAGCAAGGCTTTCGTTAGGGTAATTATTTTTAATATAAGTCGTCTTCATCGTGCACCCTGACCCAGAAACCCACAAGTTCTAGTATGTACTGCAGATTTATATAATTTAAGGCCCTGACGAGTGTACGGCAGCAGTCAACCACAGATCACATGGGCTGTGACGTCATTAACGGAAGACTCATATGATAACTATGCCTCCCCCAGTAGACTATGAGTGACAGAAACGCTCGCTAACTGACCACACACTGTCGAACACCAATATTTTCCTCCCTGGCCTGGGATCGATCCCGTGAGAGTTAGTGAGACAACATCTCCAACCTCTCAGCCACGGGGGGGGGGTATAAATGCTATCATTAACTCAACATTACCTGAACAAACACATCGACAGCCTCAGCACGAGCGGGTACCCCAGAGTCTGTGGCGACTACGGAGAAGTTGAGCCAGTCGTATGTCTCGTGGTCGATTCTTTTGCTCACGAGAATCTCGCCCGTCTCGGCATCCAAGTCCACCAGTGACGTCACGTTCGGCCGGCCCTGGAGGTGAAAATTTGGTTCATGAGCAAGTCAACTATATCTATTCAAAATATTAGTAACAGTCACACAAATAATAGCCACAAATATCTATGACACCAGGTAACTCAAGTCTACTATAGATGTCACGTTCGAGCAGACGTGATCGTAGAAGTTTAGTTCGTCTATGATAGTGTAAACGAAATTTGCACAAAAATAATGGTAATATTCATGCAAATAATAGGGGGAAACCCAGAAAGGTCTTGCGCTTTTCGGTTCTGAACTTTACTATGAAACCACACAAATTATTTTTGGTACATCGTAGTTAGAGATTCAACTGAATAGCTATATACTGATATCTCCATAAATATGACCCTTTCGTAGGTACCACTGTATCAGTTTGAGAACCGATATATTACAAATAGTGGTTTTGTTTCTACGAAAAACGAACGTTAGCTAATCCAGGCAGGAAAAGGTTAAATTAATATTAAAATTCGAATCAAAGTCAATTTGGGGACAAGCATTGAAGGTGCCACAAACGATGAGGAAGTGTCAAGAGAGGAAACTTTATAGGGTTAAACTGAAACATGCAGTACAAGAAGGCGAGTCAAAACTCGAAATTGGCCACGTCAATATTGGTCGTAAAGACGTAAAATTGATTTTTGAATATGAGGAGTCAACACTCGAAAGTGGCATTTCAATTATTAAGAGTCAACACTCGAAATTGAAATTTCAAAATTAGGAGTCAAACCTTGAAATTAGCATTTCAAATAATAGAAGTCAAAACTGTAAATTGGCATTTCCACATTACACGGCCGGTGCTACATTCCATAGCAAGTACGGCTTATGCTAATTCAAAACTTCATGCACACATTTTCGATTTTTTCACGGATACTACCAACCTGGAGACTGTAAGTGATTGTCCTGTTCTTGTCGGCGTCATCGGCGACTACGGTGACGATGTGCGTTCCGGCCTTCGCGTTCTCGGCCACAGATCTTCGATAAAACTCTTTTCGGAACTTGGGATCGTTGTCGTTGGTGTCGTCGACAACGATGGTGAGGGTGGTGGATGTGGACTTTGGTCCCTGTCTGGTGTTGAGGTCCTCGCAGAGCACAAGGAGTCGGATGACCTCCACCTTCTCTCGGTCCAAAGCTCTCACCAACCTCACGACCCCATCTTCCTCACCGATCTCAAACGCTTCGACATAATTGTACTCTGTTACCTGAAAGTTTACAATATTCGTTGACGAAAAATTCAGGTATTACAAATAAATAGCTAAAATGAATGCTATATTTTGTGATTTAGTATCTAATTAAGTTATACGATTACCTTAATAATATCCAGCAAACAATAGAAAGAAAGTAAACACGACCCCATCTTCCTCACCAATCTCAAACGCTTCAACATAATTGTACTCTGTTACCTGAAAATTTACAATATTCGTTGACAAAAAATTCAGATATTACAAATAAATAGCAAAAATAAATGTTATATTTTGTGATTTGGTATCTAATAAAGTTTTACGATACCTTAATAACATAGAGCAAACAATAGAAAGAAAGTAAACTGATGCACCGTCTTTACGGGTTCTGTACTGGTGGTGCCTACAACATGGAGACTAAGTAAAGAGTTACTCTTCAAATGTAACTTAAACTTCATTGTTAGGCTAGCAAGAACTTCTACAATTTAAATTGCCATGAGCACCTACTTGTAGGAATAGACTTTTCAAAAAATAATTAAATATAGGCTACTAACCTTGACGATGGCTCCTTCTTCACTGCGTGCCTCGGAATTGGTTCCATCGATTGCATACCGCAGGTCATCGTCTTCGTCGGGGTCGAAAGCAGCAACTTTAGTGATAAAGTTTCCAGGTGTTACACTTTCACGAACCCTGAGGTAAAACCGACAGTGTCGTTAGAAGGTTTACGGGATGTACTTAACAAGCAACGGAAATGCTTCCAAATACTTGACGCAGGTCATCGTCCTAAGAAGGGCAGCAACTTAGTGATACATACATATAAGTTCCAAGGAGAGACACTTTCAGGAACCCTGAGGTATAAAACCGACAGGCTGCATTAGAATGTTCTCGGAATCCAATTAATATGCTGAAAGAAAACGTTCACAAGATTGATTGATTACGAAGATTTAAGGAAGATTAACAGAATGAAACTATTTTCTGGGAACAATCTGATAACAACCAAATGTAGTCAGTTCTTTGATGAGCATGCATGCATATGTAACCAGATTGCTCTCAGAATATACTTTAGAGACTAGGCTATTGAAACGATCCGGAAATTTGCTTGATCCATCAGGTAGAACCTAAAATCTATAGGGATGTTAGTTATACGTTATCATCCACTAATACTACATAAATTAATTGATAAAAGTGGTAAAAAAGATATCAGTCGTTGATATTCGTAGACCGGATCTATCTCGCTAATCCATATGGCGAGACCCTCCATCACCCTTTAGGAAGAAATGAATATGGAAGCGTGTTAATCAAGCAAAATGAAATCAAGAATGATGACTGGGTTATAGTTCGGCAGGTGATGATAATTTCTGCAACACAGTGCGCTGCAACAACACGCCTAAAGACTTATTCATATGATCGTGTTTTGGTCCTGGTAAGTAATATACTTAGCTACTGAATAATAAGTAGCCTATGCGTTCTTTTTAAAAACAACTGCGAGGCTTACAAAAGATTTACAAATCTGCATTAAAGTGTCACTAATAAAGTTTCGGATATTTCTTCAACTCTGAGGGAACTTAACCCTTAATGGGCACAGCAACGCATTGGAACACGGCGTAGTATACGAATGGGGACCAAGAGAATGTCGTATGAACCCGTCTTAATAAAGACCTGCGACAGTGATAGAAAACTATCATCATTCCTTGCTACAAAACTCTATAGAGTAAAAAAAATAAAAAAGAACGGATGGATGACTCCAGATTACATAAATAAATAAATAAATAAAAGAGGTCACTGGCATCAGCAAGCAAAGAGGCAAATCAGGCACAACATTCCTAAAGGCCTTTTTAGACGTGATACATATCTGCCTTGTCGCGCGACAATTTGTATCAGGCGAGTCGCTGGCGTGTATCAGCCACAATTTTCCCGCGACATTTCGCTATTGGCCTTGCACCAGTTGAGTG
>LQNS02278070.1:8985295-8997185 GCA_001587735.2 Parhyale hawaiensis
AATTGTGCAGCAATAAAAATTTGTAAAGCTTTTAGTCTTACTAGTGCGTATTGCTTTACAGATATACAGCGCATCAAGATAGTGGCGTTGTTACTACCCTCAAAGTCTGACGATGACGTTATTGCCGCGGGCTGTAGGGACAGTATCCTAGTTGGAGGTGTACAGTCAAGGAGTCTTTAAGTTCAACAGAATTTATGGCTCCCAAGATGGTGTTTAGTGGTCTTAACTTCTGAGGCTGCCTACGATTCCGTTAGGGCAATGAAAATGACACACAGCTAGTAATATTAGCAGAAGAAGTAGTTAAGACAGCGAAGGGTGCTAGTGTTTCAGTGCCTAGGTTTTCATAGAGGTGGACATTTCACAACCACAAGTATTTTCGCCTTGGTAAATATGTCAGAAGGTCTCAAGGCTCTCACACCAACTACATTGTGGTATATAGTTAAACCAGAAGCACGAGCAAACACATTCATAAAATACATACAATGAAACCTACACCAGTTCTACGATACCGCGGCCACACTATAATTTTATCGCAACAGCGTGAAGTGAGGATGCGCAGCTTGAATGTCGTTCATGTTACCGTATCTATGCTACCGAGTTTAAATATATTTTAAAAAATAAGTGAGCTACTCATCCTCGCTTCCCGTTGTGCGCACCAAAGTTCATGTGGCCCAAGGAGCTTCTATAGAGAGGAGGGAGCCAGGAGTCTCGTCCGTGAAGCTCAAGAGTCGCTTATGGCTGTCAGCCAGTCGCATATGCACCAATCGCATATCAGTAAAGAGTCGCTTCTGGCTGCAGCCAGTCGCTACGCACCAATCGCATATCGGTAACTCGGTTTGTCTGCTGCTCCCCATCACTGCTCCACATCACTTTCACGAATGAGATTCATGAACGTGTCTCACAGCTGGGTAACTCGCTGACGAATCTGTGAATGAGCCGCAGGGCTCCCTCCTCCTCTACTGAAGCTCCTTGATGTGGCCTCAGCATTAGACTACCCCGATGAAGCAGGAGATAGGAATCCCCAGTCACGCATGACTTCTAGAGTAGAATTAACGTTTAAGTATGACCAAAGCTATGCATAAAGATAAGAGGTGGGATTTGCAGCCCGAGCCTTGAAGAGTAAAAAAAAGGCCGGAGGTTCAAATATCCTGCGGCCCTTGCATTGTTAGCCTCAAGAAGGGCCGCAAGTGCCCACCTTTGACAAAACCTGGGAAGTGCGCAATTACCATTGAGATCGCCGTCTCGGGCCAGTATGAAGACCGGCTCAGGGAATTCGGCGGTGTTCTCGTCGATGCGAACATCATAGCTGCGTTGGGAGAACACCGGCCTGTTGTCGTTCACGTCCTCTATGATGATGTGAACACCGACGGTGTTCCTGGAGTAGGGGTGAACTGCTAGAGAACTTTGAATAATCCCAAGTAATGGAGTGCACACCGGCAGTGTTCATGAATAGAATTCATCGAACAGTCATTAATGTTAACGATTATAACAACAGCCTGCTGCAGTTCCCTAATATAATGAGGTCTGCCATAAACCATACATACACTTGGAGAATAAAATTTTTATGAATTCTGTCATAGAAAATTCATGCGGACTTACGTAATGAGAATAACCCTATCTACGCTAGGCTGTTATTTTCCTGAAAATATTCCCAGTCATATTGTATTGCTACGGAGAAAAAACCTTTGTAGCGAGATAGCACAGCCTGGTACGCATAGGGTGAAAGCAAGTTACTTTTGGACATCGCAATAATTTTTCATTCGTATAGGTATCCATACAAATTCTATACTTAGACAGACTTTTGGACTCAATAGCAAGAGGGGCTATAAGTATACAGGTAGCTCCATCCGTCATAAAAATGACGGCAGAATAATTATTAGTAGGTCCCAACTTTAGGAAAACCCACGTCGTCTTCTCTGTTTATTACTCTTTGGAGGGCATTTCAGATGAAAATTCAATGTTCCGCCAGAAAGCACAGATCATCGCTGAACTACGTAGTTCAGCCATGGCTCAGATGTATACCTGTACGGTACAGGCCAGTGCCATGTCCATTGTCACCTATGACATGTACGAACATGATTATGCAGGTGAGCGCAGGTCCTGGTTTGTCCTAGCCCAACCGCCGTATCACAGATACCGGAGCATTATCTTCACCGCTTGAATTTCCTCCTGTATGATTCCCATACAGCGTGACAGTAAAAACATAAATGTATAAATATAAGCATAAAAATAACAATACGGCGGAAACTATTATATACATAGTACTGATTATTTCCATACAAAAGTTGAATATTTGGATAAATTTTTCATTTCGTGAAGAGCGCGGATGTATTATTTTAGCACGCTCGGTGCAAAAATAAGAATGGCATTTTCTCTACTGAATTCCAGGACCTGTGCCCCTAACACATTACTACACACACACACACCACATGCTGACTCAGTTTTCGCCAGCACTCACCAGAACCATGTAAGACATTCTTTTAATTACAATGTTTATGTTTTTTTCCTCGTATACATTACTGCAAGAGCATACCGACACCTACCGAGCTAGTGATTAGCGCGATGACTCACTTTCTAAGAAATTCGTTGATCGTTCCCTTGATGAACAAATTTCTGCACATTAATCCTCAACAGCAACCATGAGCGTACAGCCCTTCTTCACTTCAATTAATAATTATGCATCGCATATAATTACCTCCACAAATGAGGTCAAGTTTTATCGCCGTTTGTCTGTCTGGTGGTTTGTTTGTTTTTCCACCCTCAATGCGACTGAAAAAGTTTCGAACAGATCTTCACGTAATCTCCAGGAACTGATAGTAATGTTACAAAGAACAAACGACCTAACTTAAGTTATGATCTGTTAGCCCTTTTGTCTTGCTCTTTCGCAGAAAATAACGTAAAACTAGAGCACTCTGAGAGCGCATACCTCCGCCAAGCGAGGCAACGGTTGCAAGAAAATTCAAATTGGCTCTGAAACCATAATTTTCTTTGTATAAACTCCAAAATCTAATCATTTGTGCCTTTTAATAGTAATAACAGCTTGTGCAATTTTCTTGAAGATCCGTTCATAACTTTTTGAGTTATACTGCTAACAAACGTTATGACAAACATGAGTCAAACATACAAACGAACCAACCGATCTGCACCAAAATTTAATCATTTATGTCTTTTAGCATAACTAACAACCCCTATAAATTTCATAAAGAGCCATTCAAATTTTTTAAGTTATTGTGCTAACAAGAATAAAATTAAAAACAGTGACAAACGAACAAACAAACGGATCATTACCAAAATTTGGTCATTTACTCTTTGTTATATACTTAACAACTCATGTTAATTTAAT
The DNA here is from genome assembly GCA_001587735.2 of Parhyale hawaiensis. Lineage (NCBI taxonomy): Eukaryota > Metazoa > Arthropoda > Malacostraca > Amphipoda > Hyalidae > Parhyale > Parhyale hawaiensis. The sequence goes on from LQNS02278070.1 coordinate 8,988,639, forward strand.
CAAAATCCATGCATAACTTTTTGAGTTATGGCATTAAGAAAAATGAGGCAGACAAACAAACAAACGGAGGGACATATCTTCACCAAAAGTTAATCATCTGTTTTTCCTAACATACCTAACAATCACTGTAAATTTCGTCCCAATCGGTTCATAACTTTTTGAGTTATCTTGGTGACAGACAGATAGACAAACACGGCGAAAACATAACCTCCTTGACGGAGGTAAAAATCTGGAAGGATTACATTATTTTTATGGCAACTGTTGGGAATGCTACAAGGAACAAATTATTAATTTTTGGTGGATGATAATAATAATAATAATAAAAAATCGTGGCTTTAGGACCAATTCTATATTTTTCGCTAGCATAGCGATGTTTGGCGGAGGTCTGAGCTTTCAGAGTGCTTCTCTAGTTATTTGCAACGAGCGAAAAGCCGCTCGTAACAATCGCAGTTACTAAAATAAATAATGCAATGTAGTATCGCCATGCCATTAACCATGCGTCATTGATATAAAAAACTCTAAACGGGTGAAGATAGTGGCACAGTTGTTAGAGGTGCTGTTTCGCTTGTGGCCTTGAAGTCGGACGATCTAATTCCAAGCCAGGGACAAAAGTCTAAGCGATCAGAAATGCAGCGTCAGCATTTCTGTCATAAATAATTTACTAGGGGGAATGGTGGCACGTTCGGGAAAAGTAGACGTCTTTTGAGCCTTCCGTCTATGACCCCATAGCTCAGACAATGCGTGATCGACTGCAGCCGTATGTCTAGTGGGATTTATGCCAAATAGACAAGCGTATATGGGTTCCTAGCTGGGTTCTACGGTTAAGGCGACTTCACTTTACTAAGGGCATCAGTTTGTGCACTGGGAACGATAAACCAGAGATTAAATTTGGTGCCCATTTCTTCTTCCTCATACAGTAATTCTCTTTCAATGACTCAGATTTTTCTCAGCTCTTGAGATTACGACCCCTCAAGAGGCATAGGATGGGCCACAGGCCATAAGTATGGGTTAGTTACGTTCACCCATCCTTTGTTATGGGGAGCAGCGCCCATGGGGACCTTGTGGGTTGGCTTAGCCACTAGCTATATAGGCCTTCGGGACGGCTGTCTTTCGTGCCCACTTTGTTTTCTCTATGTCCATGCTCCTACAGATAATTTTTTGTTTTGTTCTTTCTCTTCTTTCCCGACTTGCTGTTCTCATGCGTGTTGATCCTGTATAACACCCTCGTGCATGGGTTCTCCATTCCTGTCGACACACTACATGTCCCTTGCTCTTTCCTCTGTGATATCGTTCTGCTCGGAAACGGAGGCTTAAACTTCCTACCATCATTAACTATATGTCCTTGTTTTCTCCTCTGCGACATCGTCGTCGTACGAAAACGGAAGCCTAAACCACTGACTATTAACTACCTTAAGATTAACAGTCATTATATTTTGAAATAGTCTGCATAGGCTATTTCCGTCATATGGTTGACGATTCACGCACCCAATAGGAAAACTTCAGGCAAAGCGCCGATATTACATGAATTTTCCCTTCGACATCGGCCTTTTGGTCAACGGTCACAGTTAGCAGTTATTCACTGATAAGGCGCAACACAAGTTCCAAAACACGGAATGGACGAGACTAAAATGAGATACATGTATGCCATCTCGTGTAGATAAATTACTTTATTGAGAATTTTTTTTTCCAATTGCAGACATGCAGCAGCCTCCAAAAGATTATTGACAAAAAAAGAGGTGAAATCAAGCAACCATTGCTGAAAAATTTAGAGAAAAATGTATTAAAAAATGAGATAGAATTTGTAGCATTATAAAACACTACGGTAATGTTTAAAAGTAGTCAATTGTAGACCTTACAAAAAAAAAATACAACCCATCACGAGTAAAATGCATGCATGTCTCCCTTCGTTAATTTGAAATGGTAAACCTATCCTATTGAAATAGATTTAAACTGATATACCAGTTCCCTAACATACACGTTCAGTATTTCCTAATTCAGAATAGGTGACTACTACGGTACCCTCTCAATAAATATGGTGCATAAACTGGTAAAAATAAGGCAATCGAAAGTTTAATGAAGCAAATGCGGTTAGAGTCGCTCAAAATGGAACTGTAGGAAAGTTACTATATTTGTGTCCTTAGCTTTTTAAAAGAGTACGAGCACTAACCTGTTGCCTTAACAAAGTACTAGCACTAACCTGTTGCCTTAACAAAGTACGAGCACTAACCTGTTGCCTTAACAAAGTACGAGCACTAACCTGTTGCCTTAACAAAGGACGAGCACTAACCTGTTGCCTTTCCCATTAGCATCCCGGACCTCGACAGTTACGAAGAAATCATTGACTTCTTCCCTATCGAGCACGGCCCCGTCTCGGAGGTGCAGCTCGCCGGTTAGGGCGTCCAGTGATAGCCTGAGAAATTAGTTAGGGTCGTATTAATAATAATACCTAATAATAATCACACATCCTGGTATAATATTACCACTGTGAATTTACTGATATATTAATATTCCTATACATCTATATATATATATGACAGACGAAAACTCAAATATATAATACATTTAACCAATCAATAATACGTTATAGAGTGAGCAAGTATATACATTGTTCAACCTACCCTTAAAAATCTACAGTGCTTCAAGAGAAGAAAAGAGAGGAACATGTAGTAAGTCGATAGAAACGTGGAGCCCATGAACGAGGGTGTTCCCCCCCCCCCCCCCCCCNCCCCAAAGTCAACGCGCATGGGAACAGCAAGTTGGGAAAGAAGAGGAAGATCGGAACAAAAAATCAGGGGTTGGAGAATGAAATATGGAAGGAAGCAAAGCGGGCACGAGAGGTCTTCTACGGGCTCCCTTGGGGGTGTTAACCCCCCCTCCATAATATGCGAGAAACGAGTCTGGTTAATAACTAGAGCAATCTGAGAGTGCATACCTCCGCCAAGCAAGACAGAGGTAACGAAAAATTCAAATCGGCTCTGAAACCATGATTTTCTTTGTATCAACATCAAAATCTGATCACTTGTGTCTTTATTTTTCTTGGAGATCCGTTCATAACTTTTTGAGTAATGCTGTTAACCAATATTTTAACAAACACAAGTCAAACAGACAAACGGAGAAACCGATCATCACCAAAATTTAATTGATTATGTCTTTTAATATGACAAACAGTTCCTGAAAATTTCATAAAAATCCATCCATATTTTTGAGTTATTGCGCTTATAAACATTTTAGCAAACATTAGTCTAACATACAAACGGACCTACCGATCATCACCAAAATTTAATCAAATATGTCTTTTAACATTACTAACAACTCCTGAAATTTCATAAAGATCTATCCATAATTTTTGAGTTATGCGCCAACAATCATTTTAACAAACACTAGTAAAACACACAAACAGACCAACCGATCCCAAAATTTGATCAATTATGTCTTTTAACATGACTAACAATGCCTGAAAATTTCAAAAAGATTCATCCATAATTTTGAGTTATTGCGCTAACAAACATTTTAAAAAACAGTAGTCAAACACACAAACGGACCTACCGATCATCACCAAAATCTAATCAATTATGTCTTTTAACTTTACCAGCAATTCTTGAAAATCTCATAAAGATCCATCTATGATTTCTTGGGTACGCTAACAAACATAAAACCAAACAAAGCGACAAACGATCGACCAAAAGGTCATCACAAAAATTTGATCATTTATTCTCTGTAATAAAACCAACAACTCATGTAAATTTCATGAAAATCCGTCCATTATTTTTTAAGTTATGGCACTAACAAAAATAGGCAGACAAACAACCAAATGGATGGACAGATCTTTCTTCACCAAAAGTTCATCATTTCTTTCTCCTAACATACCTAACAATCCCTGTAAGTTTCGTCAAAATCGGTCCATAACTTTTTGAGTTATCTTGATGACAGACAGAAAGAGAGACAAACCCGGCGAAAACATAACCTCCTTGGCGCAAATAATAAATGAACACAAGTAACGAGCATAGGACTTGACCAACCAATAAGATATAAATAGATAAATAGACGGACACATATAAGCAGAAAAAGTTGAAATGAAAAACACAGAACGATAAGAAGTCAGCTAAGGATCCTGAACTGTATAAAAATAACAATAATAGCAAATAAAATGGTTGCATCTACGCAAGTAAAAATGAGACAGAGCGATCATTAATCAATAACAAAAATGAATAAAGCATTGCATTACGATTTGCAATACATTATACAGAATTAAATTGCAGGTATAAAGAAAAGTAGATATACCAAATAGATGAACTAAGGATCATAGATCGTGATCACTGATGATAGATTACAAGAAATGGGTGTGAGGCCTTAAGCAAGAAAAATAGCCATATATGAAGTAATAAAATACTGAAGAAATATAATTCATGAGTAAGACCTAGATGCAAGGCATAAAGATATGTGCGTAAGCAAAAAGATAATGCAATAAATGGACAAATAAATAAATAAAACAATAAAATAGTGCACGATCGCTCGTGATATGCACTTGCACTTGATGTTATATATTCCAGGAAAGCAGATAAGGTGGCTGTGCAGTGGCAGACGTACTCGGTAGGCGCCAACTGTAGTAACTGCGCTTACGATAAGCCGGTACTGATAAGGGCTTGGTAAGACAAGTGCATCGCTTGCCGGTATAATTGCTTAGAGTTTCGGTCTAGTTTAGCTTCTAGAAATGCAGGTGCAGCAGCAGAAAATTAAATAAAAGCTAAGCTTCATGTCTTCGCTTGGTTCAGTTTCTCGAAATATTGGTGTGGTTACAGGGAATTAAAGAGTGAGCAAAACTTCAAGTTTTAGCCGAGTTCAATTTTTAGAAAAAAACAGGTGCAGCAAAAGAAAATTAAATAACAAGCAAAGTTCTTTTCTTTAGCCGAGTTTACTTGCTGGTATTACAGGTGCCACTACAGAAAATTATGGTAATGGTTAAGAGTTAAACCCGCTTTAGATTAGTTTCTGGGAATTGCGGAAATACTAGTTAAGTTACACAGAATGTAGTGGCAAAGGCTCGCCGGTATTGTTGAGTTTGAGCCTCTAGGCTAGTTTTTGGAGACAAGAACAAGTGTTAATTGAGAATAGTTAGTTATATTTTGGATTTTAGTTTTCCCATCCACGATACTAGTTTGATATTAGTTTCCCAGAGCGAGGAAAACCAAGGGATATGTAGTATGCCAACAAACGACGGGAATTTATGATCGGAACATCACAAAGCATGTGAACAGTTATTCAGGAAAGAAGAAGAATAAACCAAGACTGCCGGTAGGAGTTGGTGCAGAAGCCACGTAGCTTAACTGCAGAAAGCGGTAGAGTCCTACGGAAAACCCACAACGCGCAGTATAACACGACCTCACGGGACTACAGCATAACAATCATTGAAATTTCATGCTCCGAACAGACGTTGTGGACACACACTAAGGCCGGGACCCCACTGAACGCAACAAGCGACGCAATGCGATTTTCCGGGAGTCGTGTTGCAGCAATGCACGGGTGTCGCGAGGCATCGCAGTTGCGGCGGGGGGGGCAGCAGACTGCTGTACCCTCCGTTACATTTTGTCGTGCAACAAATTTGTCGCGTTGCACGTCTCGTCGGTGTGGCGGCGGCGATAGGCCGCGGCCCCATCGGCGAGACAAGCGACATGCAACGCGACAAATTTGTTGCACGACAAAATGTAACGGGGGGTACAGCAGAGACGACGGGGGTGGCGGCGTTCTGCGATGCCTCGCGACACCCGTGCATTGCTGCAACACGACTCCCGTTAACATCGCATCGCGTCGCTTGTTGCTTGCGGTGGGGGCCCGGCCTCTATTGATGCCTATGCAACGCGGCTTTCGCTTAGCTGAAGCAGATCTAAAGAAAGACGTCTCGAACGCTCAACTGCTGGCCAAACTGCGCTACGAATGAAGAACTGAAGGTTTTCTTCATGCGTTACTGGGTTAAGTGGCACGCGATAGGCCATTTCAGCCGAAATTTATTAGCTTTGACTTAGGCAAAACTTTAAAACCGACCGTTTAATTAGGCCCTATGAATCATATCAGGAGTTTCGTCGAGACTATGTTTGGAACGTTCGAGAATTCAATCTTGAGTAACGCTACTAACAAATCTGGGAATGTAATCGTAAGCGGTAAAAGATAAAAGTAGTAAAAACAGTGTAAATTGACAATATTTTACTACATTTTACTCAAGAGCAGGCTTTAACATTTAGTTACATATATAATATTCATTATGACGAAAAAATTAGACGAAGAGAACTAGACATTTGACGAATATTTTAGAGGAAAATTGGCATTGGCATAAGTTCCATTAAACGGCAAAAAAGTAAAAATAACAACAACGATAGAAGTATAGGTATAGTATAAGTTTCTGGCACACTATAGGTAAATGTGTACTGCACATTTACCAGGAATGTTACACGTAAATCTAAATGCAAAAAAGCTGAAATATTTCAGAGGCCGGTAGCAGCTTCAGGCCTTATAGACAAACTGAGGTAATTTGGGGACGGTTATAGAATCTAAATACCCTCGGTGTGGTGACGGGGAAGGAAAGGTGAAGTATTCCCGCAAGTGGCTGTAATTGAAGTAAAGATTTAAATCCAAGAAAATTTAATCAAGATACAAATTGTAAATCACACGTATGATGTGGTGAAGTGTAACGATAAAGAAATGGGGTCATGCCAACGTTATCCAGCGCTTGTACTGAAGAAAATAGGGTCATGCCAACGTTATCCAGCGCTTGTACTGAAGAAAATAGGGTCATGCCAACGTTATACAGCGCTTGTACTGAAGAAAATAGGGTCATGTCAACGTTATACAGCGCTTGTACTGAAGAAAATAGGGTCAAGCCAACGTTTAGCAATGCTTGAGCTCGGCGCGATTGTCCGATCAGAGCACTCGTAATATTAAGATTGCGCTTCGCGTTTTAGTGATAACCTAATTATGAACTAATTTCGGGACGGCATAAGGGCTGGCTTACGCATTTTCTAGAACAGCGCATTCTCATAAAGAAGTTGCGGACTGGCCCTACCGGTACTACAGTTATACTAATTTCGAGACGGCATAAGGGCTGGCTTACGCATTTTCTAGAACAGCGCATTCTAATAAAGGAGTTCCGGACTGGCCCTACCGGTACTACAGTTATACTAATTTCGAGACGGCATAGGGGCTAGCTTACGCATTTTCTAGAGCTGCGCATTCTCATAAAGAAGTTCCGGACTGGCCCTACCGGTACTACAGTTATGACCGAGTGTTAGTATTAAATTAAATAGCTAGCAGAAGATGGACCCACAGCAGCCGGGCCTTACGCTCCGGCCCTCCGTGAGCTATTGCCGTTATGTCTCATTCATGTAAAAAAAATATCCGGGGGAGAAGATATAAAAAAAAGCCAAGCCAAAGAGTTGATAGTGCAAGCACGATTAGTTGCAGCAGACCAACGGGTCGTCGGAGACGTTGAATTAGCTGATGAGGTCAGCTGGTGGAATGAGGTCAGGTGGTGGAATGAGGTCAGCTGGTGGAATGAGGTCAGCTGGTGGAATGAGGTCAGCTGGTGGAATGAGGTCTGCTGGTGGAATTAAATGAGGTGATCGAGAGATTTTGGGGTGCTGAAAGGGAATTATAATCCATCACCCTAGCAAAAACCAGGGCCGCCCCAGAAGCTAATACCGTAGTAAATTCAGCTTCTGCGCGGGGCCGTGGCGGCCCCAAATTTTGTTGGGGCAACTGTTGAAACATTGCATTCAGGGGTTTCATAATAAATTTGAATTTAAAGGACGTTTGTCGTGCTTCCGTTGAGTCGTGGGACCTAACAAAGGTTGATTAATAACCCCTTAACGTCCACTGGGACTATACGGTCCCGTTTCAGTGATATTCCTCCAAATATTGGCAATTTATTGGGGCGTTAACACGTAAAAACAAGCAATTTACGGTGGTCATTCCCTGACTACATCACCTGAGCGTCAGGCCGAAACGATCTTGCGCTATTTAGAAATTAGTGAACAATTGTAGGGTCGTAGTAAATACGTGCAGCGCAATCTAAACACTGCGTAGATCGCTGATCGTGTGTATAACTGGCATTCCGGTAACGGGATTCTACCAGATTTTTGTATCTTCAATTCGCCTAATTCCATCGAAATATTCCATCCAGTTAGCTTCAACTTGTCCGGAATATCTCATTAGAGGATTAACTTACAGCAATGCAGTGCTGCAATAAAGTATATTAATGGTCTACTTGGAAATCGTAATGAACAATATATTATTCTTCACTGGGAATATTTACAGTAGTAGTTTGCAGAATAGATTTATGTCAAACATAAACAATAATGAGTTTAAAACACTGTTCTTTAGGATTAATTAATTGTGCTTTGTGATCTGGCGCACCTTCCCAGAGTTGGTGTGGTCTGTTTTCTGTATAAAATATATAATTGCCCTAGTCATCCACTGTCTGAATTTCTTCCGGAGCCATTTGTTCGGGTGAGGTATACTCGGCGCACTGATGTTCTTCATGAGTTTGCATTAGAAACG
>LQNS02278070.1:9030778-9064141 GCA_001587735.2 Parhyale hawaiensis
AACATAATATCCTCATAATATGTATATCATCCACAGCTGTCAGTGGCTGCAAATTTATACACTGATAACATGAAGACATGAGTAAATAACACTAATTAAGAGAATGATTAAGTCTCTAGGCAAGGTATACTGAACAATATTAAAGTATGAATAATTGAATATATATGTACACATATATATTGGCCATAAGAATTCATGTTTCAAGGATAATTTTAGACACGTTTTATAGGCGCACAAAATTAAGGCTCCGAGGGTTGACTTGTCTGGACGTTCAGACAGGTGCGGTGGCTTGGACCAGATGAATCGAATTCCATTACTAACCTACAGTCGGTTACGCTTGAAAATATAAAAAAAATTCGTCTAGGTCTGTAAAATGGAGTCTTCAGAGGGCTCAACAAAACTAGGTCGCTTCTAACACTTGCAAGACGCTTTAATGATGCTTAATGTTGCTTTAATCTACACAATAAGAACCAGACAGAAATATCTTCCACGCTTCAGATGCATGGCATGTCTAAAAATCTTCTAACTTGTTGCGCTTACCGGACTCTGTGACTCGACACTTCATAAAAAGGCAAACAAACGAACGAACAAAAACATTTACTTCGCCAGTAGGAAAGTTTTTATACGATCTAAAACTAGAACGCGAGGGGGGGGGGAGTGGAGAGGAACTGCAAGTGCTGAGTTTGAGCAGTTACAAATTCAACGCCGTCATTTTTGATGGCCGGCTTACTCCAAAGTTTTGGCTTTTTTTACATCTAGGTCAATCTACCTGACTGCCTGAAAAAATTCTGATGATGGCTAAACTCCTTCTGCCTCTTTTTGGGTGGAAGGACAAACAAACAGATATGCAGCCGTGAACGAAAACAGAGTCACCACTTTCCGCCCGCGGGAGATAACAGGCGATAGACTGTGAGAACACTGTTATCACAGATTTTTTTTCGCAAAAATCGAATAATAAAATAAGCACAATCCTGTCTTCACATATTTATATATTTATATGATTTGTGTCACCCTCTAAACTAAAAAGGCGAAACATTGGCCAGGTTATAGATTTTGTAATCATGTTGCGCTTTGATGAAAATCTATAAGTTAAAATTACACCAGGTTACAGAAGATGGCCAAAGTTGGTATTTAAATTTAATTTCTTTTAATTGAACGCACTTTTTGCTCAGCCACAGATGAATTGGAAACAATGAAGATCTGTACAGCTTCTCCTAGCGCTCCATGGATGGAGTCTGATTTATATAACTATCTCCACACATCATTGCAAAACTATGTCTGCTCCCAGTTCAAGACGTATATGCAAGATTATATGATCAACGAAGCAGCAATACAGAACCGACAACTGCTGTTCCCGATTGTGTGTACCAATAGCACCATATATTTTACAAACTATACAGAGCGTAACGTGCAGCAGGAATAACGGAGGGATGGAACCCCCAGTACACGGAATAGTACCGTATAACTATGTCTATTTCATGACCCGCAAGCAATGAGGTATGGAAGTACGGGTGCGTTCGATTAACCAGCGAGGTTAAGCCTGTGAGTTTATAAACTGGTTCAAATCTTCAGACAGGGGGGGGGGCCCTGGTGTCGACCCTTTAAAGTGTATTGCAGGCAGTGACTTTTACTAGGGATATTCCGAAACTCAATTTTGCTCCCTAAAGAGGAGGTATCAGCCGGCTCAACATAGTCGGCTGTTTCTGAAACTCACAATACGGTTGAAAGTACCAAAGCCAAAGCTTCTGTCTGAAGTTTGGGACAAGTTAAGCCTCGAAAGCTTACTTCCGGCACCCACTCGAACATGCCCCAATCTCTCTAATGTTAAAAGTTCTTCAAGCTCACCTGGACTTCAATAGCGAATTTTAAAGCTAAAACGTTAAAAAATGTGGGCGTCGGACTCATTTAGTGGAGTCTATGTCGGGTGCGCAAAAACACGTCGGTATTTATCGCTCAGAGTTTCTTCGAAACGCTTCTGCAATTTTTCGTTTGAGCTTTGAGAAAAAATTGGGCAAGAGCGAGAGGGAGAAAGGCAAATGAAGTAAGGCTGAAATGAATTCTTCCCTATCGTTTATGACTGGCACGTACACTAGTTTCGTTAGATTTGCTTACAGAAGCAGGATCATACATGAATATTAATACAGAGGAATCAAGGAAGTCATTAGTTCGCGTCAGTAAATTTTCCTTGAAGTAAGGACAACAGAATTGATATTTTACAGGGAGAAAAGTATCTATGATACTACCAATTATTAAGCTTGGGTGTACTCGGTAGCTCACGAACGAGAGCGTGACTGCCACTTGGAGTACATATACTAGAATATTTACTCTAGGGACTGTCAGCAAAGATATCCCTTACTGATAGAATAATTTATGTAGAACAAGATAAAAATTCAGTAATAACAAACTGCAAGAGCACATGGTGCAATAACTTAAGCCTTGGTTTCAGGAACTGAAATCCAGCGGATAGAAGAGCAATTAGAGACCGCTCAGATAACGCCTTGATAATAAATTGAATACAATAAGTTCATCAAGGCGATAAAAGGTCAAGCAACCTAGCTAACACTAGTTAATTCCGCACTGTCAATAATGATGGCAAAAACTTGTATTGGCATCTTGTAATTCCTCATCATAAAATTGTAGACAACAGACATTACGCGAAGATTTTCTCACTGACATCGACTGTTTACTGAAGCTCTTACGACTGAGTGGTTTCTGTTTGTGTTTTGGTACAGACTCCCAAGACGTTCCAACTTCTACGGCATCAGACACCGTAGTACCAAACGCTTTAATTTATGGCCCCTCATATAGATACTTTGCAACGTTATACATGATTCGCAGCCTGTATTTATCTACTAGATTATGTATATATTTTCTGTCATGCCCGGCGGGAGTAAGACAGGGGGAAATTCGAGATCAGATATAACGCACAAAGGAATGACCGTTATACTTGTAACAAACAGTATCAGTGATACCTGACATGCCACCAGGCAGAAAATTTTCAAGTCTACAGGCTGAACGTTTTATTCGCTTTTGAGCAGTACTTAGAAAATTAGGTGCACAGAAAATGGTAGTTTCGTTGCAAAAATAACTATTTTTTACTTCAGTTTCATGATGGCGTGCGGCTACAAGTAATAATAATGATGATCATAAAATAATTTAATATACATAGCACACACAAAATAGCGGTTGCACGCAAATAAAAAGCGGTCGAGGGCATCAGATAATTGATTTTTTGGCCGCCCTAAAAGCTAACAACGTTAAATGGTTTCTGGGCAGCCGAAAACTCTGTTACGGAGTAGGATTCTTCAATCGTGTCAGAAAACGGACGCATGAATACTCACGGTCACTACAGCTATACTCTCCATTTTATCAAGGCTGCTTGGGTGTGGTCAAATTCTTCAACAGGGTGGCCAATTATATGGGCATTTCTGAGATTCTGCTCGGCCCATATCTTAGCCCCGCCTACTAATTGCATATAGAGAAATCTCCGAAATGCATATGTGTTTCTTAGTCACAGTGCGCGATAAGGAAACGTAAGACCTTTACAATAACTTACCTCGTACATATCCGTATCAAAAACGGGGATGTTGTCATTGGTGTCCCGGATGTACACACTGACGAGGCAAGAAGAGCTCTTGGGATTGTCGGGCACGGTCTCTCGAGCAACTATGGTGAAGTTGATCACTGCGGGGAGACACAGAAAATAATTGGTACTTCGGTCACCGAAGTTGGGCACAGAGGGGAGATATAGAAAACAATGGGAAATTAAAAAAGTGCACAGAAGTATTATTATTATTTTAGTACTTGTTTAACCCTCTCTAGACACAATATGGTGATTCAAGAGAAGAAAAGGAAGGGACATGTAGTATGTCGCCACAAATGTGGATCCCATGCACGAAGGAATTGCAAGTCAGGAAAAAAAGAGGAAGAACAGATGAAAGTAAGATAAGTAGGAGTACGAAATCAGGAAGGAAGCCAAGTGGGCACGAAAGACAGGCGTCCCGAAGGCCAGTGCACAGAAAAAAAGACGAATTAAGAAGAATCCAAAACCAGTGCGAGTTCTGATCTATATACAATGATTTATTACTGAAGAGCAAAAAATCTTTCCGAATCAGTCAGTAAAGTCTAAGTTTTTCTTCTTTCTCATTAATGACTACTTCGATCAATTTTAATAATTTTTCATGGACACAAATTTTTTATATTCTTTAATTAGCTATATAATTTTTATATTCCCATAATACTGACAACGGAGACATACGCAATAATAAAAAGAAAGAATACAGAGCTGCAGAAACGTTAAATTAACATTGCTGCTTAGAAAACATACCTTGGATTTGTTCGTAGTCAATAAGAGAAGGATTCTTGACCCTGATTAGGAATGAAGCCAAATTTATGCCCTCGCGAGGCGTGACATCGAAAATGTTCTCCGCTCCCTGGACTTCCAGGCGGAACGTTCCATTGATGCCCTGGAAAAAACGAAAAAGACATGTCAAAAATAATAGAATTTTATCGACCGCCCTACAATACATCAGATTAATCTTCCCTAAACAAGGGAAAAATCCAAAACACGTAAAAATTTCAGCGGTTGTTTCAGTGCCTCATACAAAATAAAAATTAACGTCGTATTAGATCGTCCGTAAAAAAAAATTCAAGCACAGAAAAAGATAAGTATTAGATTGTCCGATAAAAAAGTAATTTTCTCAATCAATAAAAAATTAGACTTTTGCCCGATGCTTAAGGTTGTCCATCGTTTCCGATGATGACGTTGGCGCCTCCACGATAGTTGCGTATTTGCGGTCGATGAGTGCGCTGATGACTGAAGAGACCAATTCGAGACCCACACCGACGTCCNCCCCACTTAGGTGGTAACGTAGACCTGGGCCTGCAGTACTTTTCTGCAGGATCAAACGCCATCACTAATTTCCTCCATGCGGTCAGAGAGGGTGGTGTTCAAACTCCGCCCTCTTGGAGGCAACTCAACAACAACAACAACAACCGTTATACTTGTAATAAACAGTATCAGTAATACCTGACATGCCACCCGGTAGAAAATTTTCAAGCCTACAGGCTGAACGTTTTATTCCCGTTTGAGCAGTAGTTTGAAAATTAGGTGCACAGAAAATGGAAGTTTCGTTGCAAAAATAACTATTTTTTGCCTCTGTTTCATGATGGCACGCGGCTACAAGTAATAATAATGATGATAAACTAATTTAATATTCATAGCACACAAAAATAGCGGATTGCACGCAAAGAAAAAGCAGTCGAGGGCATCAAATAATTGAATTTTTGGCCGCTCCAAAAGCTAACAACGTTAATCGGTTTCTGCGCAGCCGAAAATTCTTTTGGGGGTAGGATTCTTCAATCGTGCCAAAAAACGGACGCATGAATACTCAACGATCACTACAGCTATACCCTCCATTTTATCAAGGCTGCTTGGGTGTGGTCAAATTCTTTTACAGTGTTGCCAATTACATGGGCATTTTTGGGATTCTGCTCGGCCCATATCTTTGCCCCGCCTACTACTTGCATATAGAGAAATCTCCGAAAAGCATACGTGTTTCCTAGTCAGAGTGCGCGATCAAGAAAACGTAAGACCTTTACAATAACTTACCTCGTACATATCCGTATCAAAAATGGGGATGTTGTCATTGGTGTCCCGGATGTAGACACTGACGAGGCAAGAGGAGCTCTTGGGATTGTCGGGCACGGTCTCTCGAGCAACTATGGTGAAGTTGATCACTGCGGGGAGACACAGAAAATAATTGATAATTCGGTCATTGAAGTTGGGCAGAGAGGCGAGACATAGAAAAAAATGGGAAATGAAAGAAGTGCACAGAAGTATTATTAACATAGTACTTGCTTAACCCTCTCTGGACACAACTATGGTGATTCAAGAGAAGAAAAGGAAGGGACATGTAGTATGTCGACAGAAATGTGGAACCCATGCACGAAGGAACAGCTAGTCTTGGAAAAAAGAGGAAGAACATATGAAAGTAAGATAAGTAGGAGTACGAAATCAGGAAGGAAGCCATGTGGGCTCGAAAGACAAGCGTCCCGAAGGCCAGTGCACAGAAGTTCATCACTGCGGAGAGACATAAAAAAAAGACGAATTAAGAAGAATCCAACACCAGTATGAGTTTTGATCTACAAAGATTTGTTACTGAAGAGCAAAAAATCTTTCTGAATCAGTCAGTAAAGTCTAAGTCCTTCTTTTTTTCTCATTAATGACTACTTCGATCAATTTCAATAATTTTTTCACGAACACAAATTTTTTATATTCTTTAATTAGCTATACAATTCTTTACATTCCCATAATACTGATAAAAGAGACATGCGCAATAAGAAAAAGAAAGAATACAGAACTGCAGAAACGTTATTTAAAAATTGCTGCTTAGAAAACATACCTTGGATTTGTTCGTAGTCAATAAGGGAAGGATTCTTGACTCTGATTAAAAATGAAGCCAAATTTATGCCCTCGCGCGGCGTGACATCGAAAATGTTCTCGGCTCCCTGGACTTCCAGGCGGAACGTTCCATTGATGCCCTGGAAAAAACGAAAAAGACACGTAATAAAATTTTATCGACCGCCCAACAATACATCAGATTAATCTTCCCTAAACAAGGGAAAAATCCAAAACACGTAAAAATTTCAGTGCCTTATACAAAATAAAACTTAAAGTCGTATTAGATTGTCCGATAAAAAAGTAATTTTCTCAATCAATAAAAAATTAGACTTTCGTCCGATACGCTCCTAATAATCAAGTGGTTTGAGGTTCCGACTTCAAGTGGTTGACTATTACGATATGTATCCAACCTACCGGCAATGAAGATAGTTCAGTGGACATTCAATTTAGATATTGTGGGAAAATTCAAGAGATCTGTAAATTGACCCCCAGCACAACTACTTCCCCAATTCTTGATACTACGTGGTAAAAAATGATGACGATATAAACCATGTTTATCAAGAAGAAACTTCTCATGTACATTTAGTTATTAAAAAAACAGTGGGGAGGTCGAAGTTTTATCTATTTGTTGACGCAGCCTGCCGCAACAAAAGGACGGAAAAAAAATTACTTCCACGATATTCCAGTTTTCTTAGCTGCTGTCTTTTTCTTCAAAATACGTTTCCATCACAAACTAGAGCACTCGGAGAGCGCATACCTCCGCCAAGCAAGGCAACGGTAACGAAAAATTAAAATTGGTTCTGAGACTATGATTTTCTTTGTATCAACACCAAAATCTAATCATTTGTGCCCTTCAATAGAGTTAACAGCTGTGGTAATTTTTTTTTTTTTAATATCCGTTCACAACTTTTTGAGTTATGCTGCTAACCAGCATTATGAAAAACATGATTCGAACATACAAACGAACCAAAGGATCTGCACCAAAATTTGATCATTTATGCCTTTTACATTGCTAATAACTCCTATAAATTTTATAGAGATCTATTCATTATTTTTTGAGTTATTGTGCTATTATTGTGCTAACCAGCCAAAAAATAAAAAGTGACAAACGAACGAACGAACAAACGGATCGTTACAAAAGTTTGGTCCTTTACTCTTCATAATATACCTAACAACTCATGCAAGTTTCATAAAAATCCGTCCATAACTTTTTGAGTTATGGCATTGAGAAAAATGAGGCAGACAAACAAACATGGACAGATCTTCACCAAAATTTAATCATTTGCTCCTCCTAACATGCCTAATAATCCATGTAAATTTCGTCAAAATCGGTCCATAATTTTTTAGCTATCTTGATGACAGAACAACAGAAAGACAGACAGGCAAAGAGACAGACAGACAAACTCGACAAAAACATAACCTCCTAGGCGGAGGTAATTATAACTAACCCGAACACTTGAAAATTTACTGTCGAGTCTCAAGTAAAATCGGGTTGCAACCCTTTTAATTGGTATAGATATTATTTAAAGATCCCATTTTCCCTACCTTCTATGGCCATAAGTATTCAACGCGCAGCGCAACAGGAAAAATAATAGAAATAAATGAAAAAATAACACAAACTTAATATCTAAGAAGAAGAATAGCCTAATAAACCGTATAAAAATGTTTCATTCACACTGACGTATCCATTTAAATGTTTGTGTTTTTCGTGTAGCGATTCACCATTGCTATTTAGTAAAAATACAGGAGTTAGGTTAGTGTAACCAGGATTCGAGTGATAAAACCACATAATAGATTTTTCTCAGCTAGTTTTGTACGTGACACCGTTATTACATCAGCCTGAAGCGAATGATGGGATGTCTAGCTAACAACGTCGGTGTCTAGTGATTGTCTTCACGGGGAATTTGGCTCAACGCACGCCAATCCGTCTGTGGCCGTGAGAGGTTATACGGTGCTGCAGGCGCAGCACCCAAAGCAGTAGGCTGTCGAAAGCCGCGCCGACTTTGTTGATTCAATTATCAGTGAGAGTGAGCAACCAATTATGTAGAATCGGTGCAGAAAAACTCTGAGTAGCAAAATACAAGTGTAAGTAAGGCGTAGCAGGATAAGGTGCGCTGCAGCACGAGAATCGATCGCCGCGGGAAACATATTCTTCAATTCAATTTCAAAATTTGGTCTCTTGAGGTCTAGCTTTGCTAGCTGAACTAGAAGAAGATTATCTTTAGATTCAAGTGCATGATAAATACTTACTCGAAAAGGTATAATATATATTGTACCTGCGTAAATAGATAATTCTATAAATACCTACGTAACAAAATACTGGTCTTGAATTTAGAGTCCTGATTCATTTGTAAGGAATTTTGATAGAATTAGCTGTTACAGCTTAAAGCCAAGAAGTTGCATGCCGATAAAAATTAAACAATTATACAGAGAGTGCAAAGTCTATCGGCGAATGAACTGCACTGTGGACACTGAACAGTTGCGAAGAGAAGCCGAGATCGACAGAGCTTTAGGTAACTGACAGCCTTCGATAGAAACAAGTATGCCGGTATTCGATAAGAAATCGCAGTGCAAGCAAGAACATTAATCATTATACCGCGCCAGATTGCAATGTCTTACATGAAACGTTGTAATATCAGTAGTGAAGGATATAAAGAAATTTCTGGAGGATCAAGTTAGTTAATTAGTTATGGAGGATCAAACATATGATAAATCCGCTACGTCAGTGCTGGCCTTGCAGTTGCGCCTCGCTAATGCCTGAGGTCCCGGGTTCGATCCCGCGAAGCGCCTACTGCATTTATTGAACTCTAAAAAATGGTTAGACTGGGAGCTGCCTTCCTAAATATTTTCAGGTGCAAGTGGGACTATATATTAATCGGAGTAATATTCCTTATGGGCCAGTTGGCCTATATCGGCAGCACGAACCAGTGCATGTGGGTTTCCCAGGAGAGGGTACAGTCAAAGTTGACTTTACCTTTACATATATAAACAATAAAAGTTCTAATACCAAAAGGTTGCTCCTTGAGCAGTAAACTTTTTACATGGGCATTAAGCCAAGTCGTCGACGTAATCAGCATAGGGAAAACTCAACTAATTCCATTACGTTGCCGCGGCGCTGCTCCAGCTCGCGCACTGTCCTAAAAAACAACTGAAAACCTGAATTTTTGCGCAACAGTAGCCGCCAGTGGCAGACTTTGGACTATCGCTCTTAATATTGTTCGAGCCTAAATTCGCTAGAAAAAATAAATGTCACCTATTTTAGCAAGATGTTCACACACTTCAAGCTATATATAGTCGCGGTCGTGGCAACGTAAACTAATAATAGTTGAGTTGGCTCAAAGCTGACAGCGCCGACGAATGTCGTATGTGTGAACCAAGCTTTAGACAGTTTGTAGAATTTTTAGAGTAGGTATACCTAAAAATGTGAGGCACATTATATAATCGCACGCCCTGTTGATGTGCGGTCGTTCAGCTCGCACACCGTTCACGCTATCGTATATCTATGCTACTGAGTTTCACTGTGTATCAGGATGACGTCGAGTTGAATGTCCGCTCATCAGCTAAGCAGGCGGTGATGTAATATAGTTTAGGTCTGGCATTAGACCACGTCGTACGTTGAGCCTTACAACACGGAAATTCGCTGAAGAAATACGGTAAGAAAAAACTACATAAAGCACAGCTAGGATGCAAAGATGAATAATATTGCATGCACTAAGAAATTAGTACAGCCGTATTCAAAGATCACACAATGACCTACATGGTTAGACTATTTTTACATCTTAAGTAATTGCAAATTAAGAGTATATTGGAAGGTTAAGGTTAGACACGGATCCTTCGGTATACATTTTTTAGAGCGTTAGTACAGAGTTTCATCAACTGAAGACATTACATTAATATACGCTGAGAATAAGAAAATTTAGGGAACTTAACACCAATACGCAGACCATATTTATAGCTTTATAACAGATAGTGGTACTCATGTTATTATTTAAGCACTATCAAATTGAGAACGTTGCACTACTCAAGGTTAGAGGCTGGCCTACATAGTACATATATATATAGACCCTTGTGATGTAAAAATTCATAATTAATCGTGCGGTAAATCTTACCAAATAAGAATATAATGCAGCCTCAAGGTTATCGTTGTTTTGAGTTTACGGGCACAGTACACATGTAGAGAGAAATCCCTAGTTCATATAACTGAATGGTTATGAAACCATTTGGTTCTAAAGACCAAAGATAGTTCATTGCACTGCCGACGATATACATAAAATACAATTTTTTTTAGCCCTGGAAATAAATTTTTTTTTGGCCAAGCTGAGCTACAGATATCTATTAAATTTCTAGTCCCGACGAACCCCTGCAGTCATCTGGAAGGGACTCCAGGGGGTTTACATAAACATATTATTGGGACAGAAAAGGTTTCGAACCCGGTGATTTGAGTATGGCAGGCGCAACCGTAAGGGCAATGCTGGAAAAGNCGGTCAGTCGGAGCTCGCCTAACGCACGCCCCAGTGCGTGCCGTGCTTTAGCCTGCAGCCGGCCAGACTTGGCTCGCTGCAGTTACCACCTAACGGGTGGCTGCTCCTCAGGTGAGCAGCTCGGACCCGATACGCTCCTAATAATCAAGTGGTCTGAGGTTCCGACTTCAAGTGGGTGACTATTACGATATGTATCCAACCTACAGGCAATGAAGATAGTTCAGTGAACATTCAATGAAGATGTTGTGGTAACCACAACTAAGAACTCCTCCTCCGGGAGTTGCAAACACTTAACGGCCAAAGCTTCCGAAGCAACCTTAGTCCATCTCATTCTCTCTCCCGCTCCAACTACTCAGTTTGATATCTCTAAGCTCCGCATGTCAGCGGCTCTTGAAAGTGCTTGCGTGCATTCAAGATCATTTCTTGGGCAGGGACTCTTCACCCCTCCTCGTTTTTTCTCTCTCTCTTTTCTCCTGAGGAGATATAGGATGATTGTATTACCGTTATCGAGTATCTCACGGCCCCGCATACAAGGCCACAGAGAAACCCTTACCCGGATAACCAAGGTCTACTGCCGCCTATCTAGTCTAATCTAATCTAATGGGAGGAGCAAGCCCAAGCACTCTCTGGGCGAGTAAACACATGGCTTTGTCACGTGATCGAAGCTGGCGTTTGGAGTCCTTTAAGTGGCTGAAGTGGCAGTGGTCAGCACATATAATTAATCGTTGGAATAGAGGACATCCAGGTTCCATATTTGTTAAAGTTTTTTTTTCAAAAATCCAGTGGAAGTTTTGAAAAAACTTATAACACATATAATTAAGGACGATACAGAAGTAGTGTATAAAGCTGCGAGATGGTACTTTTTGAGGGTAGGTTCCCCTCGCACCGCCGGGTGATCGCTCCGCCCCTTCCGGTTTCCCAGGCCCCGCCCACTTCCGGTTTGCGCCCCCCCTTGACCCCCGCTAAACCGGTAGTGCATTGGCCGTTATAAACCAGAAGCTCACGCGCGAGGGGAGCCGCGAGAGTAGGTTACCCTCAAAAAGTACTATCGCGCAGCTTTATACACTACTTACAGACAGGCAAATATTTTTGCAAAGACAATCGTGTCTGAAAATTTATATCCCAGTACTCACCCTGTTGCTTTCATCATCAGATGGTATACAGGATACAAGTTTCCTTTACATAGTTCCATCTGCTCGGAATTTTGTCGATGGTTAAAGCTATAAAAATTTTAGCTCAACACTCCTTCCTATATAGGCTACGTGAGGCAATGCCGTTCTCCGATTGGATAAGCCACTCAGCCAGTTTAAGGGAAAAGTTTACTCGCAACGCTCCCGTAGGATAAATAGAGGGTGCGCTCATCTCTATTAGAACCTCCTCGGTGGGAACATTCAAGAGATCTGTAAATTGACTCCCAGCACAACTACTTCCCCAATTCTTGATACTTCGTAGTAAAAAAATGATGATGATAAATCATATTTATCAAGAAGAAACTTCTCATGTACATTTAGATATTGAAAACACAGTAGGGAGGTCGCAGTTTTATCTATTTACTGCCGCAGCCTACCATCACAAAAGGACGAAAGAAAAAATAGTTACTTCCACGATATTCCAGTTTTCTTAGCTGCTGTCTTTTTCTTGAATGTACCTTTCCATCGCAAACTATAGAGCACTCTGAGAGCGCATACCTCCGCCAAGCAAAGCAACGGTTACGAAAAATTAAAATTGGTTTTGAGACAATTTTTTTGTATCAACACCAAAATCAATCATTTGTACCCTTCAACAGCTTCGGTAATTATTTTGAAGATCCGTTCATACTAGTCAAACATTCAAACGAACCAACCGATTTGCACCAAAATTTGATCATTTATGCCTTTTAACATTGCTAACAACTCCTATAAATTTTATAGAGATCCATTCATTTTTTAGAGTTATTGTGCTATTATTTTGTGCTAACCAGCCAAAAATGAAAAAGTGACAAACGGATCGTCACAAAAGCTCGTCAATTACTCTTCATAATATACCTAACAACTCGTGCAAATTTCATAAAAATCCGTCCATAACTTTTTGAGTTATGGCATTGAGAAAAATGAGGCAGACAAACAAAGAGATTGACGGATCTTCACCAAAAGTTAATCATCTGCTCTTCCTAACGTACCTAACAATCCACCATGTAAATTTTGTGAAAATCGGTCCATAACTGTTTGAGTTAACTCCGCGGGAAACATATTCTTCAATTCAATTGCAAAATTTGGTCCCTTGAGGTCCAGCTTTGCTAGTTGAACTAGAAGAAGATTATCTTTACATTCAAGTACATGATAAATATTTTGCTCGAAAGGCACAATATATATTGTATCTGCGTAAATAAATAATTCTATAAATACCTACGTAAAAAAATAATAGTCTTGAATTTAGAGTCCTGATTTATTAGTAAGAAATTTTTATAGAATTAGCTGTGACTGCTGAAAGTTAAGAATTTGCATACCAATAAAATTAAACAATTATACAGAGAGTGCAAAGTTTATCGGCGAATGAACTGTACTGTGGACAATGGACAGTTGCGAAGAGAAGCCGAGATCGACAGAGCTTTAGGTAACTGACAGTCTTGGATAGAAGCAAGTATGCCGGTATTCGATAAGAAATCGCAGTGCAAGCAAGAACATTAAACATAATACCGCGCCAGATTGCAATGTCTTACATGAAACGCTGTAATATCAGTAGTGAAGGATATAAAAAAATTTCTGGAGGATCAAGTTAGTTAATTAGTTATGGAGGAACAAACATGTGATAAATGCGCTACGTCAGTGCTGGCCTTGCAGTTGCGCCTCGCTATGCATGAGGTCCCGGGTTCGATCCCGCGGACCACATACTGCATTTATTTAACTCTAAAAAATGGTTAAACTAGGAGCTGCCTTTCTAAATATTTTCAGGTGCAAGTGGGACTATATATTAATCTGAGTAATACTCCTCTTGAGCCAGTTGGCCTATATCGGCAGCACGAACCAGTGCATGTGGGTTTCCCAGGGGGGAGTACAGTCAAAGTTGACTTTATCTTTACATACTGTATATAAACAATAAAAGTGCTAATACCAAAAGGTTGCTCCTTAAGAGCAGTAAACTATTTATATGGGCATTAAGCCAAGTCGTCGACGTAATCAGCATAGGGAAAACTCAACTAATTCCATTACGTTGCTGCGGCGCTGCTTCAGCTCGCGCACTGTCTCAAAAAACAGCAGAAAGTTAACCTCTGCCCCCAATTCTTGCGTAACAGTAGCCGCCAGTGGCAGACATTGGACTATCGCTCTTAGTATTGTTCGAGCCTAAATTCGCAAGAAAAAATAAATTTCACCCATTTTAGCGAGATGTTCAAACACTTTAAGCTATATATAGTCGCGGTCGCGGCAACGTAAACTAATAATAGTTGAGTTGGCTCAAAGCTGACAGCGCCGACAAAAGTCGTATGTGTGAAGAAAGCTTTAGACAGTTTGTAGAACTTAGAGTTTACTTCAAAAAGCGAGGCACATTATATAATCGCACGCCCAGTTGATGTGTGGTCGTTCAGCTCGTACGCCGTTCACGCTACCGTATCTATGATACTGAGTTTCACTGTGTATTAGGATGACGTCGAGTTGAATGTCCGCTCATCAGCTAAGCAGACGGTGATGTAATATAGTTTGGGTCTGGCATCAGACCACGTCGTTGAGCTTACAACACGGAAATTCGCTCAAGAACTACGGTAAGAAAAGCTCCATAAAGCACACCTAAGATGCAAAGATGCATAATATTGCATTCACTATGAAATTAGTACTGCCGTATTCAAAGATCACACAATGACCTAGACTACATGGTTAGAGCAATACATACAGCATTAAAGATCTCTTTATTTGTACATCTTAAGTAATTGCAAAAATAAGAGTATGTTGGAAGGTTAAGGTTAGACACGGATCCTTCGGTATATGTACATATTTTTAGAGCGTTAGTACAGAGTTTCATCAGCTGAAGATATTACATTAATATACGCTGAGAATAAGAAAATTAGGGAACTTAACCCCAATACGCAGACCATATTTATAGCTTTATAACAGATAGTGGTACTCATGTTATTATATAAGCACTATCAAATTGAGAACGTTGCACTACTCAAGGTTAGAGGCTGGCCTACATAGTACATATATATATATAGACCCTTGTGATGTAAAAATTCATAATTAGGCGTGCGGTAAATCTTACCAAATGAGAATATAATGCAGCCTCAAGGTTATCGTTGTCTTGAGTTTACGGGCACAGTACACATGTAGAGAGAAATCCCTAGTTCATATAACTGAATGGTTATGAAACCATTTGGTTCAAAGATCAAAGATAGTTCATTGCACTGCCGACGATATACATAAAATACAATTTTTTTTAGCCCTGGAAATTAATTTTTTTTTGGCCAAGCTGAGCTACAGATATCTATTAAATTTCTAGTCTCGACGAACCCCTGCAGTCATCTGGAAGGGACTCCAGGGGGTTTACATAAACATATTATTGGGACAGAAAAGGTTTCGAACCCGGTGATTTGAGTATGGCAGGCGCAACCGTAAGGGCAATGCTGGAAAAGACGAGAAAGACAGCCTAGAACTGTGTGAATGATTTAATTAAGCACTGCAGCCCTGCCCCGCTCCATATCGGTATACATATACATTCGTTCCCAAGCCAGGGAGCAATATCTGAGGGCTTGGCAAATGCAGCGTCAGCATGTCTATCATTCAATGTCTAATGGGGTAATCAGCATACGGTCGTGAGGGGAGGGGCGGTGCAGTTGTCATATGAGCATTCAGTCTATGGTGCAATAGTTGAAACAATCGATGGTAGACTGCAGTGGTACACTCGTCTGAGAAGCAGCACGAAGAGGTGCACGTGGGTTTCCTATAGGTTGGGGTGTGCGGTCAAGATCACTTGCACCGAAAATATTATAGCTTCTGGAGTCAAGAGATACAGTAATGCCTACATTATGTAGTGCGAAGAATTTTCTTTAGGAATACTGACAACTATTTGTGTTTGGTCAGAGCATTTGGTTACAATGACTAGATATTCCTTTGTGTCTACAGACATATAAAGAATGGGCTAGTTAACTAGCATGTGCTCTTATTTTGAAAAAGGAACAATTAATAGGTTTGTAATTTAAACACGCTCGTTCTCCGTGTCTACTGATCCATGTAGAATACAATAGGAAACGCAACCGTATAAATATTATGTATGGCTACCGTTGTAAAAAATACCTACTTTACAATGCAACATTATAAATAAATCAGGAATAATGGCGCACGATGCGAGATTTACTTTATATATTTTTACTGTCAATTATAAATAGAAGCAGAAGTTTAAAATTTAGATCAAATTAAGAAGCACTTGAGAAACAGGCTGAAGTTCAGGCTGACTCAAAGCTAAATCAACCAGCCCACTGTTCGGGCAGCCGTAAATTCTGAGAGGGATATGTAAATTTTCATTGTATTTGACGCGGCTTCTCATGTGGCAATATTACTCACTTTTTTGCATGTAAAGAAATTCGCTGGCCAGAAAAAACTTTTCAATACAGACAATAATTCGAGGGAAACCCTAAGCAATACGCCAAGTCAAATTGAAGAATGTAAAGAGGCCAAGAGCCCGAATTTCAATTACATTTGGAGCGATTATCGCAATGGCGATAACGCTAACTTTTCCACATACATGTGCGATAACTTAATTACGGCTAAGAATACATCAGCAGTAATAAAAAATACAGAAGGGAATTCCTATATGCAGTAGTTGCATTGTATATCAAATTATTGAAGCGTCAAGAAGCACTTAACATTCTTTGTTGCGGTTGAATGTATAAACACGAACACTTGGAGACGACCACTAAAACATGAACATTTGAACACGAACACTTGAAGATGAACATCATAAGACGAACATTAAAACATGAACATTTGAATATGAGCATCAGAATATGAGTTCTGGCCACATTTGAAGTGGCCAACGATGACGAAAACACTTTTCAGCAAAAAAGAAAACATCAGCCGTACAAAAATTGGCGCGGGAAACAAAACAATATAATATTAATAGCATTCAACTACAAAGACATCCTTGAGTTTCAACAAACTCCAGGCGCTTATTTTCGCTGTAATTACTTGAAGCGACCCGCAACCGCGATTAAGTTCTTCAGCGCACAGACAAATTCGTTAACAAAAAAAAAAAAAAAAAGAAACAGGGAGAATTATTTCACTCGTATGTAACTGAAATAATAAATGGGAATCCCAAATATTGAACCGAATTCAGGAGCGAAAAAACCGGGAAAGTGTAGATTTTTTATTACATTTTAAGCGACTTGCAACGGCGTGAACGCCCAGTCTCCACATTTAAAAAAAAAAAAAAGTGTCCACTATACAAAAAAAAAACAACAAAAGCAAAGAATGAAGCTTAGGAAGGCCTACCAACATATCCGAATAGATGGAATTAAAGACGCATTAAGATGCAGTATGTGTAAAAGTTCGCTGTACTTCATGTGAGTCGTAATTGCGATAAAGCTCGCTTCTCGTCCGCTAAAAGACGAATTTCAAGAGCAAAGAAAACCAGCCAATGGGAACCCTAACCAATATATCCGAATAGATGAAATTACAGACGCGTTGAGAAGCACCATGTGTAAAATTTCGCTCCATTTGAAGGCCTGACGCCAGAGATAACCTATCAATCAAGATTAGGACGATAACGAAAGGATTGACATGTAGCCTCCTGATCTGCAACATCAAATAGCTACACGAGTATCAAAGGCGTACCGTAATCGCGAATGATTAGGCCAAATGTATAGATTAGGTCAAAAGTATACGTGTATTTTGATAAGCGAGCTTGCACGAACACTATTTATTTATCGCAAGCATGCTGCACGCATGCGTTACGGATGATCCATACTGTAAATTTTAATATATTACTTGCACTGTAATGGAGAGTATCTTAACTCATTACGGCCGGTGAGTAGATATTTATATACGGATCACTTTCCGTACGGATGGCACCGTTAAATACGAAAACTCATGCAGTAGATGAATCGAAACACTGGTCCTAAAATTTGTTAATTATATCTTGAGACCCATAAAAATCTCATAGACTAAAACTTTTAAATAATTGGAAAAGACAAGATCGAAAAAGTAATAACAATACAATAATAATAATAAAAAAATGCGTTGTTCTCATATATGGATGCAGCGCTCAGCATGTGAGGGGCGCAGCGCCCTGAGCTATTCATTCTTACAGCTAACAGGTGGAACAGAGCAAGACCCCCTAGAAAACATGTTGAGGTGGCGTTGAACAGAGTTACAGTTGGCCTGTAGCTCAACACTAGCGAACAGTCAGAGTTCATGCGATATTAAAGGCACACTACAAGTAACGTAAATTTGCAGTGAAAGAAATATCTAAAGGAAAAGATAGATTTTAGACTTTTATTTGCCACCATAACTAATCAAACTCCTACTCCACGAGTCTCATAACGGTCCAAGATTCAGAAGCCATCATCTATCCATCGTCTGTCATGTCCCAAGTACCAGCTTAACGTCTCCAAGATCCGCGGATATGCAGCAAATAATCATGCTTGCACAGTAAACTCATTGGCTGAGTTTATTCTCTTCTTCAGTTGTCTAAATGATTAGCACATAATGGCAATAGCTCATAGAGGGCCGGGGCGTAAGTTCCAGTTGGTCTCTTGGAATGGGCCTGTGGGTCTATGGGAATGGGCCTATGGGTCTCTTGGAATGGGCCTGTGGGTCTCTGGGAATAGGCCTGTGGGTCTCTTGGAATGGGCCTGTGGGTCTCTGGGAATGGGCCTGTGGGTCTCTTGGAATGGGCCTGTTGGTCCGTCTACCGTTGGCTACCTATTTAATCCAATTGCTAGATCATCATCCACCGTCAACATAGATCAACAGTTTGCGAAACCAAGATATTCAAGCGGTGTTCCCTCACAATCAGGTGGGCTGCGTGTTCTCTTTGTTGAACGGCGTTATTCAAATAGCAAGAAGGTCATTTCGACCACCTGCTATGAACCAGATAAAATTTAAGAATACATCCTTCCAAAAATACTTTGTCTCGCCTTTTCATACTATAGGATTACTTTTAATAAATTTTATTTCCTCGTTAAAAGTGTCTATGCTCGACAATTTTTATTCTGCTAATCAGTAGCTACAATGAATATAAAATATATTTAAAAAAACATTCTCCCGCCACCTATCGCCGCTTCAGTACAATGCGGTTCCTATAGTCAAAATAGAACACGTACTCTAAATAAATATAGATAAAAACTAGTAAATATTTTAAAATTCGTAGTACGTATGTCGATAATAAAATACTAAGAAAGAAGTTTTTGATGTTCAACTTTACGAACCACAAGCTTCTCGTCTTTTCTAGCCAAGAAACCATTCAGTAATGACTGCAAGATTTCAAGACACGTGATATTTCGCGAAACAAACGACAGAGAAGGTTTTTAAGGTTCAGCCATAGGAACCACAAGCTTCTCGTCCGTCAAGACTGCAAGATTTTAAGCCCCACAATATTTTGTAAAGAAAACACACAGAAAGTTCTTGTGGCGGAGCCTTTACAAATTACACCTCTTTGCTAATCAACACACTTAATCAGCGCTGCTTACGTCAATAGGCGCAATTTCCCGCACACGCATTGCTAATCTCTTAATTCCCCTGATTACGAGATGATAACATTGATGGGTAGGTACGTAAGTATACGTACGTTCGTGTATCATTACACTAGAGATTGCAACGATAATAACAGTAGGAAGGGGTGGGGTTAGGAGGGGCTACTTGGGCTCAAGCCTCCGATGCTTGCTGACAAGCTCTCGAATATCACTTAAGAGGTCCGTTCAAGGAGATTTCAATCAGCAGTGAACTTATTGTATTATTACCTCCGCCAACGAGGTAATGTTTGCCAGAGTTCGTTTGTCAGTTTGTCAATAACATAACTCAAATACTGATGATGCTTTGTACTGTTCTTCCATGTGTTTGCCTCCGCGGTAGCAGCATGCTTACGTTCGTAGTTCTCACTCCTTGTATTGCAGGTTCGAGACCAATCCAGGCACGTGAGCTCTTTGCTGAACAAGTGTGCTGACTCGGCAATTCTGGGCATGCTGTACGCCGTGGTGGAACTTGCCCTACTCAGAAATGAGGGGGGTGGGGGTTTGCGAGTCATTTGAACTTTCCGTCACATGGGCGCCATAGTTCTCGATGACCCGTGGTTGACTGCAGCTGCACTTACTCCTCTGGGCCAGTGGGTTTCTATCCGCAGCAGCACACACCAGTGTGTGTATGGCTTTCCCAGTTGAGGATGAGGTGAAAGATAACTTTGCTTTATGGACGGATTTCAATGAAATTGACATAAGCTGTTAAGAATTTTATAAGAAACAGATAATGAAATTTCGGTGATCATCCGTTAGTCCGTTTGTGGGTGTTAGTTAGTAATATAATTCAGACTGATAACGAATCTTCATGAACTTTACAGGAACTGTTAGGAAATTCACAAAGACTATAGATAATTAAATTTCGATGATGTTCCATCAGTCCGCTAGTCTCTTTGTCTCTCCGCCGACCATTCTGTTTATTAGCATCGCGTAGCTTGGCGGAGATCTGCTCTCTCGGACTTCAGCTCTAGCCACTATCATCATATAATAATATAAGCGAGTTTGAGCGTCCATAATCCGGCACAAATTGCTGTTCAAAGAGAGGAAATAAAGGAGCAAGAGAGCATGCAAAGAGAAAAGAGGAACCCATGTAGGGGGTGTTCCCACACAGGATCAATGCTCATGGAAAAGTAAGTCGAGAAAAAAAGAGAGTGTATAGAGGAAAGTATCATCAGTAGTAGAACAGGAATGAAATGAAGTAAAGTAGGCACAATGGAAACGTGTCCTGAAGGCCTAGCTGAAGGCAAAGTGACCTACGGGGACTCCCAGGGGGAGAACCTACCAAAAACTTACCCAATATGGACTATGGCCCATCACATCTATCTGACAAAGATGAAGAGCAAACTGTAAGTGATATTGATGGTTGTTGATGCTGTTGACAAGCTTATTTACTTTTATCAAAGCATGGTCATTAATTAGTGTATTCGAATATTTTTCTTGCTTTAAAATTTTGAAGCTTGGAAGTTGAAATGCGTCTCATTCTAAAACACCATCAACTTTTTGCACGTACCAATAACTCCATCGCTCTAGTGGGCTAGGCCCCAGATTTTTTAAAATCCAAAATACACCATTGGGCCCAGATATGATATATCAAGGTAGTTATAAGCTTGTAAAGTCTAGCCCGCGTTGTATCTCACAGTTACCACTTGTAAATTCACTTACGAAGCTCAAGCGCCCCAAAGCATGCAACGATCGAGTTCTTTCCTAGGCCAGGCGCGCACAGAGAGGCGAGCATAAAGCTTACAGTTGCAATGACAAGCGCGGGGTTCATAGATCGCTTTTCTTTTGGAATGTAGAGCTGTTTACAGTTACGACACAGTAAGTCTTACAATGTTGTAATGTTAGTAGATCTGGGGCCTGGACAGTAACACATGCACTGCAGGTAGAGAGTCACAACATGTGTTCGTTCCTACCCACAACAGAATTTATGGCGGCTTCAGAAGCTATTTCACGGTTTTAGCTGCTGAGGCGTCCAAGGACTTTGATAAGGAGGGGATTGCAACAAAACTTAATCTGACAACGCGATATTTCTAGAATTTTACAACATTTTTCTTTTTATACAAAAATTTACAAGAGTCTGAACTGACGAGATCATTAGCATTTTCAAGTAATAAATATAATAATACAAAACTAAAAACCTAAAAACATATAAGAAGAAGCTAGCTCGATAATAAATGAGACACTAAAGTTCATGACTCAGAAAAAAGCGTGAATATTATATAGCGTAAGTAGGCCAATAAAAGCGATAAGGCGGCTGCAGGTAGCCAAGTGAAGGCAGACGTGGGGTCCCAGGACAGACGAGCGCTGATTGGTTGACACTGGAGCTAATTCTAATCTTTACGAGTTCACGCTTCTAGGTAGATATTAGTCATCCTCTATACAATACTACTATATAATTATTTGCCTATACTATTGAAAAGCTACACCGTATTTTTTATATACAAGTTTTTTGTTATTTCCTCTATTTTCTTGATTAAATTTCAAAAACAGAGAAAGAGAGCTTGAGACTTGAAGGGTATAAATTTATTAAAGAAAATAGAGAAAATGACGAAAAAATTGTAAAGGCAAGATACGGCCTAATTATACAGGGGGCAACAATTTTTCAATTTTTCCTGTTGCCTGAAATTCAAGAATTTCTCCTAAGTCACCATTGGACACCGATTTCAGATCTGCAATTAGAATTTCGTTAGTAAGCAAAGTTTTTTTCGTTTTTCTTGGATATCTGCATTTAAATTTACGGTAGGAATCGGATAGAACTCGTCGGGAATTTTCCCACGGGGCGCTCTGTAAGAATAGCACTAATGAAGTACCAGAAAGTGAAGAAATAGGATATAATTGAATGAATATGGGACGTGATAGACAATAACGGTGTTCGGAATTGGAATCAACAAATGGGATTGTTGACAATACAGTTGAAAGAGTTCCAGCAACGGTAGCAGCATGCTTGCGTTCTCAGCTCTAACCCCTTGTATCGCTCGCACGTCCGATGCCCAGCCAGGCACGCGAGCTCTTTGTAGATCTTGGTGTGCTGACTCGGCAGTTGTGTGTGCATGCACAGTGCCGAGGCGGAACTGCCTTCCTCAGAGATGAGGGGGGAAGGGGGTCTCGGGTCATTTGTTCCTTCCGTCAAATTGGCGCCATAGTTCTTGGTGACCCGAGGTCGACTGAAACTTCACTTACTTATCTGGGGCCAGATGGGCCTATACCCTCAACACAAACCAGTGCATGTGGGTTTCCCAGGTGAGGGTGTGTTCTAAATTGACTTTACCTTTACTGTAACTACTTATTCCCCAGTGTAATTAATAATATACATGACTAAAGAAGTACGGCTCCTAACTTTATACTCAACGATTTACCTGCTAATGCATAAATACACCTACGGTAAATACGGATATGCATATACTAGTTGATTTTTTTTCACTCAAGCAGAAAGCTCGTTCCCAGAGGAAGAAATCATGTTGAACAAAATAGTAACTGAGACAAAATCCTTTCAGCCAGTCTGCTGTACATTGAAGACTATTTTACCCTCTGTTCCACAGATTAAAGCGCCAATTACGAGCAGCTGACGTTTGGTTGCTCGTATAAATCAGGATGGATGAGAGCGCTGAGAAAAACTGTAGGTATCTTCATCGCTTGGATTTCAGCGTTGGCAGGGCAAGAAGTGCATTCAACTGTTGAGTTCCCATAACGTGGCCATCATCGGCAATCTGGTTTATTTTTCACCTATCAGCTTTTAACAATGAAACGTGACAAGATGACCACAGTTGACAACCTGGTCTAAATTCTGCCCATCGGGTTTCTTCAAACATGATGTAAAATTGACAGATCAACAAATAAACAAATGAGTACAAATGTGAATACACAGTTTTTTATTAAATTAGATTGATAAATAGTTAAATAAATAAATCATAAACTAAATACATCCAGAGACTCTGCGTAGTATTATAAAGTTGATTATACTCCCCAATACAATATTTACAACGGGAGATAAGAGGAATGTCTGCTCGATCAGAAACAAGTTAATTTGTTACCTGAATTACTGATATCATACAACAGGTGTTAT
This sequence comes from Parhyale hawaiensis, assembly GCA_001587735.2. Taxonomy (NCBI): domain Eukaryota; kingdom Metazoa; phylum Arthropoda; class Malacostraca; order Amphipoda; family Hyalidae; genus Parhyale; species Parhyale hawaiensis. Next base: position 9,054,421 of record LQNS02278070.1, read on the forward strand.
ATAAGAGCATTATGACTTCGTTATGAGTCTGTAATGAGTTAATAAGTGAGTCAAATATCTTTGATATAAATAGCTGCAGCCAGAGAAAACAAGCAATTGTTAGGGCATTCAAGGGTACACGATAATCAGATATGTAATAGCATTCCAGGGTATAATATATACGATAATCAGATATGTAGTAAGTAACAGAAACGTAGAATAAGACATGGTAACACAAAGTATGGTCTAATAAAATATAGCAATTTAGAGCATGGCAAAGCAGAATTCTGCGGTAACAAAAAATATGAGACTATGAAAACTGGCAAATGACTTCAGCTGAGGTGAACTATGGATAGATGGGAATGCATTGGAAATTCCCAGCATCCAAGTTACACATTTNTCAAAGGAGGGCGAATCAAGGGACAGTCTAGGTGTCCGGAGGAGAGCGAAACACATGCACGGGGTTTCCACCTCGGGCCAACGTGCATTGGTACACATTAACCGGAAAGAAGAGGAAGAATTAAAAAACTATTTGCATGGCCTAGAAGAGAATATGTACAGTCGGTTGAAACCAGGCGGAAGCTGTGATGTATGGGCTACATTGTGAGGTTCTATATATTGTATTTTTTTTTCACTTGGAGTTCAGTGCCTCTTAGTCTTCTGTCGTAAGCTTGTGCACTTCTGCAGTTTATAAATAAGAAGAAGTATGATGATAAAAAAATCGATACGGTACTAAATTTGTGCACCAAATTTATCCTATTTGATTTTTTGATGAACTGAATCAGCAACTATATCGTAGTTAAACTATATATATTCATTTTTTGTCGCCGTTCATGTCAAAGCAATGAAAACAAGCGCGAGTGTTAGCATTCTCGCCTCAAAAGTACGTTTTTGTGACACCCAGGACGGCAGCGGCTGCGTTTCTGATTTCGCATACCACTGCAAGGTCACGACCTAACCAGGAATAGGAAAGTTGGGAGGTCGCAATTGCCAGCTGAACTTTCCATCTCTGACACTTAGCATCTGCCGATTTCTGATCGACTGCAGCCGTGCATTCTTCTGGAGATTAGCGGGTACGTATCTACAGCAAATATCAGTGCACACGTGGAGTTCCTATCTGGGTGATCGAAATCAAGTTAATTAACTGTACTATTGACAAACAGTGGTTCTGAGTCAAAAAGCAAAAACTCAGGAAACCAGGATATATTTTAGACAAACAAGAACCAGCATCCTGCGTAAAAGTTATCCCAATCAGTGCTAGCCCTAGTAGGAACGTTTTCTATACTTGCACATTATTTCACGTCAGGCCACGAACTTTCCAGCACCCAAACGACACTAAGCCTCGACTACAACGCAACGAAAGTTACTACGCAATCAACCGTACGTAATTCGCTCGGTCTACAGTTCTCATCAAGTTCTGCTGCACATATGAACTGCGCAGTACTGTAAACAAAGGGAATATTACTATAGAGATAAGCTATATCGTACTGCATGTGATCGTAGAACTCCGATAACATCCTTCATCATTGAGTGATTTCATTCATTAAAATGAGTTGCAGTGTACAACACGGAACTGTATATCCACAGCTATCTAGACGTGCGTCTTTTACCATCTGCACCTACTTTAACCGGTAGGACCATATGCTGTTAAGGGTTTTTTAAAATTTAATAAATTTAGCATTTAAGATATTATATAGTTATTCCTATACCAATGTAAGATTTTACATGCTCGTAATGCTTTTAACTTGATAAATTTGGCATTTGTAACATTTTCTAGCTATTTTTACCCTAAGGTGAAATTATACGTTGGAAATATTCTTTTGCTCCATAAATTTGGCACGTATCATCATCATATTATTTTAATGATTACAATATATATTATAAATATCATGTTACCGTCATTAACTTGATGAAAATAAAAGTGAATTATCATTATTATTGTTTGTATTAATCCTGCAGCTATATGATAATACACAGTTTACTGATATCTCTCAATACCGCTCTGAAGGATAAAAGGCCATTGTTCTAGTAAATTTTTCAAAATTAATAAAATACTGAAAATGTTTCATTAACTTCTTTTCTTGAACGGATGTCTCTTTCTCTGAACTCAAGACGCGAAAATTGAACAAAGAAGGGAGACTGTAGAGCTGGCTTTGTTCAAGTAATTATATAATTTTGCCGTCATAAACTGACGGCGCGGGTCACTAGCTACAATACGTTCTCCATATTACAGTTAAAAGCGCGAGAATAAGAGAAATCGCGGAAACCCACAGCGTGGAGCATAGAAGAACTTCAACATCAGTCTAATCCCTTAGCTCCAATAGTTAAACGCTGTAGTAAAAACCACGGCTTATTTTTTGTTAACTAGAACTCTAGAATCTGTGAGTATGCCACAGAACCGAAGTTTTGTTCTCCAATGATATCTTAGACCCGTACCACGTATACGAAGTGTGAAGATACATTAGATAAGTCAGACGGCGAAACTTCTACTTTTGACAAGCGAGCTAAATATCAACTAACCCCAGTTATTTCCTCCCGATACCGTATCAAAAATACACTACCCTCATTTTTTCCTTTCCTAGGTATCTACTACTAAAAGCGTACCAGTCATTCAGGAACGTACCAAGTGAAGAACAAGCAAAATTATTGTATGACTAGAGTACCCACGCTGTCAAAAATGACAGCGAGGAATTTGTGAAGATCCGTCTTCATTTAGCATAGCATAGTTCTGAAAGATTCGTTACAACGGCCAACTCAACTTGTCATAAGCAGCACACTCGTTCCCCATATTACATGTCATGAGAAAATAAACCAGTACGGTAAGTAGAAAATAGACCAGGCTGCAGATAATGGCAAAATAAACTAGTACGGTAAGTAGAAAATAGACCAGGCGGCAGATTATGGCAAACGTATTTTAATCAACGACAGTTGAAATCCAAACACTGAAGGTATCTGAAGAGTCTCTTGGCGCTGCCATGGATTCTGATTTGTATTGCCTTTCCCACACATCGAATATTAATTTACTCTCAGTTCACGACGTATTAAACTATAATTCAGTAGAAGATCAACGAAGCACTGGCAAAGCGATGATTTTTTACGGGGCAGTAGACACAGCAACTTTTTCCGGCTTGCTATCTTCCTTCACTTCAACAGAAAAACTTTTGTGTAGGGAGGGCAATTTAATTAAATTAAGTAATTCTTCCCTGTTAGCTAATATAAGCTCATTTTTTCAGTGAAGCATGACAGGATGACCATATCTCCAGCCTGGGCTAATTTTCGCCTGTTTTCTTAAAGCGTGACAGAAAATGGACAGATAAACAAATAAATAAACAGATAAATGCACGTCGGTCTTTATTATATTGTGGATTAGGGTACGCGGCCTTCTAAAACGACGGCGAAAAAATTGTGATGGCACATCTTCATCGATCATAATTCCGTAGCTAATTTGCTTATGTAAGATCAAGGAGGTTCGATAGAAGGAGGGAGCACAGCCACATTTCGCTGTACAAGGAAGTTCTTTGTTCTTCGGTGGCTGCTTCCTTCCCACCAATCACAGGCTCTTAGCTATCCCATCCCCTTCTCATCAATAAGAGGCTTCCAGCCGTTCGTGCAACCAATCATTGCGCCAGCCAAGCTTCAGCCATGCCGGAAAAATCGGCTTCAGATTTTCACAGCCGTTGATACTTCCCTCTTATTAAAACTCCTTGTGCAAAATGCCCTGCAACTGCCAACTTGAAGAAACATATGAGAGTAGCTTTTGAGGTTAAATTAATGAAAGATTGTCTCTTAAGACTCGGTGCAAATTTTTCGCAGTCAGTACATACGGCCGGGTACACTGATATAAAAGAAATAAAGAACTCACGTTTGGCAGCATAGATGCAAACATATGGAATGTAGAAACATGCGTGTACCAGGAAAGTAGGGTTTTTTAAATACAATTGCTCAAGTATTTAATACAGAACAACCAATTCGTAAACTAAACTACGTTGTTCAATAGATTATTGTTGTTTACGTTGTAGCCAAAGTTAAGCTTTGAAAGCAGACTATTGAGTTCATGTGAGAGCTTACTGCCAATACGGTAATCCGCGAAACGATAGCTACAGGATTGACAACATCCGGTGAAGTGCCCTACTGGCGGATTATCTGCCTGACCTTGGCGGTAATTCCCGAGCATTGGTGCAGCGTTGCCACGTTAGCTAGTTGGTCGCCAGCGAGTCAGCAATGTATCACCAAATGGTTAGTGATAGAGCGATAAGAAAACAGATGTACACAGTAGATGAAACTGTATATATTATATTTAATTTATATTTGTTTACGTGTAAGTGACATTGTCGCTTCATATCGGGCTGGATCATTTTGATAGTTATTAAAAGAAGTCTCCAGACCAGGGTAGGTCTTTTAAAAACTTCAAAAAGAGTACAGTACGTATGGTCGTGGCTCAAATTGAATATGAAAACCAAAAATCTAGCTTTTATTGAATTAAATATGAAAAGTGAGTGAAATATAAAGCGTAGAATATACTGTAGGCCTTTATATAAGTACTTACAGGAATTATGAATTATATTTATGGGTAAAATTATAAACCATCTTTCTTTGCAGGGATTGTGACTTACATTTATTTGCAGGAAGTATAAACTATATTCGTTTGCAGGAATAACGAATTATATTTATTTACAGGAATTATGAAACATATTCGTTTGCAGGAATTATGAATTATATTAGCTTGCAGAAATTATGAAAATTGATTTGCAGGAGCTTTGAATTATACTGTATTTAGTTGCAGGAATTTTTTTAGTAACAGCACATCGCTGAACACGTGCGCAAGTGGTTCCAATTTTGAAACTGGTTTGTTTATGGAAACACACATCCCGCAGCTTAGCACACGCAACACGACAAGGGCCTGAGAGGTACTGAACTACGAACAGACATATTGCTCGCGGGCCGTACCCTCACGAGTAGAGTTCCATACTGTCGCCTATAGAGCACAGCTTGCGCTTCGTTTCAAGGCTCTAACAAAACAATATAAAAACAACGCATATTTTCAAAGCAAATCATTATGCTATAGCGTACAACATTACTGTTATAGAGTATAACATTACTGTTATAGCGTATAACATTACCGTTAAAGAGCACAACATTACCGTTAAAGAGCATAACATTACCGTCACAGCTTAACACAGATACGAAAGATGAAAATATTTTAACCGACGAAGAAAGCTCTTAGAGGTACTCTTATATGGCTAACAATGCTTTAGAAAATAAAGAGAGCGTTCCTCTAAATCTATTAAAAAAAGAGATAGCAATTCTACGTTATCCGTTCATAGGAGATTCTGGTGTTCTACGAGTACTAAAGCAATGCAGCATGTAAAATATAAGATATATGAATCTACTAAGCTACAATAGAATTAGTTTGAAATACATAAATATTCTAACGAAAAGGGATATTTTTGTGCGGAAGCTGCAGCACTTATGCATACTTATATTTGCGTATAAAGAAATAAATAAATTATTCCAAGCACCGTCACCGCTCTCTTTCTTTACTGGCCGCGACTATCCACTGGGCAAGACAAAATATGAAGTTACTGCGCTGAAATAATTCGGTCGAGCAGGGCGCCGTCCTATTACGGCCTTTTGCTACTTCCTTCCGGTCCGGACTATTTAGAGGATTGTTTACATCCAGCAGTCTTGTGGCTGTATTATATTCAGCATAATATATGGTATAATTTGGATTCGCAGTCGGTCTTTTGGTTCGCACAGCGCCATGCAACAACTATCTTTTTTCAGTGATTTCCAAGTTTTTCATCTAAAACAATTTGGGCCTAGCGGCAAAGCTTATAAAAACGGATGGCTGGGGACCGGAAGAAAGACAGGACCGCCAGCTGTGCAGTTGCTCTAATAGAAAACATTTACAAGCCACGTCGCCTTGGATGTTTAATGGCCCGCTCAACTGGCCCACAAAATTGAGATTTCGAGACTTAATTTTGTCCGCAAGTTCAGCCAGGTGTTAAATACAACCCGATTCCGTTTATCCGGCTGGAAACTCCATCTGACAGAGCAAACTTGAGCAATAAGAGGTCTTAATAGCATCTGACTAAGGGCCAAATTCTGTAACTTGATTTAGTGGGTCGAAGCAATGAGTTTAGAATACAACTATATTCAAAGCTCTTTGGTCGAAGCCAGCGCACCTCTTGTCTAAAGCTCCAAACAAGTAAAGCCATGAAATCTTAATTTCGCCTGTCAATCGAACGCACCCTAACTGAAGCGTAGCAACGTTACCGCGCGACTACTGCATGAACATAGACTTACCCAGTCTTTATCTTCCACGATAATTTGATTCTACGGACGAGAAAAGTGAGACAGGTAGAATACAAGTTTCCACATATATTTCACGGGAGAAACTAGATGAAACAGACATGCTAATCTTATATAAATACTTGCAGTAGTAAGCAATCTTCAGAATATATATTTCATCAAAACTTGAATATATAGTTGGGCGTGGAACTCGTTGTTCATAAGAAATTCATAGTTCTTAAACTATATCTGAAAACTCGATCAACCGCTGCCACAGATTGATTAAACAGTTTATAGGCATTAACTTACAATTTTCCATAGTGTTCGTGCACCATCGTTACGAACCACAAAGCCTACATGCTCCTTTGCATAGAATTCTTAAGCAATGCCGAAGAGAAATCGAAAGCCGCAAAAACTGATAAAGGCTCAATCCTACCTGGTCGTTATCGTAGACTTCAGGAATGGCTTCCCCGATGAAATTAACTGGCATGTTGAACTGGGACGCCTCCGTGACCTCGGCGATGTAGTGGGACGCGCGGAAGAGAGGCGTCTGGTCGTTGACATCCTGAAGGAGGACGGTCACTTCGGTGGATGAGCTTGGGGGCGGTGACACCACACTGCTGACTTCCTGCGCCTGTGGGAATATTATTAAAATCAATTTATTTTAATCAATTTTCAAGTCTTTTTTCCTGCTGTGTTATCAATACATAACTAGAACTTTAATCTATATCCGTCCGAGTTTATATGTTCGTTCATAATTATTGCTTGCTTGCACACTCTACGGTGAGTTACGCTTTCAGTATTAGATATGAATCTATTTTTATATAAATATTTACAATGATATGAATATAATAAACTTAGTTAATATAGAAAATAAAGATGGGGAAAAATGGGGTATCATCGGAGCAGTACCTCACAACCACCACACAGCGTCCTTGCAGACTTTGTGGATGAGATGCGAACGAAAAGAGGAATTAAAATAAGCGTTGTAAAATAGAGAGATGCCCAGAGTCCGAGGTGGTCTACATAGTTATGATGAATATGACACGTTCAGCAAAACGCAAATGAAACATTAGCACGTCCAAAGAGCTGCTGAGGAGAATCACTCAAAATGCCATTCACGGCTGACTTGAACTCTAGCATACTCACATGGCTTAATACGGATCCCGTAATGAATTCCAAGCAACGCAAATAGGGAGATTAGGTATCACCACAACAGTTAGGTAGCGACACGGACATGAGCATCTTTTGGAGCAATCAGCGATCCTCTCCCAGGGTAGTTGGGGAGAAGGGGGGGAGGGATTCCTGAAGTGCTTAGAGTTTGGGGAAGGGGTAAGATCTTCAACTGGGATTGTAAAGCGGTTGCTTTGGATAGTCTTCAACTGGGAGTACAGTGCGGTAAAATAGGATAGGCTACGTTTCCTAACTTTACCTAGTGTAACTTTATGTTATTTCAATCAAACAAGTCTAGAGAGGAGGTTCTTCATCTAGGAAATACTTCCAACACGGGGATAATGTTGGGGGGGGATGATCGTCATGTGATTTAATTTCTCATCTACAGACTGCACTAATCAACAAACTTGAAGAGAATGCCACACATGGCAATAGCTCATAGAGTGCCGGGGCGTATGTTCCGGTGTCTCTTTGGGAATGGGCCTATTGGTTCGTCTACTGCCGCCTATCTAATCTAATCTACGTAATAGCTGGCCGGAAATAAAAGATTATATACATCTTATCATTATTGAGTTCTAAATAAGATTACTATTATATTCAGAACAAATTTCACGAAATGACCGCATACTAACTGCGAACCACTTAGAATCAACTCCCCCTGCATAATACGCGGTACACAAAGATTCTTATTGATCCAACTTAGCAGTAAATTGATATTTTCACCGCTGCCTTAGCGTTTCTTCTTAAATTTAGAACAAAGTTTCCAACCAAACGTCCAACCTTTGATAACTTACCAGTATTTTAATAAAGAAAGTCTCGCCCGTGGCCCCGTAGCGTTCCCGGTCCAAGGGCTTCGCCACGTACAGCACACCCGAGTCTTGGTCCAGACCAAAGAAGCCTTCATCGCCGCCGATGATGTGGTACGATATCTTGTTATCGACGCCCTTATCGCCGTCCACCGCTTTCACTGAAAACCAAATTTAATGCTACTAAAGCGAGAGATCAATTATAAAAATTGAAATATTTATGTATGCCAGAAGAGAACTGAACTTTTTGTTCTTTTAGGTACTCGTCGGTTATTGTTAGGACACGCCTAATATTGTTCATCCAACTGGATATTACATGACCCGCCATGACCCTCTGCCCGTCAAACTTGAATATAATACAGTCCAACTATTAACCGTTACCAAATATAACAAGTATCTAAAAAAAAGGTAACCGAACTTATAAGGGCTGACATGACCAAACTATGCAATCCTTATCTATTATGAAGATGTCAGTTTGAAGTAGAGATTACAAGCTTTAAAATGACACAAAGATTGATTGTTCAGACCCTTGCATGATTGAGTCAGATAACGGCTACAGGTTGGGGTGCGAAAACGTTGTGGGTCCATTTTGAATATCAACTAAAATGAGCAATGGAAAACATTTAAAATATTATATCTTTTATTCCTTTATCACAACATTGATATAATGATTTACAAAACATAACACAAACAGGCTAAAGAAACATGTTTTACTACAAGACCAAAGCTGCTAATTTCCATCCTCTAAGCGGCAACCGATTCGACATGGCCACCTCCTCTTTTCAAACTACGTCCACTCGCCGCCGCATGTCACCAGCTCCTCTACTGATGACGTCGGGATTATTCCTGATGATATCCAATCCTCTGCGAAGCGATCCCGCAATTCCTCCAGGTTTTCTGGTGGCGTGATGCACACTCGGTTTTTCCCGCAAATAAGGAGTGGTGCAGTGTGACCCAGTGCACTTCACTCAGGCCCTAACCATTTGGTCCGTTCAGGACTTCAAGTGTGATTGAGGCGTGGCCCTTCTGTTTAATCGCGGGGCCTGCAGCACTTGACTGCAGCGTCGAAACGTCTCAACCAACTTCCTCTTTGCGGTCAAAGAGGGTGGCGCTTAAGCACCTCCCCCTTGCAGGCTACTCAACTACAATCTCGGCATAATTCAAACGCAAGCTAATTTTACCCAGCTGAATGCCAATAATACTATCCTATAGCTCCACTTAACCTCACCCCACCCAGCTGAGCACCTAACATAACTTGACCTCTCTCAGTTCAACACCATGAAATCTAACCCAGCTCAACGCCAATAGAGGATAACCCCATGTAACCTGATTTAATCCAACTGAACGCCAATATAACCAAATATGAACCAATCTCACCCAGTTGAACGCCAACACAATATAGTCCCACGTAACCTAATCTCACCCAGCCTAAGGCCAACATAATATAGTCCCACGTAACCTAATCTCACCCA
>LQNS02278070.1:9064641-9121360 GCA_001587735.2 Parhyale hawaiensis
CCTAAGACAAATATAATATAGTCCCACGTAACCTAATCTCACCCAGCTAAAGGCCAACATAATATAGTCCCACGTAACCTAATCTCACCCAGCCTAAGGCAAATATAATATAGTCCCACGTAGCCTAATCTCACCCAGCCTAAGGCAAATATAATATAGTCCCACGTAACCTAATCTCACCCAGCTTAAGGCAAATATAATAGAGTCCCACGTAACCTAATCTCACCCAGCCTAAGGCAAATATAATATAGTCCCACGTAACCTAATCTCACCCAGCTAAAGGCCAACATAATATAGTCCCACGTAACCTAATCTCACCCAGCTAAAGGCCAACATAATATAGTCCCACATGACCCAGTCTCACCCTGCAGCACCCCAGCGTTCACGGCGATGTCCTCAGGAATGCGGGTGACGGGTGGGGCGTGGATAAACTCAGGAGGTTGGTCCTCCACATCTTGCACCCGCACCACCATGGCTGCCGTGCCCGTGTTCATGCTGCCCCCGGGGGCTCTATCTCGGGCCAAAACCTGCAGGGTGAACAAAATCTACTTGTAAACATTTCTGTACTATTTGTTGCAGTGTACATACGACAGAAATATCCAAACATTCTGTACTATCCAGGCATTTATTATTACTCCCTGTGACTAGGGCTATCAGAACAAAAGCAGCAGACTTAACAGAAAGTACTCACGACTATTTCCGCAAAATTAACTGCGGTGAGCACGGAAATTATTTTTAGAATAATATAAGGCTAAAGTGATTAAATCTGAGGCAGACATCAGTAAGATCAAGATCGAAGTAGTGACTGTGATCCAGGCAGTATTCGCTCCAATTGCAGTTTTCTGCTACAAGCTGTGCTTGCAACAGAAAATGGTTGTAGTGCAGGAGTAACTACTTTAAATTGGAGAAGCTGGTAGCCAGGAAAACCCATGACTGTACGGGTGTAGCTGCTAGCTAAAATAACTTACAGTAATGATTATACATAGAGAAAAGCTTGCACTCTTTTATGACAGTAGTATTTGTTAAACAGTCTTATCATATTACAGGCTAACCAGGTAACAATCTAAATAGAAATGAAGCAAATCGATGATAAAGAGGTAAGCACGAAGCACGGGATTATGTGAACTTTACATGAAGAAAAAACCTAACATGCCGACGCTTTTCACATTAACAGCTTTTCCGCATATTATTTCAATAACCGCGATTTAAAATAGCACTCCTATAGAAGCCGTATCTTTTTCCTTCATCAAATAATGGAAGTCTTGAAAATATCCAGAAAGCTCAAGCAAAATAAACTGGTGGGACTCGATTGTCAGAACTGACCGAAATGCCGCAAAAGGTCATTTCCAAAATTTTATTTTATAGAAACTTGATGTAAAATGACTGAAATTTACGACGAAGTCGATTAAGAGCATAGTTCTATTAGCTGCTTCGGAAACTGGTCACACACTTCAAAACATATTTTCTAATCCTTCATGAACATGAACTTCATAAAAAATTCATTCCGCGGACCAAATGTTACTCAGTTCACAGGATGCGAAAATCAGCACTGCATTTATCTTCCTTTGCCTTTAAGCAAATAAAGCTATGTTCGATCGCAAACACTTGACGAAAACGCTACTGGCCATATATTGGAATACCCTGTGTCTATAAAGGCCGGGACCCCACCGCAAGCAACAAGCGACGCGATGCGATGTTTACGGGAGTCGTGTTGCAGCAATGCACGGGTGTCGCGAGGCATCGCAGTTGCGGCGGTGGGGGCAGCAGACTGCTGTACCCTCCGTTTCATTTTGTCGTTCAACAAATTTGTCGCGTTGCACGTCGCTTGTCCCGCCGGTGGGGCCCCGGCCTAAGAGGGTAGGTACCTTACCGATAAACAAGAAGTCATACCTTGAGCTGGTAGATGTTCTTAGTCTCGTAGTCCAAGTTGCCATTGAGCTTGAGCACCGCTTCACTACCCACAGTGCTCACGCTGAACATCTGATCATCTCCTGCGTCTCCTGATAGCGCGTACACCACCTAAAACAAACACATTCTTGAATTATTACGGTTACTAGTAGCAGCTTATCACTATTATTATTATTGTTATTACTAATTGTCTCCAAAGTCATTAAATGATGGCAGAAAATAATTACTTCAACAAAGCAATTTTCTTCACAGATGTTTGTGTTTATTTTTTTAAGAATATCTTTCTTTTTTTTTTCCTTCGTTAATCTGCTAAAGTTCTGAGTGCATCACCAGCTCAGAGGAAAAAAATGGTGCACTTGAAGGAAGGGCGATTTAATGTAGTATCTATCTATGCTATCACACAGAGGACGTCATGTCATCTTCTATTGTTAGATTTAAACAATTTAGCAAAACTAAAGCTCCTCGACGTTCAACAAATATTTTTCTTCCGCCATCCTTCACATCGGAAGGGAGAGACCTGCCAACAAATTAAGCAGGCAAGTAAGCCATCAAAAACCTCCGCATTAGAGAGCGATATTACAATGACCGCAGATACGTCTATGTCAACATTGAATCACGTTCCAATTTGGTTCTACTTTTGTCGACTAGGTGCCTCACATGACCGTTCGTCCTCAAGGTACCATAAAAATAACTAGGATCTTTTTGAACAGTCACAGCCCACTGGGGCGACTAGCCCTGACAGACAGACAAGCGGCACCTGCAGCACACAACCTTTCATGGCAATAGTCAATGAGACACTAAGAGGCTAGTAAGAGCTCCGGGGAGATCAGGCCCGGACTGACACTTCGGACATTCATACGGTGGAGACAAACACTGCTTTATCTTCCATGCTTCACTTCACTACAGCGCGCTGGAAAAATTTGTCCATGGCAGGCCAATAACCTGTCCTTAGCAGTTAGCAGGCCAATAACCTGTCCTTAGCAGGCCAATAACATGTCCATAGCGGGCAAATAACCTGATCATAGCGGGCCAATAACCTGTCAATAATGTGTCGATAATCTGGCCATGGCGGGCTAATAATCTGTCCATAGCGGACCAATAACCTGCCCACAGCGGGCCAATAACCTTGTCTATAGCGGGCCAATAGCCTGTCCATAGCGAGCCAATAACCTCTCCAAAAAAGACCAATATTAGGCCACAACCATAGCCACTCACCTGGCCATAGGGTCCCTCATCGCTGTCCATAGCCCTTAGAGAGGCCAGCACTTTGGGTGGCGAGTTCTCCTCCACAAAGATGGCCGACTCGTAGGGCAGAAATATTGGTTCGTTGTCGTTGACGTCCTCGACGAGCAGCAGCAGGGACTGCGTGACGTACGTGTCGTCCCCTAACTTGCCGTCCGTGACGGTGAGCACCAGCGTGTACTCGCCGCGTTGCTGCCGTAACAGAAAGTATTTTGCTCACTATTATCATTATCATCAATATAATTATTATTATTATTTTGACTAAAACTATTATTATTATCATTTAGCTGTATGAGCCTCTCTTGACACAACTATGGCTATTCAAGAGATGAAAAGGAAGGGATATGCAATATGTCGCTGGATAGGTGGAACTCATGTACGAAGGTGGATCGACGCACAATGGAATAACAAGTCAGGATAGAAGAGGAAGAACAACAGAATAACATCAGTATGAGAATAAAAAAAACTGAAGGAAGCGAAGTGGGCACGAAAGACAGACGTCCCGAAGGTTGAGCGAATGGATAGGGTAACCTGTAAAATCCCCCTTTAGAGTCGCTGGTCCCCATAACAGAGGCTGGGCGAACCTAACCTAACCCTACCCAATCGGACATTTATAGGCATTGATCCGATTTTATCGGATACCTTTCACTATTTTCTCATAGGCAGCCGATGAATGCCTATAAACTACCGATTGGGCATATCCAATGGCCCATTCTATGCCCCCTGAAAGGAGTTTCGCTCCCCGAAATCATAGATTGGTAGGTGTCATTGATATTGACTAACATTGATAATTATACTGATGATACTGACGTTTACTGATACTGATTGACACTGACTCCTAGTAATTGTCAATGACATAGACGGATATTGGTTGTATTGGTTGACACACCCACGTAAAATAAATAGACAGTACATGTACACCGTAAAGATAATCTTAGTCTCGATTTAGCTCAAGTGCCAGAAAGACTTTGGTTATCTCTTTAAAGTATGGAAATCAGTCCCACCGGAGTTACTGTTTGGCCAAAATTGCACCATAATGAACGAGTTTCCGTTAAGAAAGTGCCGAAAGAAGAACAAAAAACACAAAACGTTCGCCAAACCGCACATTAAATTTATTTATATAAATGGCTAGAACACAATAAGTTGTTAGAAAAACGCACTAGTTGATCCAAAATCGTGAAATATAGCCTACATGGTCAGAAAGGAAGCCAGATGGCGAAAAATACCACAAGTTAATAAAGAAAGTACGCTAAAAGGGAAAAACATATATTATAGATGATCAGAAAGCATGCTAGGTGGATACAAAAGACCAAAGGTAACCTTAAGTACTCTAGCAAAAAAAAAAAAAAGAACACAATGAGACTGGGCTACAAAAAGAGTAGCTCAAAATTGGATAAAAAGTATGAAAAAAAAAACAGCATTAGGTAGATAATCAACATTAAAAAAAAAATAAAAGAATACAATGAGACTGGGCTACAAAAAAAAAAAAAGCTCAAAATTGGATAAAAAGTATGAAAACAAAATCAGCATTAGGTAGATAATCAACATTTAACTGGGGACAAAACGTTCCTCATTAGGTGCACATAATGCAATCGAAGTAACATAAAAAGCACGAAAGTGAACAAAAAGCGCACCAAGAGAAAAAACCGCTGGGGCAAAAGTTTTCATAACTTTTTTTTTGTCATTCACCGAATGCGAAATCAAGCTGATGAAAGCCTATAAAGAGCTGCTGGTTATTTGCATCTCAGCAAATCACTTATCACAAGTGGCAATCAGACTTCATTATGGGAAATTTTTAGGGAATCAGTCAAGCGGGAACCAACCGAGCGCCATATGGGAACGTTGCGGGGAAATTTCCACGGAAGGGAATGCGAAAATAACAACAGAATTTTGAATTCTATGTTCAATTTCACATTAAAAGAAGAACGAACCTTTCCCTGATGAAGATCACATGGATTTATTATGAGCTTATCACCATTTCAAGAGAAAAACAAAATTAGGGTTTGAGCTTCTGCATTTGTGTTTCCCAATCCCATATGATCGATGACTTATCTTTAACCACTAGTCAGGAATTGAGAATTTTTAAACTTACGGCTATTTCAATAAACGGGGATTCCCCAGGCTCTGTTTTTGTACAGAACTGTACACTGAAAAATTGTAGACATGGGCCGCGTACGGTTATGTCTTATGGATGACCAGTTATCAGGAGGGTTATATCAGTTGTGGCCGTCCTATATAATATCAAATATTTGTGCATTACCGATCAATTTTAGCAGCATTCCAACGTATGGCAGTCTAATAAAATGCCGGTATAACTGTGTAAGAGCAACATGAATTTATTGCAGCGTGTTATTTACATAGATAATGTTATGCCATTATATTGACGCTATAAATAGATCCTTGAGCGGGTTGAAATTCTCGAAAATTTAAATTTTTCCGTATTTTGAATGATTACTTATACTGTTCAAGCAAGCGGGCTAAGTCAAACTTCATCTTATGACTCCCTTTGGCGACTGTCACTTTCTCTTGCATGCCCAAGCTCTCACAAGAAAAAGAAATATGAACAGTAAATACACTGCGGAATGAGTCCACAGCAATACAAGTGTTAGATAGGGAGACTCAAGGTTCTACAAAATACTGAATGAGGCACACTGCGACTGGTGGAAGCAAGTTCACTTCAAAGTATCCGCTATAATCGTCATGATGGCATAGCAAAAAAAAAAAAAAGGACAAAACTTTCGTTAGAACTTGTAGTTTACTGTCGGGTATAGCCTATGGACGTCCTAAGGGATTAAGTGGTTGGAATAGGTTAGAATCGTAAGTCTAGATCTCCTTATGCCCTTGGGACGTTAGGTAGGGAAGATCTTGTTGCACCAGAATTGAAAAATCATTATTGATCATGCTGATTAACTTTACCATAGAAAGTGGAAATTAAGTCCTCTCATACGTGATGAGAATTTTGTTTTGCTTTAAATTTAAATTCGCTACTGTAAATAACATAAATTTTAGATGCTAATACTTTGTCGTCATTATGATGGACACCGTAGCTTTAAATTTAGGAAACAAATGGTTTATCGCTGCAGATATTGCACATGATTGAATTTGGAAGTTAAATTACTTTCTGCAATTGGACATATTCTACATGATTGCTACGCACAGTTCCAACTTTGTCCCATTAGAGACCGAACAAGTGGCAACATCTCGCTTTGAAAAAATAAATAACAAAAATAATTTTATGCATGTAACGACTTCTACGTTTCTCCTTGGTGTTGAACTATTTCTAAATTTTTTCGTGAGTGACAGCAATATCGATAGCCTATATTTAGTATATATTTTCCCGGGTGATGAACAATTTCCACATTTTTTACAAGTTATAAACGTTTCGACAGCAGCGAACAACTTTTTACGCGAACACTTTTTAATGAAGATTAGCTACATCAAGACAGCAAGACGAGTAAGTACCTCCCGGTCCAACAAGGTCTTGAGCGTGACAGTGGCGGTGTTGGGGCCGGTCTTCTCGATATTCAGCAGCACCTTGGCGTCCTCCCCTTGTGATCCGAACGTGAGATCATCGCCATCAGGATCAGATGCGAACAGTTTTGTGATCACGGTACCTGAAAACAACACGGTGAGTTAGAACAGCTTTCAGAAAATAGAAAAGTGATCGTGTTGCTAGATAAGCAAGCTTAAGACACCAAACAAAGTTTTTGGAAGTAAATTAAATTATGAAGGTAATCACATTGAAGGTGGAACAATCTGAATAGATTATCACAGTTCTTGCAGAGTGTAGTAATAGCAACGGATTAAAGAGTAAAGAAGAAGTGAAATAATTTTCAAAAATAAATAAATGTTATAATTCGCGGCAGCTTAAGACGTGGGACATCGCAAGTCGTTTGGTGTTTGCGTGAGGAGTTTGTCACGGAATTGATTAGAAGTTCACCAATTCCAAATTTTCTGGATGCTCTGTGTTGTGCGATATCAGTGGTCATTGTTAAGTGTTCAGGTGCAGTGAATAGCAACCTGGTGCTTCGTTATTCAACTGGTAACAGTTAATGATTAACTGCATCTTGATATTGTAGCTTCGATTTACGATTTCAATTATAGGGCGGCCAAGACTTTTGTTACGGATATTATATGTGATCAGGGATAGTAATTTACAAGGCAGCAACAGAAAATTATTAGCACTTATCTGATGCCTAGAGTAGATAGTGAGCGGCATTGTGAAATAAGGGATGACTACCTTAAAATTCTCCACGGATGGGATATCTACCCATTCAGAAGTGAGTATGTTGCTAAGGAAGTTTCGCACAAATTCGGCGAGCGCAGCTCTATGCCCCGAAGGGTCACCGATCGAAGCTGACAATTAAAATGGCGATTTTTCAAGGGTCTTTTGATAGCAGGACCGATTCCCAGTTCCTGGCGGATCAAAGAACTTCATTAAGACGATGCGCCAGAAAATTTCCAGCGACAAAGACCTGGTGACTCAGCACGTCCAGACTTCGCATTTCATTCCCAGCTAGATGCACTTCCAGATTTTTTCCCATAAAGGAAAAAAAATCGGATTTATGAAACGGATGCGATTTTTTAGAGTAAGGCAGGGTAAAATCCTGGAAGAGGTTGCAACTACTATGAGGATAAGGAAAGATTTGTGATAAAGGTGGGATTTTTTCGGAAGCGAGGAGGATGTACCTGGAGCAAAGAGAACAAGAAATGGGAAACTTTGCAGAAGGATATAATTTTTTTTTACAATGGAACGGATTTTATCAGGAGGATGCTATTGCAAAACTGAAGTAACGGAATTTCTAAACAGAGGACATGGCTAATATGGCAGAGAGGAAAATAGAATTTAAAAACATGAAGAGCAAGATAAGAAACAAGAAAATTAAAAAAAAAAAAGGTGCGGCAGCTAGAATAAAAATTTGGGAAGAGACACGATTTTTTTTAAATCTGGAAGCAGTAGCAAGGACGATAAAGGAAGGGATTTTCCATTCTATAACGTGATTTTTTAATTCAAGAAAAAAACACATTCAAACAAAACAGCAACTACTAGGAGAAAGACAAGAACGCTTTCAGAGAAAGTACTGCTTTTTTCGCTCAAGTCTAGAAAAACTTCATAAAAATGACATAGCTACTGTAACTGTTAGAAGCATAAAGACAGAAAATAGACTCAAACCTCCCCCCCCCCAAGTAAAAAATGGCAATGAAAAAGATGACAGTGGAAATATGGAGACGGATGAACACTAAAAGTTATACATTCATAAATCTTAGAAAAAATAACACAGAAACGACAGGGTAATAAGGTAGCTTGAACGGTGAAAAAATAAGAAAACCCAGTCGGAAAAATGTAGGTATTTATCGGTTGACTGTGAGAAAATAGTGAAAGGTATTCAAAAGCATCGGATAAATGTCTATAAATTTCCGATAGGGAAATAGAGATTGATGACCCCGGCAAAGCATATGTTTGGTGACGCACGAAAACAATAACAGCCGGATAGTCTAACACAATTTCCATAAAGATATTTGTTAAGCAATGAGGAAAATAATTTTTGAGACTTACTTTACGAAAACAATAGAAATAATAAGACAGAGAAACAATTGCATCGAAAATAGTAAACAAAGGAAAATCCGGCGCCATTAACGTGCGAATCAATGAGCTATATAAGAACAAATTTTTTCCAGAGCGAGAGGCAAGAGGAAAAAAAATTTCTAACGATAAAGTCACGCTATACTAAAAGAATAAAGTATTGTTAACAAAAAGTATTTCCAGAATGACAAAAATGATCAGAAAATTTTTTTAACGCTATTACTGCACGAACACAATGGCAAAGGTATATTTTACCGCCCGAATACAATGACAATGAGATATCGTTAGTAATGATATGAACAATGAAACAAATGATATTGAAGACACGGAGGCGGGCACGAGGAGAGGCGGTGAGCCGGTGCGAGGAGAGGCCGGCATGACTTGACACTTTTGGGGTCCATTTGGAGACGATAAAAATTTCGGTGACGGGTGACTTTGTTGGCCGCCGGGGGACCGTGGGGCAGTTAGGGGACACTTAGGGGACACGGGGACAGTTGCAGGACTTTGGGACAGTTGGCAACGAAGGAACAGTTAGGAAAAAATATTGCATGGACACAGTTAGGGCACATGAGAACAGTAGGGAAAGTAGGGACGGTTTGACCCCCACGGGGACAGTTAGGGACACAGAGCCAGTACGAGATACAGGGACAGTTGGGGCCGCAAATTCGGGGACACCGAGGTAGCTAGCAACAATAAAGATATGAAGACGGTTAGAACATATGGGGACAAGTGAGCACATGGGACGGCTAAGGAACACTATGGCTACATGGACTCTAAGAGATGATTAGAAAGCAGAATCAATAATAAATTTTAGTCTTCAACTTTGAAACTTTAGAAATTTTATGCTTAACACGCAACGACGACCTTTGCTCTTCATGTACAAGTAAACGTTTTTGCTATCAATGACAAGTAAAGAAAAAAAAATCACTTCCCATTCGCGCAATTCCAACCATAAAATGAAACTCTTAACATCGAAGGCCACGAAAATGGTGTACATTTCACAGTATAGTGCCAAGTATAAATCTTTACCTTAAAAGCAATATCATTAATTTCAAATTATCTACGAAGATCGCAAACAAATGGAATACATTTCCAAACAAGATATTCTTGTAAGAAAAAAAAAATGCAAAAAAAACATTCGGACCAAATCAAAGCCAAACAGTGCACATAAAACAAAAAAATATATATACACTACATCACATCACATTAGAGATAAATATTAGATTGTGAAATAAATCTTAGACAACTTGCCAAATTAAAAAAAAAATAGCCAGGACAAGACAAACTTTGTGTACCAGGTCGTATCGATAACCTGGTACGATAACCGTATACTATCGTGCACCAAGAAAACGAATTTCAATCGTGAGCGTGGGGCGATACATCGCCGATGATTGCACGACTCTTGGGTGAAACTTGCGGGAAATTCAACAGCTGTGCTGAGGGAAATTAACTGACACAAGGGACACTTGCTTAGAAAGGATACACTTATCGATGCGTCGAGCATGTGACCAAACGTTGAATTAAAATAAAATAAGGAATCGATAAAAGTAATAAACAACAACAAGAACAGCGCCATTACTAATAGCAACAGAAAAGAAACAATCCTTAAGGTGATTAAATCGACAGACTAAAGAGGGATAATCTCCGAAAACGAATGATAGATGAAATCTATATTTACACCATATAGTCTTTACACACTAAATATGGGATTGCTGAAATCTTTCCTACGACTTTCTGATTGAAATGTAATAAAAATGTTAAGTATTGTAATCCTTGGTCGTGTTATGTTGATTTCATCAATAAATTATTATTATTATATAAAAATACACATAGGATATCTATTTCCAAGAGCATGTTTCTTTATATACGTCAATAGCTACGGTATACAATCATTACATGCATGTACAATTGTTTTTGCGCTGAATCAGAAATTCATATTCTGCGTCGCGAGTGCGAGACGCAGAGGCGTATTATATTATGGGTAGAAAATTTTCAAAACAAAGACAACTTCAATAAGACGAGCCAAATATGCCCATTTTCAATCACGCTTACAAAAAAACTGCCAAAATTAGGCCACGTTAGAGACTGTGACCACCCAGTCAAACTACGTTGGATACCGAAATGCAGATAATGGAAAAAAAGGATTCCTAAAAATTGAATGCACTTTTTACTTTGGTAATCTGAACTCCAGGCCATGAACACAAGGTAGTTATCTTTTGACCCTTTAATGGATATTGATTGCACTTGCTTCCCACGTCAACGCGTTGACAAGGTGCAAATGGAGCAAGTGGTCAACGAAACAAACGGTAAGATAAAATCCTCAAGTATTTTTCAGAGTAGCGAAGAAAACGGGGTTGCTTTTTCGTTTTTGCTAAATTTTTTCTATGATGATACTGCTTCTCTGGAGAGCGAGTAAATTTCGAATGAAGTGATGGCTTGACGTACCAGTGATACGCTGAGTTAGGCCTGCATCAATTGCTGCATGAATTATGCATGACTAACTGCAGGATTATTAGGGACTACAAGATTGCTCCTGACCCATTCGATAACTAGAAACTTAGTTATCCTAAGCTTTGCTATATTAATGATGAATTGAATAACAAATTGAAGCATTATTATTCTCAAATCTCCGAGCTCTTCTCAGTTTATTCCGAAAATATAAAAACGGAAATTGTATGGTGACAACCATGTAAGCAAGCAAACAAACAAGACTGTCAGAATTTTATATGTATATAGATATAACTGCTCGTCAAGGAGCGGAAAGAGAGACTGTACTGGTCAGCAAAAATGAAACTGAGTACTGAACATTCATGCTTTTTATCACTACAAATAACAGTCGTAGTGCGTCCTTCAATCAAATTAAGGAAACTGATCAATGAAGACCATCGCAAATTCTTCGCAAGGGTCTGCTAATCAAAAATAAAGTAGATTTAAGTACAGAACGTAATTAAAAAGCACTCGATAGGGAGGCATTAGAGCTTCGAAGAGATTGTAGAGCTCTGTATCATGGATACGACGGCGGCACGATGCTGAACGGGAAAATTTTTCATATTATCGTTTTAATTTGTAGCAGCACGAGAAGGAAGATGGTAATACTCGGCATAAGTATACAATTGCTATTCTATTTTCCGCTTTTCATCAGCTATGCTTGCTTAGTCATTTTGGCAATACTGAAATTATTTCATATTACTGTAAAAGGAATATCAACCGGTTGTGGCAAAATATACATTAGGGGCTCCCAACAGCAGATTCATTTTAGACGGCTGACTGTGCTCTTCATTATAATGGAATCTGTACCAGTGCCCCTTCATTGCTCACGATGGTGGCCAACGTACTACTGTAATGGCTAAAGCCAAAAGTGAGCAATAAATGCCACCATGTCTCAGGCGTAGCCAAGATACTCTACGTATATGGACTAAGTCCAATCTACCCCCCCCCCAAAAAAAAATAGCAATTCAGCTTTGAAATTCAGACTCATGAATTCTAGCTCTTGCAAGCTGAATTCGAAGAAGATTTAACTTGTACGTAATTACCTCCGCCAAGAAGGTTATGTTTTCATCGGGTTTGTCTGTCTATCATCAAGATAACTCAAAAAGTTATGGATAGATTTAGACGAAATTTACAAGGATTGTTAGGTATGTTAAGAGGAACAGATGATTAACTTTGGTGAAGTACCGTCCATCTGTTTGTTTGTCTGCCTCATTTTTCTCAATGCTGTAACTCAAAAAGTTATGGACGGACTTTTATGAAATTTACATGAGTTGTTCGGTATGTTATGAAGAGAAAATGACCATATTTTTGTAATGATCCATTAGTTTGTTCGTTCGTTTGTCACTGTTTTAATTTTGCGCTTGTTAGCACAATAACTCAAAAATAACGAATGCATCTTTATGAAATTTATAGGAGTTGTTAGTAATGTTAAAAGGCATTAATGGTCATATTTTGGTGCAGATCGGTTTGTTCGTTTGTATATGTTTGACTCATGTTTGTCACAATGCTTGCTTGTTAGCAGCATAACTCAAAAAGTTACGAACAGATCTCCAAAAAAATTACTGAGGCTGTTAACAGTATTAAAGGGCACAAATAATTAGATTTTGCTGTTGATACAAATAAAATTATAGTCTCAGAACCAATTTGAAGTTTTCGTAACCGTTGCTTTGCTTGGCGGAGGTATGCGCTCTCAGAGGGCTCCAGTTCAGTATCATTTTGCTTGAAGAAGAACCCAAATACAAATATTTATATAAATAAACATTTGGGTCTTTTTAGAGTGTTCTAAAACTACGAGTAGTTATGACAAAAACTATTAAATTCTTAGTTCTGTCGCGGTACACAAGCAGCTTGATAAACATACTGGTCTTCATCCTGGCATTTCAAAATTCGTTTTAATGAAAACTTCAAATTCTTAGTTTTGTCCCAGCACCCAAGCTGCTGTATATAAACATATTGGCCTTTGTCGTCGTGTTTTAAAACTAGTTTTAATTGAAATTTTACATTCTTAGCTTTGTCCCAGCACCCAAACAGCTTTATAAAACAACACGCAGTTGCAAATTTTGATTGTTTCTCGAGGCAGAGGTCACAGAATTACCGTTACATCGGTCACGAGGAGCACGATCAGCTGCAGTTAAACTGCCACCCGAGTCCCAATAAAGTATCGAAATTACAGAAATATTTGTGGCTGCTGCAGGCAAGAATGTTTCGGAAATTTGGGGTGAGAACAGTTACTTTGCTTGGTAATTTTTTGCGGAAGAAAAGCCGTTTTTTGTAGGATTTTCTAGAAATATTTCAGTGAATGATAACCGTTCTATCACAAATTAAGTGAAGAGATAAAAAACGTTATTGCAAGATTTTCATCTGCATTTCTATAATTATTTACCAAAATGAGGTGGTTATTACATTTTCGCAACTTTTACGTAACTCGACATAGTTTCATTAACTTTGTCATTACGGAACTCAATTGCTTACAAACCTCTCTCTTTAGCGGGAGTTCTACCACGCATTAAATTTGTACAGATAAGAATTACTACTGAATATAGTAAAGCGATTAGTCAGTACCCTGTTCTGGATATATTTTCAAGCACACCTTTTCTCATCTCTCCTACAGCTTTACCCTTCCACAATTAGGACAAACCAAGAAGAACTTTCAGTCGCCTTGAAATGTAAGACTATTAATCAGTACACCTTTGCTATATCTTTTCTAAAACAACTCAATAGCAACTGCCCGTTCTAGTGGCAATAGCTATAGAATTGCATATTAATCACGAACCAAAAACTTTTCAGCACCCGCAAGAGGGCACCACCAGACCATGTCGTGTTTTGAGAAATCTTCTAAGCTTAAAAATTTTTTCCCATTTCCCATGAAAAAGTAACAGTTGTACCGCTTCAAACTAATGATAAACCTGGAATATTTCAGTAAGCCTTGGGAACACGCAGCAGCTACAGTTTTTTCACAACATCTCCAAAAAATAAGTTTTTAAATTCCCTTGTAAAGGTTAAAACTCTACCTGTACATATAAGTAGTTGCAGGATATTTTCTGGAACAGATTTCTCTCAGTACCCTGTCGTAGTGCACAATCAAGCTGGTTTTTCTGAAATTACCAACTTACCAACTTTTCGATTTTACCAGTGACCTTCACAGCTCTCTGCTATTGAACAAAGCACGTAAAGCCACAATCTTCAAAGCCTTTCATCGTATTTGTTCAAAATAGGTTCTTTCTTGTACAACATAATTCATATTAACAGAGACTTTCCAACACATCTCGCCTTACTTAATTAATTCTTCAACAAGAAGATTACGTCCTTTCTGGAAGAACAAAATTATGGTTACAGGAACTTTGCAACGAAAACAGCACATCATTCAACGTCATTTCCGGGATTATGAAAGTGATAAAAACAGGAACTTTCCAGCATTCCCTCGTAATTTTATATAAAAAAAAGCATTATTTCTAGGACGAGAAATCAGGGTAATAACATAAATTTTTCAGCACCCCTACGTATTGATGTAAGTCATTGACAGGAACATCATCTCTGAGATTACAGAAGCAACAAAAAACAGGAATTTTCAGTACCCACTGGTATTGTTATATTAACAATACGTTATATGCAACGTATTACCAGAAGCTTATAACACGCACTTCCAATACCCTTCCGTATTTACATAAATTATTTATAGACAGGACCATGGAATCTTTTCAATAGAGTTGAAACATGAACGCTAATACCTATTCACACATAATTAAATCTTCAACAAAAAAAAGATTGCATCATTTCTGGGGCGACGAAAGGTAGTTCTATTAGAACATGGACTTTCCAGCACCCGCTCGCACCTATAGTTACAGCTTCAACAGGAGTATTCCATCTTTCGTGACACAACGAAAGAGGGTTAGAATATGCATGAGTTTTCTGGCACCCACTTGCGCTTACTTCAAATCTTCAACAGGAACATCGCATTAATTTCTGGTGCGACGAAAGCTATAATAATTCACACACACGGCCGATAAAGAAAAGCTTCCTGATAAGAACACAGAATTAGAAAATCACCGTCCTCTGTTCAGCAAAGTCAACTGATAGCGGCAACAAAATAGAAAATTATGGGCGAAAGTTTTCCTCGCAGTCGGTCGTGGCGATAACGCGACGATTTGATCTGTATCGACGCTTGTGGCAGCTGTTGTTCTATCGTCGGATGAATTCTGTAGCATCTTCAGTGGCCAACAAAGAAATTACAAACAATATACAGAATGATAGAAAAGAAAAAGAAAGCCGTAAGGGCACCGCTTAAGTAAAAAAAAAAAGAAAATAGCAATTTGGCAGAATCGGATGAATGAAAATCAATAGCATCATCTATGAACAAAGCACCGTAAACGATGAAACCACAGACATTAATTATAATGCGAGAAAGACAGCAACTGGTGACCGTAAAAACATAACGTAATTTTTCGATCAAACTGACGTCATAAAAAATGCAAGAAAAGAAATTGCAATTGTTACCGTAGCAAATTTGGAAAAATTTAAAGAGGATATTAATTATACTTTTAGTAAAATTTACGCTACGTATGAGAACCGGTAAGTCAATTTGTTCTCGTCATTGCCCTTAAAGCCAGAGATATTTAGACCTAAATACTAAAGCCATCATAGACGTTATAAACTAGGTTCCATGGCAGACTTTTCGGCCGCGTCAGAAGGAAAAATTTTATATATATAGAACTACTGCTGGGGCGGTCATACATTCTGTTAGGTATACAGAATTTTATACTTTGAAGTAAGCACTACGGATGCTGAATTTTTGCTGCAGTCTCTTTAGAAAACAATTTACACCGCACAGGGTACACCGTACAGGGTACACCGTACAGGGTACACCGTACAGGGTACACCGCACAGGGTACACCGCACAGGGTACAATTACCGAGGTTACAGATATGCATGGCAGCGAACTTTCGAATTAAGCCTCTCTCGTTACCTCTGCCAAGAAATTCATGTTTACGCCGAGTTTGTCTGTGACCAAGATGACTCAAAAAGTTATAGACCGATATTTAGAAAATTTACATCAGTTGTTGGGCGTGTTAAGAGTAACAGATGATTCACATTTGGTGAAGATCCATTCAACCGTTTGTTTGTTTGTCTGTATCGATTTTCTTAGCGCAATAACTTAAAAAGTTATGAAAGGATTTCTATGAATTTCACATGAGTTGTTAGGTATATCACGAAGAGTAAACGACCAAATTTTCGTGATGATGTTTCTTCGTTTGTTTCTCGCTGAGTTTGATTTCTTTTTTGTTAACAAAGTAACTCGAGGCATTATGAACGTATCTTTATGAAGTTAACAGGAACTGTTAGAAATGTGACAAGACATAAATGATCAAATCTTGGTGATGAACGGTTGATCCATTTGTGCGTTTGACTAATATTTGTCGACAACATAACTCGAAAACTTATTAACGGATCTTCAAGAAAACTACAGAAGCTTTAGTTATTACCGCACAAAGTACCATATTTTGATGCCGATAAAAAGGAAATTATAGTTGCAGATCCAATTTCAATTTTGCGGTAACGTTGCCAAGCTTGGCGGAGGTATGCGCTCTCAGAGTGCACTAGTTGTTTATAATTTTATTATTCAGCTTCGATAATTTATCCTGCAGGTATACGCTATATGTTCTCATCGATCTTGAGTATATAAAGATCAAGAACCTGGATGTAAAAATTTTGAACTTAAAATAATAAAACTACTGTACATAAAAGGTCTAGGTAGGGCCTATAAGTTTTTTGTACGATAGTGAAGAGCCTTTTACTATGTTGCAGGTTGAGTTGTGTGCTACTACCATCTAAAATTTAGTTCGTCAGCTTCAATGTCCTCATATAGGCTATATTTTTTTTATAAAATAACATGTAGTAGTAATGAGAAATAAAAATATCACCCCGCCCGGAAAAAATTAATATTGTCATCATTATCATAACTAGTATTATTATAATTAATTATATTATATGGAAGATCACCAGTAGTTTGGTGTGAGCAGCACTTTTCAGACCTTCCCATTTTGTAGAACATCACCTAACTGCATCAAACGATCACAAATAGACTCTCTATGTTTCACTATTTCCACTCAATATATACCTATAAATATTCGTCACATTATAAGGCAGCCAATTACACCTATTAATGACAACAAATAGCAGGTAAGGAATCCTCATCGGGCAGCGGGTCGCCATGGCAACGCTTTGAGGAGAGCCACACAACACGGCGAGAAAATAACACGACCTTTCCACCATGGCGGCCCATTCTCCACCTTCACCCATCCCACCCTTACCTCCACCCCATTCTCTCCATTTCATCTCATTTCCACCCTCGCGTATCTTCCAGCTCAACCTATTGTATTCGACCGCTTAACCACCTCGCTTCAATCTCAACAACCCCACTTCAACCCATCAAAACTGTTCCTTTTAACTCCACTTATACTTCAACCTTTACTTTAGCCCACTAAAAAAACTGCAAGTCGAACAGCTCATTTGCACTATTTGTTCTTTTGGTGAACAGTATACGAAGTTGATCTATCTATCGATTTCGTGTTCTTAACGAACTACGTGTGTCCCGGTGAATCCCATGTTAGCGTTTTACATAGCTTACCTTCCTTATTTAAACTGTCGTGGGGACAGAGCTAATGCAGTTCACCGACATCTCTGACCCATATCATGAATACGAAGTGTGAAATATGTTCCAAGTCCGACAGCAAATCTTTTGCCTATGATCAGCAAGCAGTATCGGTTTAAATTTAGACGAGCTCCCGGTGTTCCCTAATTTTCCCAATCTAATTTTGAAAGCTGAAGGTTCGTACTAACTAAACAACGAAGGACTGTAGGGAGGAACAAGAAGAATTTTGATAGGGTTTACTAAACTTCGTTTTTATTAATTCCTACTTACCGTGCTTTATTTACTTTACCGTGAACGCAATTCTGGTACATTTTAGTCTGCAAATCTGGTACTTACCTTGCCCTATTTACCTAAGCGTGAACGCCTCACAAACCTGTCAAATAGCTCACTCACCCTATTTACCGAGCCATTATTCCAAGTCACGGAGGCACCCGCCGAACCAAGCAGGACCCTAAAGACGTTACTTAAACTTGGCATAAATTCGGATTAGGAAGAAGCAAATCGGGTGATCAGTCTTACTTTTTGGGATGAATTAGACGGGCGCATTTGCGAGAGAAAGAAGAACAGCCGGTGTGTGGCATGGGAGAGAGAGAGACAGCTAGGGTGGTGCTGCGTACCTGGCATTGAGGGTGGTATGAACGTACTGGATGTAAAAGGGCGTGAAAGACGATGGGTGTGGTGTGGGAAAGAGATAAAGAAAAGCAGTGTTGCGAATAAAGGATGAAGGTACTGAGTAACAGCAGCAATTGAATAAAAAATACATAACTAAAATAAAAAATACTATTGTTATAAACGCAGAAAAGGATGCAATAAGAATCAGTGTGGTAAAACAACGAAAATGAAGAGTAAGACAAGCAGTAAAACAAACAATACATAAGTTACAGCTTAAAAAAAGAAGATAAGAGTAATGGCCGGTACAGCAAAAAGAGGAACAAAAAGCAGAGTCAAACATTTTTTTACTGTAAAGTTAAAATAAGAGTAACAAGGAAATAGTGCAAGTAAAAAAAAAACACTTAGAATCAAAACAAGTGTTGCATGACAAGGAGCCATGAGTGTGACGAAAAGAGGAGAGAAGGTGAAGAAGATCGTTAAATTCTATTACAACTTTACACAGATTATTGTTCTCACACATAAAAGTTACAATTCAAGGAAAAGTCTACATGTTTATATAGGTACACAATCTAGGTATAGAACAAGCCCTTTAAAAGTTGTACTCAACTTATTGGGCACATAACATACTAGGAACTGTATTTTTTCTAACAATATTCTCTAAATCTCTGTTTAAAAACATCATCGGACATCGGTAAAATTAAGTGTTCTGGCAATTGATTAAAAATAGATACTGCATTAAAGACTGTGGAACGCTTTTCAACTTCTAATCTAACTACTGGCAAATTGAACCGGTTGTTTCTTATTTCGTAGTGACTGCTAGGGAACAACGGTAAAAAATGTTTCTCGAAAACATTCGACTCGGCAATCAGTGCTTTTCAAACAAACTTGAGCAAAAAATAGTGATAGATCTCATCGTATTAAAGAAGCTCCAGTTTGCGATACATCGAATCTGTAGCCATCATCGGAATGTTGTTCCCGTCTCTTTTAACGTTGAGTATGATTCGTAAAGTTTCTATGAGTAAAAACATAGAAACTAATAATAGATAAAAAGGGAAGTAAAGTTATATGAAAACAGCAGGTGTAGGTAGCTCCAGTAAGAACAAGTATTAGTGAAAAAAATAGGGAAAACTAAAGCACCAAAGGTTGGCTTCACTTTGAGCTTGGAAACTTTAGGAACCACAGCGCTTCTTTCTGCTAAAAAATAAAGCAGCACATTATTTACCAACGCGTTCGATTGGGTCGTCAAAAAGGATTTAAGCAAAGCCCACTTGACTTGACTCGTCCCAACCTGCAGACAAGAACTTTGGCTTCGTCACTTAGAATTGTGTTGCAGGCGTCAGACGCAACCCGATTGCGTTGCACCGACTGAAGCCTCTGTTTAAGGATTACCTGTGGGACTTTTAAAAACTCAATCT
Source organism: Parhyale hawaiensis (assembly GCA_001587735.2). Taxonomy (NCBI): domain Eukaryota; kingdom Metazoa; phylum Arthropoda; class Malacostraca; order Amphipoda; family Hyalidae; genus Parhyale; species Parhyale hawaiensis. The sequence continues at coordinate 9,084,542 of LQNS02278070.1, forward strand.
TAATCCGTAAAACAGAAACTTCAGTCGGTGCAACATAATCGGGTTGCGTCTGACACCTGCAACACGATTCTAAGTGACGAAGCCAAAGTTCCTGTCTGCACGTCGGGACGAGTCAAGTCAAGTGGGCTTTGCTTAGATCCTCTTTGACGACCCAATCGAACGCGTCGGTAATTAATGTGCTATTTTTTTTTTTTAAACAGAAAAGCGCAGAGGTTGCTAAAGTCAGTGTCTAAAACCCGGATCGACGGGTCGGAGCCACAGCACCTATCGGAAATTTCGGAGAAGTCAAATCGAGTGGGTTTGGCGAAGATCGACTTAGACGACCCACTCGAGTGTGTCGTAATGCTAGTATAATTCTTCATTCTCTTGTAATAGAGAATGCAAACAGAAATTATTTTTAGTTTAATTTAATGCATGCTAACATTATTCGATATCAGACCCAGGCTTTCTTTCAATTTTCAACGACAAAACATCCTTGCTTTAGCACAAGCTGCAAAAAAAAAAGAGTAAATAATTTTAAAAAAGTCAATGCACTGGGGCCTCTATATGCCCGGTCTGGATTGCATCTATAAGGTTCATAGAGCAGTTAATTGACTTTTATTATTTTAATAGCAGCCTTTGTTCCTATGGATGGAGCAATTCTTTGGTCGCAAGCTAAGATGAATGTGACAAATATGCAAATGAAGAAAGAGGTACAGCAAGGAAGTCCATGCAATATTGAGAGCTTACGAGGACTATCTGGAGATCGAACGTTGTAGAGGTGATGGAGATGTGGCGCAGATGGACGTGGACTACATCATGAAACATTAGTAAGATGAACGGCAGCTAGATAGTACACGACCTAAGGGAATTGCGAGAGAGGATATCTTCTATAAGGAGAAATTAGCGAAGTGAAAGGTATAAATACGATTAAAGGCATCTAGATATTACAGACTTTGTATGACCTAAGAGAATCACTGCAGAAGACAACTATAAATTAGGAAAGGAACAGTCAGATGAAAGGTATCTGCTGTACGGAGTATGGTATCAGGAACCATGATATAGAGGGCAATATATATAGTAAGGGGAAATATCAGCAAGATAAAGACCATCTAGAATCTAGATGGAACGTCGCCAAGATCGTATACCCCAACTAGAAACCCTGCTTACGCTAGTTCGTGCTGCAGATAAAAATACCCACTACGACACAGAAGAGTACATTTACGGTAGCACTCAACCCTTGACGGTCCGAGCTATGGCGTCATACAGATGGCAGTTGCGATTGAAAACTATCCCCCCCTCCTCCTCTAACTGCCTATGGATTAAAGAGAGCATGTTCTAGAAAATCATCACTTTTTTCACCCAGCTTGGGAGCGAACATATGACCTCTAGATAATGAAGAAGAAGTCAGTAATCTTAGTCGACATAAGAAAATTGAGTTCAGGGACATCTCGAATCCCAACATATTATAAAGTTGGATAACATCTAGAAAACGTAAGACAGCAGGGAACTGTGTAAAAGAACACCTGAAAATGAAAAAGCTGTGGAAGGGGAAATTTAAATTATAATCATTGTTATGAAAGCAAATGCCATTAGAGCAATCTAAAGAGATGAATATTTGGGATTTGAACCCAACAGAATCTTTGGCCTCTCTTGAAAATGACTTACTGTTTTAGCTTTTGCTGCGGTCCATATTTCTGTAAGCGGTAGAATCTCTTTATCGACTGGCGTAAGAAATAGTCTAGCAAATGACGTCAATTTTAGTACTGCGTAATAAAGCTAGACATACAGACTACGGGAAAGATTTGGACTCATTTATGTGGGCACAAATATTGAGGCTGAAACTCGCATCGCAAGCAAGCACGAAATGGTAATACCAATGAATGAGAATTTTTAGAAAGCCAGTACGTGGATTTTCTAATAATAATAAAGCAGTTTTTAGTTCTGAGAGTGGCACTTTAGTTCTATACTTAAATCGCTGACAGTGAGACGTGAGTACCAGTCGTGTAGTAACGGTACCTCGAGGTTAGCAAGCCAAAACGAGCAGCCAATCGCAAATTTGAGACGTTTATCTTATTAAGATTAAAAGTTCACGCTCGGGCCACCATTGACAAGTACAACCAAATGAAGCATATTGCAACACCGGGAAACCCGAAACGCCGCTGATGAAAATCAAACAGAAAGCCATTAACAGCTGACATACACGCCTTCGTGACCGAAAGCAGATGCCGGCAATGAATTCCAAACCAAAACGGACCAGGACAAGAAACACAGACTGAACTAACGAGTTTGGCATCTTAACATTCTCCAAACTGATCAGCTGTAGCGCTTGGGATGGGGCAACTGGCTGCAATTCCTGGTGAAATGGTTAGTTTTGTAAAATTACGTAGGTTCTCTACCTATTTTTCCCCCTTTCTGTTCCGTGAGGTGGACCGTTGATCGAGATAGCTGATCTCGTACGCGGGGCACCTCTAGTCTCTCTCGTGCGGTAGGCCATGAAAGGGGCTGTCCACTCTAGTGTCTTTCTCTATTCTTTGCATCTCTCCTGCCAGTAGTAGTGCACTGTGTAAACTTATACAACATGTATATGGCGGAGAAGAGCCAATTTCGAGATAGGATATTCCTAATTGCGCCTCCTAGCCGACTAGCATCACTGTGCGGATCGCCCTTTGGCGGAAATAATAATTCACTCGATGAAAGCCGTCATATTCTGAGATATAGATACATAATTTCAAAGTTGCATGTTTGTACTGTAGGTCATGCTGTATAGTACCGTCATACCTATTGGATGAAATTGTATGTAATAGTACTTAGACAATCAGGTAAAAGAGTGTTAAGCAGTGTAGGTCTTTCCTCGGGAAGCAATAACTGCATTTCCCATTTACCTTACTTTAATTGAACAAGTTGTAACATTAGCAGAAACATAATTATATTTTATTTTGCTTCCTGTGCGAGGGTGATTGTTAGGTAGCACTATTGCGGAGCCAGTCAGTTCACTCGTTTGGTATGTGATGGCACTGAGCCATGTAGAATAGGTTGTGAATTTATAGCTGTAATATTGCTAAGAAATGAATGTACACGAAATTTTTAATGCAAGCTGTAATATAATAACCCAAAAACACCTCTCGCCTGTGGAGAAATAAATGATCAATAAATAAATAAATTGTAATTCATCCAAAGATTTTGAGGATACTGGCAGAAGAATACACCAATGTCTTTCGTTGTTGTAAACCTTATAAAAAATACAGACTCTAGCCACCTCTCTCCAATGAGACAGATTCACCAGATCACTCTTAGCGCACAGCCCGCTGTTTGAGCTAACAAGTCGGTCCAGCAGACGCAAAAGACAGTCAGTAGCCGAAAACCAGACTGGTGAGCAATACTCTAACACCGGCAACACAAAAGCATCTCCGGACTACATCTTGATCAGCAAACACGGAATTTACCTTACGCAGGAGCCCAATCTTACTGGAAGCACGTGGCACGAGTCGCCTAATATGCATATTAAATGCTAGTTTCTCATCAAAGATGACCCCGAGAACCTCCAAGGTCCAGGAGCTAGACCTCTGGAGCAAAGCGTCATATTACCTCCACTAACTCTCTGCAAACCCAATGCTAATTCTCTCTTATGTTAGTATTTAATATTCTTATGTTCGTACTAAGAATGAAAACCTCACGATGCTGTGCCCTAACCTCGTTGGACACAGTATCCATATCAGAAATACATGTTTTTTGTTTTGTTTGTTTTGGTGAAAATTGATCGCGTCGTAATGCGCGTCATCAAAGAGTGATTCCAGCTGTGAGATAAGCAATATTTCAAAAATTGAAATACAAGTTTCTGAAGTTTTCTGATATTTAAGGATAATTCGAATATTGTTATCGTGATTGTTTGTAATATTGATTTTTCAGAATTTAGTTTTGTAAGTTTTATGTTTGTCCAGCGTTCAAATTGCGTCAAATACTGCTAGGTCACTTTTGCAATGACTTCAAAATAGAGTAAAATTCCTAAGCAATCCATTACACACCATAATCGGTGTAAAGATGATAGACAATTTTTTTTACAAACACTATAATTTTTCTCTTTTTCTGTGAAGTGCATAAAGTGGAACGCTGCACAACAGATGATAATTTTCTTCTATGTAGTATTAAGTGCTCTTCTTATGTCAGTCTTAAGAACCTATGAATACCTCAGGCTGCTCTGCCCTAAATATGTTGGACACAGTATCCATATGAGAAATAAATACTCTTATTATTATTAGTACTATTATGTGGATGCTCCTACAGTAAAAATGTCGGAAGCCGACTCGCCTCATGCACTAATGCGCGACAAGTCCCTTTTTAGAGACTGGACTACAAACATTACGCATGCTGGGGGCTGGTATCACTGCTATTTAAGTGGACTCGTCAGCATAGTTAATCGTCACGTTCTCTAGCGAAGAAAGCATGTCACTAGTTTACAGAACATATAGCAGCGAGCCAAGTACTAAATGTACGCTACCCTGAGAATCGCCGGACACCACCGCGATTGAGGCACTCAAAATACCGTCAACACACACACTGTGCGTTCAACTCAAAAACAAAATCACCCGTGATTAACAGAACCTCACCATCCACATTCCTAGTCCACACCGACAACAATGCGTCACAACAACCTACACCAGATCTGTACGGGGATCAGTCCAGTAACCTCAGCAAAACGACCCAGCTTCCAAGCCATCACTTTCTCTATCACCTGCGACAAAATGGGCGTTAGCGTAACAGGTCAGTAGTTGGTGACGTTTGCCGTCCACTGTCTAGTCGTACGCATCAGAAAAACGCTTATGACTTTCTGATAGAGAACATGCGTCGGGATAATGACGTCACAGTGATGCGAATTGCATCGAAGAGCACTGGGAGCAATAGGAAGTCGCTCTTATGATACCGGACGTCATTCTGAGGTCATGACGCAACTACGGGGATGAAAAAGCAAAGCTATGGGACTTTGTTTACTGCGGTTAATGAATACTGAATTTCTATGGGGACAGAAAAGGGAACTGCTTCACGCACTTCCTGAAAAAAAAAATCATACGTCACTACAAGTCATTTAAACTTCACGATCTACTACCAGTAACGGAAACACGATCAGAGTAACCTGAGGTATAGCAGGCTCATGGGGAGAAATGGAAAAAAAGAAACTAATAGACAGCTCGGCCAATCCTTACTCTCCTCATGTGCAATGCAGGCACTGTCCCAAATTGTGTTTTTCCTACGAAACAGATATAGTTAACTCAAGCTTTAAAAGGGACCAGATCCACGGGATTCAGCTTACTACAAGTTTATAGTGAGCTAGAAAGAGAGTTCCCAAGGTGCCGNCGGTAAAGTATGTGGATACTCTTGGGTTTAGGTGTAAAATGTGTTACCTATTGCCTATGTTAGGGTAGGCCCCTATTCTACCTGTGCCGAACCAATCGTAACCTTATCTCTGTAAGAGCCTAATATTGATAACAGGTCGAAATGTCAATTTTAGGAGCCAGGGAGTTTACCTAACTTATTTTCAGCTAACCCAACCTAACATATACTTTAATTAAGGAAGGCCACTTACAAATGATACAATACCAGGACCGTTTCTCATATCTAAGCAGTAATAGTAAATACCGTCTTCGCTCTGCTCTAGAAGAACCACAACACTACACCCCTGTTCACACACACCAACACACACACGCCTCTCTCCAACAGTCGCAGTTTCGTGACCAAAAGATAACCTTGGAGGGTGAAAGTTGGAGCGACCACCGCCTGCAAAGCTACTTAAGAGGAGCCACACGCCGTCGGGCCGAGATGACAGATGACAGTCTAGGGTCTTGTCTACAGCTCGGGTCGTAATTTCAGACCGATTATTACATCTATAACTGTTATTCTAAAAGAATGTACGTACAAAATACTGACACGTAGGTGGCTAAGTAGAGAGATTTTTTTTTAAATTTAGTAATTAACTAGAATATGGCTACTGATTAAGCGTCTGGATAACATATTGAGCTAGTATAGAGAAAAAGTTAAGCAAATACGTATTGAGTTTTATCAAAAACTGATAATATTGAGAGTACTTAGGAAGTGCGGCACAGTTCTTAACCAAGAACCCTATAATTTTCTAATGAACTAGAGATCTTAGAAAAAATAATAATGACTGTGACTATCTTCGATATTACTGAGAAAGTTGGGGAGTATTCTAGCTCTGCAGTCCTCCTACATGGTATCTGACAACGTTATAATTATACAATGATCAAACATATAGTGATGCTGCAATAGCATATTCTTATGTTTTTCGCCAGTTAAAAAAATTGATGTCACGAGATAGTAACTGGAAAAGATCACAATTAACCTTTGCGTAAATATAAATATGTACATATAGAAAACATGGGTTTAATCTCTGCGTACCTCTTCCTGAGTGAGATGTACACACGCAGGTGTAACCGGAGTGATACTTGGCACAGCAATGCCGGGGATACTTTATACAATCGTACGTTCAACTTTTCAGCGAACGCTCAACTCGCAAGTCGTCAATGCTACCTACCGATCGACCTTGCTCTGCGCATCAGGATGACGTGAGGCTGGACATCCGTTGACAAGTTGAGCGTGTAATTACATAGTGTAGCCTCGGTATAAGAACATGTGTGGCTCATACACAAACACACACTTAACTTGTATGCACTTAGGCAGTCACGGGGAAGCCTGGGCACTTAAATGCGAGTTTCAAAAGACCCCATTGACCAAAGAAGGCCTTGAGCCGATGCTGGCAGGAAGCCATTACAACTAAGTGGATTAGGGCATCTCGAGCGTACATGTCGTGAACGAGTTCATAGCAGCAGCAATGCGAGATGCAGGTTTTTTATTGAGTGGGCGTGATGCCGGAGCAACACTACGCAATCGCATGCTCAACTTATGAGTGGACGGTCAGCTTGCACGTTATTCGGCTTGAATATTCTGCAAGAGTATCTTAGATACCGACTTAAACTCTGTAATCTTGAGGACTTGCAAACTGTAAGCCCGTTCATAAGTTGAATTTGCGATTGAATAGCGAGGCCCAGTATCAGGAAAGAATTGGCGTCTTACAGTAGAGGGAAGAACTCTTCCCAGGAAAGTATTTACAATAAATGAAGAAGATGAAAGAGGAGAATTAATAACAAAAATAGTAGTACTCAATAAACACCAAAAAGTGAATATTTTTTTTTTAAATGAGGATCACATGCCGGAATCGCTATCGAAAATATTTTTCCTCTTTTTCTTTTTCTTGATTAGAAGCAGAACAGACGTAAAATTAAAATTTTTTCAGGGATGTATTGCGACATGGAGAAGAAAAATGACCTACTTATGAAAGAAAATTAAGTATATGGTCTGTATAACAAAATCACTACAAGAAATAGTAGTAAGGTGAACTAAAAAACTTTATGGAAAAATATAAATGGCAGATACTAACTATAGATTAACAAACTTTTAAGAGCAACTGCGTAGTTCTGGAAACGTCAAACATATAAAAAGCCAATAATTCTTGTTTTCCTTCAGAGTTTACACAATATAAACGGAACCGATGTGAAAGAATTAGTGCAGTTACCTAACACTGTCACGACGTCCTGCAATTAGTTAATGTAGAAGTGAACTTAATTATAATTACACAAACTACAGCAAACACAAATTACTCACCAACAGGTGTGCTCGGTCCTTCTCTTAAGTTGACGACGATTTCGTTTCCTCCTTCAACTACGAATCTGGGAGGCGAATTGGCCAAGCATCCAACCATCAGGGATGACAAAATTCCAAGAGACAAAATTTTCGTCACCAAACCTCCACTTTGGTACTTCAAGAAAACTCCAAAGTTCCGTTTATTCCGAAGTTCAGAAGAAGGCAAGCAGCACGACACAAAGTTCTTCAGCTTTTGGGACCTGACGCAGTTGAGCATCGTGGATGGGACTATACCCGCAAGCAGGTTTCGATTCCGAGAAACGGCAGTCGGGGAGGAGGTGGACGTTCGAGAGGTCGTTGAAGATTTCGGGATCATTTTCTTTGAAACATAACGAGAGATTCCATATGTATAAAAAGGAAATTCTATAAATAGTGACAGAAAAGAAGAAAGCAATATGTATGGCAGTGACTCGTAAAACTGTTTTTTCCGCTTCGTGGATTTCGAAAGCGATTTCCAGAAAACGGAAGGCGTGATCACTACAGAAATAGCTGTACATAAAGAGAACAGTAACAAGGGAATACGTAGAGATAAGTAAAAACGTGGCACTTGCGTAACAGTGTTCGTGTTGGTTGATCCCAAAAATTCAAAGGGGCGGTGACATGAGACATCGAGTGCTGACGTCGATGTCGAAGAAGTCGATGTCGGAGAAGTCGATGTAGCAGAAGTCGTTGTCGCTGCAGTCAACATCGATGAATTTGGCATACAAGGCGGGGCACTTTCTCTTTCCATAATGGATAAAGAATCTGTTGCTGATGACCGTTTTCTTTCCCAGGCATCATAATTCAAAATATAATTGCAAGTTCCATGACACTGCGACTCTGGGTGGAGCCAATTACCTCTGGAGCTAACGGTATCCTCCGATCGATCACACGCATTCGAATGAGACTGCCAGGACCTTTTCCTTCTTCTCTTGATCTGCTTACTGGCTGGGGAGCGCACCAGGTTCCCACCATCAGTAGTAGGTGACAGTGATGGTTCGTGGGCTACAATGGGAACGCTGAGACACACATGTGTACACGATGTGTTTCTAGAGTTTTGGGTGTGGGGAAAATTCATTTTCGAATTAGCTAGGTCATTTGCGACCTGCTCGTTCGAACCCATCTTCACTAGCGCAAGCTGCTTCCACTTTCAACACATTTACGCTGCAGAATGTTAAACAATCCCTGTCACAAGTACTTGACGCTAATCGTTACAGAAATTACTTTCACCGACATTAGAATTTAAAACAGATCAGAACATCCACAGAAGAATATATTAATCCACAGATTAAATGAAATGTTCACTTACGACACCTACAAATTACATCTGATATCCACTGAAACTTGCACAACCATATCTGAAAAACAAAAACAAGCGATTAGTAACACAATAAAATCGACCGTGAAAGTTTGATATATAATAATAATACAATATAATAATTGTAAACATGTTAAAGATGACCAATAGGGAATCGCACCCTAAGCATACAAACTAAAACGAACGATGTTATAGAAAATATGCTATGCAGGCGCTTAGAATTCCATCGAATTCATCAGTGCACTGGCATGCAGAAAAAGTAACATGCTAAGTAAGGAATAATGTTTTACACAATCATTACAAGACACTGACGATGGATTCTACGTAAGGGTCGCAGGAACATGTTCGTTTACGTGTTGTACTTCGAAATATTGATAAATTATGAAATCTTTAGACGAGACGCAGATATGTCACTGGTGGTGCACACCGCCATGAAAAGACGGCAGAAAATATTTACCTACACGATCACAGCGCTAACTTCGCTATTCTGCTCTGCAGAATATATTTCATTCGTTGATCTTCCGCTAAACTTTGGGCATCATGAACTCAGAAAAAACTTGAGAGCACTCTGAGAGCGCATACCTCCGCCAAGCAAGGCAACGGTATAGGTAACGAAAAATTTAAATTGGCTTTGACACCATGAATTTCCTTGTATCAGCACTAAAATCTAATGACTAGTGCCTTTTGATATATTAACAGATGCTGTGATATTCTTGAAGATCGTTCAAAACTTTTGAGTTATTGTGCTAACAAGCAGGTAATACCATGCATAGGGACGAACATACAAAGAAACGAACGAACAAACAGATCAGCACAAAATTTTATCATTTTCTCATCGTAATAAACCTAACAACTCACGTAAACTTAATGAAAATCCGTCCATAACTTTTTAGTTATGGTACTAAGAAAAAATAGATAGACAAACCAACAGATGAACGGATTTTCCCCAAAACTTAATCATCTGTTACTGTGAACATGCCTACCAATCTCGGTAAATTTCGTAAAGGTCCGTTCATAACTTTTTGGGTTATCTTGCTGACAGATAAACAGACAGATGGACACACACAGACAAGCACAACAAAAACATAACCTCCTTGGCGGAAATAAATATTCTCCGCGGAGCACAATCTAGTATCTATGCTACAACGCACATTTACTTTAGTCGTCTGCAGTCGTTCGCTATCAAAAATTAGATTAGGCAAAGGGCCTCTCGTAGATTAATTTTCTCCATCTAATCTTTCACATCGGAACGTAGAGACCAGTAAGTAATCACGTAAACTGTCTTTCATTACTAGGTAGCTATTATAATAATAATGTTCTTGTTCCTCCCTACATACCATCCTTAGTTAGTAGCTACCACCGTTACGCTTTCACAATTACATAGATACGATAAAATTACGAAAAGGACGGTATATTGGATACCACCTCGGATGAGAACAAAGTTTGCATTCTTTCTAGCTGGAAATACTCTCGATCGGTTCATAGTCAGAAGGCTGGCGGTTTGGCTTGGAACATATTTTCACCTGTGTTATTTTCGTGCTTCGTATGCTTGATACGGGTCGGGGGTATAATAAGTGATTAACATTACTCTTATATTCTGTTGAATTTATATAGGTTCTTTTAGTATTTGATCAGATAAAATTAAGATGATACGGGTCCGAGATGTCACTGGAGCATAGTGCTTTTCTTGCGCGGAATTTCCACAAGTTCCAGCTAGTATATAATACAGTGGGAACACATAATATTCTTCTGCCTAGTTCCTTCTGCGATAAATGATGTGAGTTACTGACGCGTTTCACACTCCTACCTATTAATTGATAAAGGTAAATACATAGCGTATCCTTGCTATGCGCCCGAGCACAACAGGCGAAGGTTACAAGTTACTAAGATACTGTATATAATAATTAGTGCTGGAATGCTCAGGAAGTAATAAAGCCTATGAAGTGTCCTTTTATGGGTTAAAGCAAGAAGCGGTAGAGAAAACTCTCCGCTGGATCTACGTGCAACAAAATAAAACTGACAAGGGAGATTTTCACGCGGCACCGTTTACCATGCACCGATGGGCAATACCCGCCTTGGCGTGCTTGTGCAGCACGAAATCTGCACTTTGCGTGCAATACGAGCACGCCAAAGCAAGTACCTCCTCTCGGTGCACGTGAAACCGTGCTGGCTCTGGGGCAACACTTTTCTTAGTGTTGTGGTATAAATTTTCACTTGTATAAGTTTTCATTTGTGGGTCCTTCACTTCCAGCAAAAAAAAATATTTTGTGGATACATAGAGTCTTTACGTGAAAATGACACGCACACAACAGAACGGGCTCAACAGACAAAGAAACGCACAAACGCGCAACTTAGCTTTTCAGCTCATCCTCGAAATCGCTATGACGTCATCATTGTCTCGTGTGCCAATGAACCAGCAGAATTGCGACCATAAATAATTTTAAAAAACGAGACTACTTTAACAGTGCAGAAGCAGACATATGAACTTACAAGTTGTAGATTCACTCTTGGAAACTTACACAATATTCTACGTTTCTTGGAAGACTTACGAAACGATCTACGCTGCAGGTAATATTAATTCGCTTAGAAAACCTTCGAAATTATTACTTCGCTTTCGCACACAACATCAATCAAAACTTTGCACGGCAGGAGCTACCTGAATAAAACTACAAATCCCAAACAAACAATTGAAAACTGCGATGTCAGTTCTTTATGTGGCTTTCTCGACACCGAGGGCAGATCCAATCTTTTTTTTTTTTTTTGAAGGAAGGAGCGACTCAGGGAAGGGATTTGTAAATAAAAACCGCAAATTATATATTAATTACCATCACTTGTAAGTATCTCCAAAGCAATATACCACAAGCAGCTCTTAAAAAAGACACTTGGATAAAGATAGAGCTCTAGGTAGTTATATGTTTTTTATATGAGGGAGAGCAAATCGAACTTCCAGATTTTCTTCGCGGGGGGGGGGGGGGCATGGCATGGCCTCATCTTCAGCCCCCGCCCCCGGCACTGCTCCACACAAGCTCAGGCAGCACCGGCGCCTCAAGCAACACTGATGAAGAAGAAGGGAAGGTCGGTCTTGCCGTCTCGCGCTCCCTCAAGACTCACTTAGTAGCTTCACATAATTATTGTGACAGATGAGCATGATTGGAAGCATGCAGCTTCGCATGATTACGAGAGTCTGGAGCGCTCGTATTATTATGCGTGGCTTAAAGTCACATGGCAGTACAGTTCCTTTCACTTGTAAACTTGCTTGCGTCACGTGCGATATACTTCGCTCCTGGTTACCGTTACACGTACAATGAATGTGTGCAAGTACTTGTACTACTAGTTGTTTTTAACAATCGCCTGGTGGAGATAATCAATTGTAGACACAGACAAATCTTTCCAGCTCTTTAAAAAGTAATGAACATGAAATGTTGAACAATCCATACCTTCGTTCGGAGGGAATAGGGTAAGAAGTTCTAGGAATCTCAGCAAGCATTTACACGTCTACGCTTACACTTTCAAGAATAAAGACACGGTATATATTCCCAACTCTTCCACAACGGAATTTTCGTGAATGAGAAAACTGAGGGGCACGATTCCTAGCGTCGCCACTTTGTGAATGTTGTTCATAGGAATGTCGATTACCTGAGAAAATCCAGACCTTCTGAAACACAAAAAAAAGAATAATATTTTAATATATCATTGTCGCTTTCAGGAAATCCAATACAAACACCAGAGATTCAAGATATACGTTTTAAATTGAACAGAGAGCTAAGTCTACAAACATATATAAACGCTATGTGAGCTCGATCTGCACAAAATAGTGTCAAAGAGGTTATAAAGTAAAAAAAAAAAACACAAGGAGTACCATAAGGAGGATCTCTCTTTCATAAAACATCACTCTAACTTGTGACTGAAAAAAAGTAATTTCCCATGATATCTTATAAAACGGGCCAATGGCCGAAATAAAGTACCGTATTGACAGCTTTTTAGTAGCTTTCTATAGGAATTACAGAGGCTGAGACTTGATATTTTTGCCGTTATAAATGCGAAGGCCAAATTAACGAACACAAGAACTTTCCATCAACTTCCGGCGAAAGATACGATCAGTTTTCTTCACATTTTCACTTATGAAAATAGTTAAAAACCATAGTGTGGGAAATAATACTTTTTTTACCAAGTTCTTTGAAGCTACATATGCAGTAACTCCATGTTCTCAAGTAAATGTATAAAACGGTACAAAGCCTACATAACTAGAGCACTCTGAGAGCTCATGCCTCCGCCAAGCAGGGCAACGGTCACAAAAAATTAAAATTGGTTCTGAGACTATATTTTTTTCTGTATCAACACCAAAATCTAATCATTTGTGCCCTTCACTAGTGTTAACATCTTCAGTAATTTTTTGACGATCCGTTCATAAATTTATGAGTCATGCTGCTAACAAGCATTATGACAAATATGAGTCAAACATACAAAGGAACCAACCGATCTGCTTCAAAATTTGACCATTTATGACTTTTAACATTACTAACAACTCCTATAAATGTCATAAGGATCCATTGATTATTTATTGAGTTATTGTGCTAACAAGCAAAAAATTAAAAACAGTAATGAACGAACAAACAAACATGTGGATCTTTACAAAAAATTTGGTCATTTACTCTTTATAATATACCTAACAACTCAAGTAAATTTCATAAAAATCCGTCGATAACTTTTTGAGTTATAGCATTGAGAAAATGAGGCAGACAAACAAACAAGCAAACGGTTAGACGGATCTTCACCAAAAGTTGATGATCTGTTCCTCTAAACATACCTAACAATCCCTGTAAATTTCGTCAAAATCGGTTCATAACTTTTTGAGTTATCGTGATGACAGACAGACAGACAGATAAACCCGACGAAAACATAACCTTTTTGGCGGACATAAAAATACAGTAGTTTTTTGTCAACTTCTTTGATACTACGTTCGCAATAAATTCATATTCTTTATTTTAAATACTCATATATGGCTAAGCCAACAAACAGAATACGTTTTCACCAACTTTCTAGAAAATATACACTAAAATATTCGCTTATAAAAACGGGTGAAAGCCAAAGTAACGAGTATGATAGGTTTTCACCCAGTTCTTGGGAACCCTACTTGCGGCTACGTTCGGTTTTTTCTTCACTCCAACATAGAATTACATCTGTTATATTATTATTAAATTGACATACGCAACATATGTCTAGCAGCTCAACTAATACTTTTCATAGAGTCAATCAATAGTTCAGGGTCGTAAATCAAAGTTATCACGACTTCTTTCCCCCCTGCCACGACTGGCAAAACTGGTATATGGAAGGGCTGCGGTCTGACAAAGGAAAACTTGAAATCTAAAGCCACCCAATTGCAGGGGATAAAAATAATAATCTGTGGCGACTCGTTCCTGATGTATTTAAATTACGTAATACGCTATCAGGGGACTGTTTCTGAAGCGATTAAACAAGGCAATACATAAAACGTCAAGCGAGTTGTTTTGAAGTAGTTTCTTTAAATATAATATAATAAGCTAAGCCCAGATAGCTATTTCTGGGGCAACTGAGTATAAATTCAAAGTTAAGGTGAGTTCTTTCTGAATCATTGAGTAGCTACAGGAATGCCGCAAGCAGGGAAAGTGAATAATAATAATATTTTTTTATCACAGCTCAAAACCGACTCCTTTGTTTTTTCCCTATATTTTAGTTAGCGATCGCAACGAAATAGAAAATGGAGAATCCAGCTCTATAGTTTTCTTAGGAATGTTTCATGGATTCCAAAATTGTCATTTTTTCCAGCATGAAACCTCAATGAGTTCTATTCATCTAAAATTTCAAAGTATATATAAATTATATTATCTCAAAAACTAAGGCCTAAATAAAAAAGGTAGTAGGAGTAAAATGTTTTTTTTTTCATGAATATGTACACATTCTGAGCAAGTTAATTCCAGTACAATCGGTCCACAATTGATCATTTTAAGCCCCCCCCTCCCCCTGAATAATGTACCAGGTGCTTAAGTTCTACCCCTCATCATATGGAATTGGAAAATAAATGGTTGAGCTGTTAAAGAGAAATGTACAGACACCCCCCTCCCCCCTAGACTCCCCCCCCTCTATAGGACTATATATAGGAAGTTTTCTCAGCAACCGTACGACAAAACAACACATCACGCGGGAAGTTCTAAATTTGGTGACAAAAGAACGGGATAACTCGTGAACAGTTCAGAATTTGAAGAACACAGATCGAGATACCTCGTGAACATTTCAAAATTCAAAGAAAAAAGAACGAAATATCTCGCGAGAAAATCAGAATTCAGAGAGAAAAAACGAGAGATCTCGGGCTGCTGCACCAAGTGGATAAATCCAGAAATATTTTACCATAAACACTTCAAGACCATAAGCGGTGGAGTTCACTAGTTGTGCTTCACGAGAAACGATAGGCAATGTAGAAGCGATGGTTCAATAAAGGAATAATTCCAAAAACGTTTTTAGAAGTATTTTCAATTTCCATTAACTTTAGTACAACTTTTGATGAAAGAATTCGAAACATTCCTAGTAAAGAAGTTAGGCATTTGTACCCGGAAAAAGATAGAAATAACACAAAATTGAAGGCCATTTGTTATGACAGTGTCCCTAATATGTCAGCAGCTTCTGAAACACTCCCTTTCACTTTACTATACGATCAGAAATAGTAATAGAAGAAAGAAGTCAATATTATAAAATCGAACTCCATCGGGAAAGATGAGGATGATTTAACAATGTATCAGTAGCTTATTGAGCCTCCTTTTTACTTTAGCATATCTTAAGATAGAAGAACACTGAGAAGTTACTAACAAAGAAATATGGAAGTTGTACCTGAAAATAAAGGCAGTAGCATAGCAGAATCGATGATCACTTGGAATGATAAGTTCCATATTTCACTAGCATGTTAGCTGACCTTTCATGTTAGGTCAACTTCAGTGGTAACAACATAAAAATATAGTCATGTGTACTAACAAAGCACTCATGAGCTGAAACTGGAAAAAAACAGGGTACGGTAGAGCCACCTGGATGAATAATGGCCCCAATTCAGCAACTTCATTCATCTTTTCACAGACATTCATAGTATTAAAAAGATACATATACAGTATATAAGTAGAAACATAAGAACAAACCTGTTTCGAGGTACAACTGAAAAAGCAACTAACAAATTGAATCGAAACCAGCCTCATTTCAGCAGTTCTTTGGCCGACCTTTTACTTTTAAGTAGACTTCGGCTTCAGAGCAATGAAAAATGCATATACAGCAATATACTGAACAAGATTTTCAGCTACCGCAACTGAAAAAGAGGTCATACTGAATAAATTGCACTTCTGGATTTCCAGCATTTCTGGCGAATTTTACAGTTGGATTAGTATTTAGGAATACTGAACATCTTGGGTGGGGGAAAGATTTTTCAGCTACAACAGAGCTCTTACTCATAAGGTTAGGCAGGCAAGGACTGGTTCAGTTAATATCTATGAATCGGCAGATTTGTTGACATATATGAAGCTTTCATAAATATTCCTGATAGGATATTAGCAGGACCAATCCGAGCCTACCTAACGATATTAGTAAAAGCCACGTTGTAGTTGAAAAAATGTTTCCCCCACCCAAAATATTAATTTCAGTATTCTTAAATATTAATTCAACTGCAAAATTTAGTTGAATTAATTAATAAGATCACATACCAGGGCACTTAATGAATTGAGGTCATACTGAATAAAAGTATTTTCCCTATCAATTTTTATTGCGTCCTGACCGCAAGAAGTGCATATCACAACACTAGGCAACACTCCGTGACGAAAGAAAATATCGTTTGCGGCATCATTATTTTCGTATAGTTTCTGATATTATAGCCCAGCGTTGTTCACTACAGCCACCACACGCCATTACAATGCACAATATGGCGATACGGCCTACGGGCGTGATTAATCTTTGTTTATGTAGTTGCGCAGGATGGCGGATGCACATCGCCCGTCGGAGAAATGATTTTAAGTATTTTACATATTAATTTCAGTGAATACATTGTTAAAAACATCAGAAATGGATATCCCCATCTTAAATATGATTATTGATGTTCTTACATACTAATTCATGTTACACTAATGTCAGAAATGTCGTAAATCCAGAAGTGCAGTTTAATCGGTATGACCGAAAAGGAAAACAGTAAATTAAAATCAAGGCCACCTGGAAGGACAGCTCCCTCGTTCCAGCAGCTTTTTGACCTTCCATTCAAGGGAAAACGTCGTGAAGACTGGAGGCACTTCTAGGGTCGTTGCGGTGAGGGCAGGGAGACCATAAAATCCTCACCCAGCTGCTGGCAGTCACGCACTCTCTAAACCATTTAAAATAATAATTATGTAATACATAAATAAGGGCACGTAAAACAAAGAGTATTCCTAAAATATCGACTAAAAAATTTTCAGTTACAACGGATCAAGTATGTATTCGTAACAATCTAGTTACGCATATTCTTAGAAATATGATATTCTATCTATAACATTTGCACAAATATGTAGAAGAGATTTATTTTCTTACCACCCGCAAAAGAAGTAAGAGGGATGATAATGTTTTCGTTTTATATCTAAGTGTCTCTAGTTATTGGTAAATATACTGCATATTTGTATCTCTTTCCACCCAAAAATCGCAAGAACGAATAATCATTGAACTATTATCACAGTCTCCTTCAGGCAGCCAGGTGAAATGACCTCGACTGTGAAAAAAAAAAACGTCAGGACTGCTGGCACAGCCCTTTGGACCCCTCCCCCCTCCTCTACATCGCGGGTGATGGTCTTGCGGTCTTACGCCACGAGTCGTTCTAATTAAAACAGCACACAATTCTTTCTAGACTATAAAACTAGAAGAAATCATGATTAGAAAACTTTACATCAACGCTTTAGTCTTAAGAAATAACGCTACCGTACTTACTAATTAATGAATGTTAAGTAGCAAACATATGTTACAAAATAGAAATACTTGCAAGATTTTACCCCCGTGGAGGTGTGAAAAATCTTGTATACGTTGGGAGATACCAGAGGAGGAACGTGTTTACCATGCACTCTTCCGGGGCAAATTTTTACCCAAAGCTGAATTTAATGATAACTACTGAATTACGTGTATGGATGAAGTCCCTTCCAAGGCATCGCAGCAGCATCTGAAAAGAAGAAAAGCCGCATTAGATTCAAGTCAAATCAGGCTAAATATACAAGAGCTCACAAAATTGGCTGCAGGTAAAACAGATGCATATGTTAGGTCAATATCTTAATGTTCTAAAAAGAATAACCTAATCCAAAATGTAAAACAAAAGCATTTCTTGCGAGATAAATACAAGAAGTAGCGTCCACATAATGATTAATCTGCCCAAGGGAGTTTCTAGGGAGTAATTTAATCACTAACTTTTTACTAGCTACCCAATATAAATAAGGAGTAAAAATCTACGTGAAAGGATGGAAATGAACGAATGTACATAATAAAACACAATCGTAACATAAAACGAATAATTTTTCAGAATAATTGCTAATTATAAGAATAACACGACAACGAGTCTGAACTTCCCATTGACCAATTAAGAAAGTCGTTAAATGCATTTCTTTTAGTCCCTTTAGATGATGCATGATTGAATCCAATGCTCAAAATGTAAAGGAATCATATCATCTGTCTGTTTTGAAATTTGTAATTTTATAATTATTAGACAACATATTTTCTTAAATACTGTATTAAGAAAATTTCTCGAATTACAGTGAAGAAATTATGTTGCTCAAAGCAAAATGAAGTCTTGGCTTTGGATCCTGTCTGGGAATGGATATCTTCTGTGTCCATTCAAATCTCATCGCATAAAGCGTTAAAAACCCTTTCTCCTACTTCAAATTTTGTACAACTTCTTTCACGCGAAAGAGAGAAGTCGCCTCTTCAAGGGATAAAACTAAGTGGGCGAGACAACTTCCTTTTTTTTTTAATTCGGCACATTGAACAGGTGCGCTGCCTCTAAAAGGGTTCGACTTAAACCGGATTCGAACCAAGGTCTCTGCCCATTTAAGAGGGCGATTTCAATAGCGAAACATAACTGGCTGAGGAGTAACACGAAACTAAAAGCTGCCAATATCTGAAACCTAAAATCAACAGAAAGTCGAGGGACCACGTAATGATTAGCAAACTGGTGAACACGGGAACTACTGTCAGGCACGGAAATGGAGAGATTTTATAGCCCTAAAATTAATCTGTTGCATTTAGAAATAACAATGATTTCAAATGTTTCTTGGGTATGCGATCTACGATTAACATTGAGTTAAGTTAGCTTCGGTATATCACGCATTAAACTGGCAACTTATCATGATTAGCTGGAAACCGGTATTTTTTTGTCGACTTAGCTACTGTTTGACAAGCACTAGAAGTCCATACGTCTGTCTGTATTTGTTCAAGAAAAATTGAATCAGTTATGCAGAGCAAAAACAAAATAGCGAGAGCTAATACTTCTTTAGGACATAAATTTGAACGTTTCTTTCTATTCTGTAGTAAAAGAAGGTGCTCGAAACTATTTTCAAGTTTTCTTATTTATAACTAGTTTTCAAGACATACGCAAGAATGATTAATTATTATTCAGCTCTCATTTTAACCGTTTTGTTCTTTAGTGTTTTTTTCATGTTTCGTGATTACTTTTCACGAGTTTTGTTGGATCTATAAACTATTAAGGAATAAATTTATTTTCTTTAATTAAGTTTCGTTTTTTAACTTCGCAACGATTCCACAAGTTTTACTGGATCCATGATCCAGTAATAAAAATATACATTTTTAACCTTACAATTTGTTTTTCCACCTTGCTTGCTTTTTTGGGATTGAACAAGTTTTGCTGAAACCATAACTACACAAAAATTCATTTGCCAATTTCTGTTTCGTAAATATTTCACGTTTGTATGTTTTTTTTTACAGTTTTAACAAGTCTGTCTGAACAAGCGGCCATGAACGTCCACGACGTTGCCTGCACTGCAGGCTAACGTACGTCAAAAAGGAAAGCCACGGCCCATGGAAGATAAAAAAACAAAGCGAAGTCAGAGAAATGAGCTGGAACAGGACATGCAAATCTTTAAGTGTGCTCGTCACGCCTCAACGCAGTCACAAATGGGCAGTACTCCCGCTGGNAAGGAAAGCCACGGCCCATGGAAGATAAAAAAACAAAGCGAAGTCAGAGAAATGAGCTGGAACAGGACATGCAAATCTTTAAGTGTGCTCGTCACGCCTCAACGCAGTCACAAATGGGCAGTACTCCCGCTGGTGGTACGGAGACTGGTGTAAAGGGCAGCTAGTGAAGGGTGTGCACTGTAGCATGCATGCGAGGCAATGTATAGGGAGTGGGTAAACCTAAATGAAATAGTTTAGATATAGAAGAGAGTTTTCTGAGTGCGCTTGAATGGAATATACTGTATTAATTTGGAGAGGAAAAGGATTCAGTAAATGTAAGTGAAATAGTACAGTGAGAGAGAAAAAACGAAGGTCGGTAAATGTGCCTGAGTGTAGTAATGTGGACAGGCACTGAAGATAGTGAGTAGACAGACCTACATGAAATAGCTTAGGTAAAGGTAAGGTCAACTAAGACCACACCATCACCTGGGAAACCCACACGCACTGGTTTGTACTGCAGGTATAGGCCCACTGGCCCCAGATGAGTAAGTGTAGTCGCAGTCGTCCTCAGGTCACCAAGAACTATGGCGCCAATTTGACGGAAGGAACAAATGACAAGAAAGGAAGGGTTGTGGGTTTTCCTAAATGGAATACATATGAAGAGATAATAAAGTAAGAGAGAATATCTACAGTGTTAAGGGTAGCCCCAGTTTAGATAGTATTAGTTTCTTGAAAATTGATCCTTGATGCTCATGCTAAATGATCTACAGTAAGTGTGGCACCTTTGAAGCGTGGCTGCATGATGCGTGGCCTCAGCACCATTATGATGAAGACCCCTGTATAGGGCTCTTTATAAGCTTAGACCATCATAACGCACTAGTACATTGCGCTTGACTGACTCCCGTACATTCGCAAGGAAAAGATAGGACAAGGCAATATAAACTACGTGAAGACCACTAAAATGTAGCTAGTTACAGGAGATATACAGAGTGCTAGGCAAAACAGCGGGTACTGAACTGCAATGAGGATCGTTGCAAGTAATAATGCAAGGCTAAAGTTGGATTTTAGAGTAAATAAATATATTACTACTGTAACCGGACGATACTCAATTTTTCGGACGGAGAAAGGTAAAAACTGATAAGACTTCTCATCGTCAGAGTCATACCGTGAGGGTCTTTCAGCGACATTTCAAAAGCATTCTTCACTGCAGATAACCTGCAGTGAACTGCCTATTCGCATTAAATCCAATACTAAACACCTTCCGACGAAGCTAGAAACAAGCGAATCCATCAACAGAAAATGCAACTATTCGATTGCGTCACCGACAGACCTGCTGTTTCCTACGAAGCCGAAGCCAAGACATTTATTATCAGCAGGAATTACCACGTTCGGACACACGCATTGGGTTTCGCAAGAACACACGGAATTATGGGGAACATAATTCACGGACGAAAACGGACACTTATAGTAACGTATGTTACCAAAGACCGGCCGACCCTACCGAACGAATGGTTGCGTGAACGTTTGCAATATTCGGTGCAAGGCTAACGAACGATCCATATAGCGAACTTTCAATGTACATCTGGTCCTCAACGAGGGAAAGTTATATGACATTCATTTCGTAGGGAGCAACAAAAATATTCAACTGTTCAAAACGAGGGAGACTTCTGATATTCAACGTGTAGAGAGTTAGAGAACAAAATGCAAGGGTTGAAAACAAAGAGAAGGTTTGGTATACTCAACGAGTAGGGGGTTACAGAAAAAAGTGCAACTGTTGAAAATGAGGGAATGTTTTGATAGGCAATGTGGAGGGAACTACACTAAACAGCGTGACTGTTGAAAACGAGGGAATCATTTTATTTCAATGTGCAGGGAACTAAAGACAAAATGTAACTTTTATAAAATCGAGGGAAAGTTTTGACATTCAATGTGCAAAGCACTACTGAAAAAATGTACCTGTTAAAAACGAGGGAAAGTTTTTGAATGTAATGGGCAGAGAATTACAGAAAAAGATACTTAGTGCAAAAGATGAGGGAAGTTTTCTGGCATTCACTGCACCAGGTGAGGCAGGAGGCTGTTGATATCGCCATCACGTATACAGAAAATGTGTAAATAAACAAAAAGTAACAACACCCAAAGCACACAAAGTTAGAGCAAGCTAATAAAAACGAGACAATCCTCAGTGAATGAAAAGTGGAAGGGAAAATCTAACAGAATAAGAAAATTATAAATCAAATAAACTACCACATCTGAAATTCTATAGATATACAAAAATTTATCAAAAATGAAGGTATCTGAATCCAAGAAATATTGGAAACTTAAGCAAACCTTATATTGACATTTAACTACTACTTCTAAGGGCTGCTTTTGATATATTACGCAGAAATAGAAAGCTGCCATAGCATATTAGATGCAATTTGACACGGAAATAAATTCCAGTTTACAATACGATGTTCGTGGGAAATTCCCACCGTATTGGGATTTTCTCACGTCTACAGATGACCAACACTCTTACTTTCTACGTATAGGCTGTGGGATTTTTCCGCTGCGCAACATTCAGAAGCTACTTGCGTAAACTACTGCAACTGTACTTTCTTATGTCTCTTTCTCAACAAAAAACTATGAAACAATGCTTAGGTCTTATACTACTTTACTAAGCCCTTTCGGGCCTCTAAGCCTATCTGAGGATGTAACCTGGGTTCATACGATCGCCATTTTCTCAACTCCACGTCATAAATACATAACACGCGTGCGTTTAAACAACAGAAAAGAGCAAAGCATTGAGAGTTCTGACCAATTTACCCTAAATTTGCGCAGAGATATTCGACACTTGACTTGCGACACTTTTCTTCCCCCAAACATATGTATGGTTCACTTACCCTACTTTAAGGGTCATTTACGTCGGGGTTGGGAAACTATGCTAGACACAATTAACCAATTTTCAGCTCATATAAGCACAGAGAATAATGCTGTTCTGAAACCAGCACGCCATCCCGTGCACCGGCATTGGCGTGCTCGTTCAGCACAACTACCAGTTTTTCTGTCGGTGCACGGAGAGGCGATACTCAACGCTTCTCTCAGTGACATGTCCACAAATGAAAATATTTCCATCATTTTTACCATCCCACAAGCTACCAATGATCCAGCAACAGAGCAGGGGCGAGAAGATTCACCTTCCAACCTCCAGGTCAGAGGTTCGACCCCTGGCAGGTGTCAAAAGATTTTAATTCCGTCACGTAGAAGGAAATCAGTCAAGAGGTCCCACGGAGGGAACGCGTGAGGGCAATAAACGAAGTGAGAACGTCACTCGGAGAAGCTCTGTAAACAATCGGATCCTTCATGAGGGAGCGGAAGCTACAGTTTGTGGTATTTAGAAAGGACGGTTGTTGACCTTATATACCTAGGTACTTTTCATTCGGGAAAAACGTCATCAATTTTGAAAACTTCAAAAACATCGAGTTTCTCTTAATGCAATATAACATAAGTTAAGTTCGCTATTTTCTAAGGGAAATTCGCGACGCTCTCTCGCTGAAAGGGTTTTTAAAATCTTAGGGCCTTTCGCACCCAAAATTATTATTAAAACTCAGATCTAGCAAAACAACAAAAGAAAGTTGATTAGGTTGTTAATTTACAGGATGCGTAATATAAAATTATTGCTATTTTACAAGTAAAACTTGCAACTTTGATTTCCAAACTTTCGTTCAGATCTCCTTGGACGAGATTATCTTACTCACATATTTCATCTGCACTTTCAAAAACCCGATTTTCATTGTTTTAATATTAATTTTTTTCGACACAACTTGGTCTACGCACTACATTCAAAATAGGTCTAGTCCTATGAGAAACCTTGATTAGCTCAGGAGTGTTTCAAAGTTCTCAATATTAAGCGGATGTTAATACTCCACATTTTAATCAGCTAGGATACATTGATATGCTATTCCTAAAGTCTCAACTTTGAAATCGGAGAGTCGAAATCAATCTGCACTGTCTTCATTTTTATTCCATAAGTCTCCGCTTCAATAACATCGATTAGTTTTCGTCAGAGATGTTTCAATTTTTTTATAGAAAAACCATACAACTCCCAGCGTCTCGATTAATTTTAAATCCAATTTAGTACCCCATTCTGGAAGTTTCGATCTCCAAAATTTCGATCGATTTGATCTCTACGATCTCAACCCATTAACTGCAACATGCGTATCTTTTGTACCGTTCGGGAACGGATATTTCCGTCATTCACAGTTAATAGTTACGATTTCTATTCCGAAATCGTCGGTCACCATTGCATCGGCCAAAATTTCTTTTATTTATTTATTTATTTATTTTTTCATTTTCACTCAGATAGTCTCAATCTTCATAGTCTGATTTAATTTTTGTTCACCAAGTTTCGATACTCAGCACGAGGCATAATTACCTCTGAACCACAAAGTAGGTACGTACGTACGGGTGCGCTACCGCCAGGACTTCCTGACGTTATCGCGCTCAGAAAACCTCGCGACAACGACCGATAAAATCCAAGTTGGCTGAACTTCCGAGGATCCGTTACTAAAAATTACCACATCCGGACGGAAAATTGCCACACATAAATAGTAACCACCTCAGTACGATACTATGCGTTGTGAGTACTTCTGGCCAGGTCTCCAGCAATGCGACGTATCGAGAGCAGATTGCTAACTGCAAAGTTCACTAGTTTTGGACAGTATTTTTGGCCTTTGCGATGGACAAATAGTATGTAAAAATAATTGCAGCTATTTATAAACAGCACCTTGATATAAAAATAGTAATTACAGTAATAGGTACATCGATTGGCAGGCAGGAGTCGAGTTGAACGAAGCTCACCAAGCTCGACTTGTCCAAAGCGATAAACAGGAGCGTTGGTTTCGCCACTTTGAATCGTATTGTAGGTGATAGCAGCAACCCAATTAAGCTTGATACGGCCGAGAACTCCATTTTACGGAACATGAGTTTGTTTTTGTCATCTTTAATACAATAAATTCAGACTTAATGCCTGAAACTGAATTTTTTAAATTAGCGAAACTAGCGCTCCCATCCAAAGTTCAGGACAAGCCAAGCCTCGATCGTGAGCTAACGTTAAATAGACCTTACCGTGCCTGTCAATCTAGAGTAGTAAAAAAAAGAAAATAGAATCTAGTGATGCAAAAATAAAAAAAATCTCCATTGGCTATCTTGAGATTGTGTTATTACCCTACTAATTCTCCACCGCCCAAGAAGCCAAAGCGGTAAGACACTTCCTAAGGCTGCCTTAACTTCTGTTGGGAAACAACACACACACAAATAAAATATTATACCTATATAAACAACAGAATAGTCCTGGTCATCTCATTAATTTCCCAAGCCACACGCAAAAGAAGCAGCGACCCTATACCGAGGTGTTCGCATTTCGGTTCAGGGTATAGGCTTCATTTATCAGCCGTTAATGAAGGCTTTTAGGCCGCCACACTCAACTAAATGCAGGGTGATAATTACAGAGCGATATGGCATCATCTTGACACTGGCATGATTAGGCAACATGCAGGCGACCTGCTGAGCAGCGAGCCTGTGGGGTAGAGTAAAAAGCTACCTAATTTACTCTTACGGTTGAGTAAATACTCAAAGTAAAGGAATAAAGTCAACCCAACCGCTCATCTCAACTGGGAGATTCACAATGCACTGGTTTGTGTAGCAGAAAATGCCCGCTCAAGGCCGAGAGTAGCACAAGGGTGCAGTTGACAACAGATCATCAGAGCTATTGCGGGAATGACGAAAGGCTTGTGTGATGATTGCGGCCCCCGACAGTCCCCACTCCTGGTTAGGTCAGGGACCTAGCAGCGGTCCGAAAAGTAAAAAACGCGGACGCTGTGGTCCTGAATACATCGCCAGAATTCCCTTTCTTGACTAGGAAGCGAACACCAGACATGGAGAGAACGAGCGCAGCACTCCACCAAACTAGACAAAGCGCTAGCATCGGCATTGGCCAATAGTCTGAGAGACGCTAGCCTTCACCATCAATAAATACTTAACATTAATTTCCACAGGGATAGTATTGCTCATGTGACCGAACGGGCCAGTTGCGAGGTGTATACGGTTACATGTGGCAGCTCAACATGGCCCAAACAATGAACCGCACAAAAAATACAAAATATGAAATTAAATAGAAAGCGACATTAATAGCAATGTAACATTAATAAGCATAAACATTATAAAATAAGTAATACCTACAGCAAGATAATGAACAAAACGCTAAATCTAATTTAGCTATAGGAGAATGGACGAGCCGTAAGGCAAATACCCAGAAAGGGGACAGTGGCTAGGTCTCGGGGCCCCTCTGGCCCACTGCTATCCGAAAAAGTGAAACTCTGTGCAAATTACACAACTAACTCCATCGCTGCGCTACAACGACAGGTCCCGCAAAAGTTAGGCAGTTAATACGTCCATTCATTAGCTGTAACTATAAAATCGTCACTAGGGTTCAACCGACTCTATTACTTTCAACTATGACAGTTGCTATACCTTAGTAAGTCCATTCGTATAGTTACAACGACTACCACAAGAGCAGGGACGCAACCAACCAGTCGGAAGAGCGGCAACACCGCCAAGTTCGGTGGCACCATGCAGAGGTCAACAGTAAAACCGCTCTTATCAAAAGATTTCGACGCGTTAGCGCCAATTATTTTCACGGAAGAGAGCGAAATGCTGCAAAGCATTTAAGAAATTACGGAGAAAGACCCGAACACTTTCTCCTCGTGAGCGTTTAGGCCACCAGATGACAACTTAATAGAGACCTCCTAAGATCGAACACCTTCCGAAAGGCGCTGCTTTTGTCCGCTGCCGAATGCCAAAAAACGATACTTAGTGCAGCGTAAAAACTTGCGTGTTGGTACGAGACTTGGAGCGATCTTAGAACGAGTAGCTCAATGTTAGAATGTTGTAAAATAAGAGAAAATGTCGCTTAAATGTAAAAACTTGGGGTTGCTACAAGACTAATAGTGATCTTAGATCGAGTAGTACGATGTTAGAATGTTGTAAAATAAGAGAAAATGTCGCTTAAATGTAAAAACTTGGGGTTGCTACAAGACTAATAGTGATCTTAGATCGAGTAGTACGATGTTAGAGTGTTGTAAAATAAGAGAAAATGTCGCTTAAATGTAAAAACTTGGGGTTGCTACAAGACTAATGGTGAGCTTAGATCGAGTAGTACGATGTTAGAATGATGTAAAATAAGAGAAAATGTCGCTTAAACGTAAAAACTTGGGATTGCTACAAGACTAATGGTGATCTTAGATCGAGTAGTACAATCTTTTAATACTGTAAAGTAAGATAAAATAAAAATTACGCTTACAATGTAAATACTTGGTGCTGCTGCGAGACTTGCATGGAGCGATCTTAGATCGAGTAGTACAATTTTATAATACTATAAAATAAAAAATTACGCTGGCAATGTAAATGGTTGGTGTTGATAGGAGACTTAATGGAGCGATCTTAGAGTAGTGTAACTTTAAAGTTCTGTATATATAAGATAAAAATTACACTTGCTGGATAAAATTTTGATGTTTGNTGACCCCCGCTAAACCGGAAGTGTATTGGCCGTTACAAACCGGAAGCTCGCGCGCGAGGGTAGCCGCGAGGGTAGGTTACCCTCAAAAAGTGCTATTTGGGTGCTTTATACACTACTAACGACAGGTCCCGCAAAAGTTAGGCAGTTAATACGTCCATTCATTAGCTGTAACTATAAAATCGTCACTAGGGTTCAACCGACTCAATTACTTTCAACTATGACAGTTGCTACCATAGTAAGTCCATTCGTATAGTTACAACGACTACCACAAGACCAGGGGGGCAACCAACCAGTCGGCAGAGCGGCAACACCGCCAAGTTCGGTGGCACCATGCAGAGGTCAACAGTAAAACCGCTCTTATCAAAAGATTTCGAAGCGTTAGCGCCAATTATTTTCACGGAAGAGAGCGAAATGCTGTCAAGCATTTAAGAAATTACGGAGAAAGAACCGAACACTTTCTCTTCGTGAGCGTTTAGGCCACCAGATGACAACTTAATAGAGACCTCCTAAGATCGAACACCTTCCGAAAGGCGCTGCTTTTGTCCGCTGCCGAATGCCAAAAAACGATACTTAGTACAGCGTAAAAACTTGCGTGTTGGTACGAGACTTGGAACGATCTTAGAACGAGTAGCTCAATGTTAGAATGTTGTAAAATAAGAGAAAATGTCGCTTAAATGTAAAAACTTGGGGTTGCTACAAGACTAACGGTGAGCTTAGATCGAGTAGTACGATGTTAGAATGTTGTAAAATAAGAGAAAATGTCGCTTAAACGTAAAAACTTGGGATTGCTACCAGACTAATAGTGATCTTAGATCGAGTAGTACAATCTTTTAAATCTGTAAAGTAAGATAAAATAAAAATTACGCTTACAATGTAAATACTTGGTGCTGCTGCGAGACTTGCATGGAGCGATCTTAGATCGAGTAGTACAATTTATAATACTATAAAATAAAATAAAAAATTACGCTGGCAATGTAAATGGTTGGTGTTGATAGGAGACTTAATGGAGCGATCTTAGAGTAGTGTAACTTTAAAGTTCTGTATATATAAGATAAAAATTACACTTGCTGGATAAAATTTTGATGTTTGTAAGAAGCTTTGAGTAATCTTAGGGTAGTGCAATGTTGGACTATTGTACAATAAGGTGAAAATTACGTCTACAATGTTAAAACTTTGTGTTGGTCCGGGCTTTTGAATAGTCTCAGAGTAGTATAGTTATTGACTACGGTACAATAAGGTAATAATTACTTTTATAACGTGAATTTGTAAAAATATACGAGACTTGGAGCACCTCTAAAGCAGTAAAAATTTTAGCAGCTCTGCAAAAAGATAAGTAACATAATTATTGGAAAGTTCGAGCCATTTTGGAGCAATATACGTTGTATAAAAAAGTATTTAAGACACGCCCATACATAGAAAAAAAAATTCGCTTAGCCAAAAGCTGAGCTGGGTAGGAAAAACTTACATATAAAGGGAAAAATGCATAGAGCCAATTTATTCTTCAAGCTTCACTAGGCTCGTCTAAACTCCTGTAGCTGGAACTGAAACCTAAAAAAATGGCCGAAATTAAATGAACCTCGTAAAGAAAAACCGCCGCCACAATGGAGTGAAAACAATACACTTTTGTTATCATATTGCTCTGCGAAAGAATGATAACCGGTGCCAGAAGAACAATGGGGTTTTGTAGGTCGATCTTTCTTCACTTCTGAGGGAGGTCGTCGAAGGAGCGTTGCCACACGCTTTCAATATCATTAAATATGTCGAAATGGAGAAAATAATGGCAATACTTAACATTACGTTTTAGTATAAACTAACATTATTTTACAACGGAGTATAAAAACGATGTAATTCGGAATAATGATGATGATAGCCAAATGCATTGAAATCGACAGTAAAAAATACGAAAATACCAATACTAATTGTCAAATTTGGTGAAAGCGAGAGTAGAAAACTGCAGAATAATTGTGATAATCATAAGAAGCAAAATTATAAAATAGATGCTAGCTAAGTATAAAAAAAATTGAATGAAGAAAACGGGAAAGCTATTTAAAATTCATGTACAGGTAAAAAATAATGAAATAACGAAGCTTATGATACATGATATAAGTCCACTACTTTGAAATCGGCTGTGGAAAATGGGGAAGTAGCAGTTGTCTGTAACAGGCACTAACGATAACATAAGTTAATACCGAGCGATAAGTAACTGAAAGTGTTGATATAACACAGAGTTGACTGCGGTCGATAACAGAGGAAGAAATCGCAATGATCAACGCAATGGTCCGAAAGGCCGAAATCGAAAGAACAGCTAACTTATAAGATTAACTTCAATTAATGAAACAATCTCCACGGCACTAAAAATTAAAAAAGTATTGGAAAAATAAAACGTTAAGTATCACATTAACAGAATGACGCATATTTGTCAACATATCAAGACATTCCCACGATGTATATTCCACTGAATGTCAGCCTTCATATTGTTACGATACGTATCGTTGACACCAACATTTTTTTCAAGAACAATGGACAAAATTTCTCAAAACGTGTATAATATCGAGAGCTGTGTTATATTTGGCCATACGAAAAAAGTTTTTGCATCAAAAAAGCACGCAGTATCAGAACTCATAGCAAGCAGGGTTACCTATATCTTTTCCAGTGCAGAACAATTTACTATAATTTTTACGTAATCAATTTAATAGCCGTAGACTATAACGTGATCAGTACAGTGATGCTAGTAAGCAAGGAGCCTTCACTTTGTCGCCATGATAGGAAAATTCATAATTATAGAGACATTTTCAGATTTTAAAATATATGTCTTCTGCTATTTTTTTCGCTTTCATTTCAGAACAAAAACAATGCCTACTGGAAGTTTACTCATTTGTTCACCAATTTCAACACATCCATTTTCAGACTGAAACTAAATCAAGCTACTGCCATACTGCTAATTCTTCTTCAGAACACAAGTAAAGGATGTCTTTTACTACTCAATAATTTACACAAAGACGTAGTGTTCATCTACAACTATTATACATACAGTGTGTACAAAACGGGTACTAACTAACGATAAAAAAGTAATAACCATTACCGCCAGATTCCAGTTTACAAAATTGCAGCTGGTTTCAGCATACCGTTGTTCCCTCGAACAAAGAGCAGGTAGTCACCGTTTTATTGAGGAAACATTCAAAGATATCTGGAGTTTAGGCGCCGTTTTAAGGGAAGCGCACGTCGCTCTTGCGTACGTGCTAATGAACTCCATATTCTGCCGTAGCAAGTGCGCCTGGTGTGAGCGTGCATGTGAGGCGTAGAACTGCAGCTCTTGTCAATTTCATGAGTAAACGTTAACTGCATTAAAAGTAACCCCAAGGAATACATGCAGGACATCACCCGCGGTGTAGTACGGTAGCACTGCAGCTCGAGGCAATTTCATGCGTAAACATGTATCAAGTGTTTAGGAATGCATGCAGGACATCGCGGGAGGTGAAGCAGCTGCATGTATCTGCAGTGACTCCAGTGTCACAAGATTTCCTTAAATTCAGTGCTAAATAGGGCATGTACATGCAAAAAGCTGGTCATTTGGTGCATCCAATTATGCAGCGAGATGCATTGATTGCACTGACCAAAAAAGATAGTTCGTCAAGCGTGATATACAAAACACACATGTCTGTTAGCCCTAAAAATATATTTTTTGAGTTATTGGACAACATTAACTGCCAGCAGTGTCTACACAACCCGGAGTAGTGACAGGCTTGAGTGTTGAGCTCTTAACACAAGCATCAACCGCGGCAAGCGAGCTCTTGCTGCGCTTGACCTGTTTGCTCAGCATCTGATACATGCACAGCTGCAGCGGGGGTACTAACCTTTCCTAGAAATGGGGTCGGTCAGAGGCACGGTTTGTTGCATAACAGCCTTCCGTCGTCGTAGTTCTTAATGACTCGTGGTCGACTGCAGCCGTACGTTTCTCTGGGGTCAGTTAGCTTATATCCGCAACACGAATTACTGCGTGTTCAATTTCCCGGTCCGGAGTGCGATCAAGGGGACGTTACATATACTACATAGACTAGTACGCAGAACTAGCTAGCTTCTAGCAAATAAGGGTATCAGCAAAACTTGGTTACATTAACTAGTGGATTTCCCGGCGGACGTGTTGTGTAGCAACTCTATCTGGCGTCTATTCCATGTCTACGCAGTTCTCAAATTGCCACGCTCAGTAATGCGTTTAGGAACTAGAGTTCTCGTGGCAACCCACAGACCGTAGCATAGCGCAACCTTCACGAATCACTGAACCACGAACAGACATTGCTCCCGAGACACGGACACACAAGTAGAATCCTACACTGTTGTCAACACAGCACAGCTTTCCCTTCACTTAAGTAGGCTTGAATATAACGTGTACTGTAGACGTTATACACTTTTTTTCGCTGCTCATAAAGCTATGAAGCATTCAAGTGGCATGAAAGGGAAACTTTATAAATGAATAAATTCCCACACAAACACGCACACTGTGTTCTTTACCGTAATATGAATCTGTTAAATAAGTTAACCAATCATATCACGACTAAGTTGAAAAATGTATATAATAAACTTTGAATACAGTGAGTTTGAAATAAAATTTAAAAATTTCACCGAGGACGAGACCTAATAAGGATAAGTTTTAATTAATGTCTTAGATTAATGTCCTCCAGTTATTGTTCGAACTAATTATTGACCAAATCATTGTTACTAATACAGTTTTTGTTACTACTGTTAAAATATAGCTGGTCCTTTAACTAATGTTCTCCAGTAAATAGAAATAATAATAATAAATTCAAATAAAAAACTGCAAATAATTTCTTAAATATAAGCACTCTTAAGCTGTCTGTTTACAACATGCAATCTACTTGAAGAAATTGATGGCACAGCAATCACTACAGAGGGCATCATGCAGAATCGTTGCCCAATTTAAATCTAAACTGGCTTTTGAATACTAACTCTTCACTATGGACAAAAATAAAACTCCTTGTTCTTTAACAAGAGCAATATTTTGCAAGGCATCGTTCGAAGCACTGCATTTAAATTCAAAATAGTTCTACATTGTAGAGCAATCAATTGCAATTACTAAAATCACCACACGTTTAGCAATCGCAGTACCTTCCTCCTCTGTTGCAGCCAAGTCCTTATATATTTGCTACCTTGTACATGATTCCATAACATAATGGGCGCTATTGCTTGGCAGTCAAAAAACAACTTAACACCAGCATGCTCATTCTGCAATTACGAAAAAACATAAACGAACAAAGTGCATCGATTTTTTTTCCCTATATTCGGTCATATTTCTTCTTTCTAATGGTAATAATAATACCCGCAATTACTGAAAGCAAGGTATGCTTCGGTGTCCATTCACCAAACCAGATTTTCCTCAGATATAAAGTAATTACTTGGGAAGCTAAACTCAGCATGAACGCTTATCATTTATACATCAAATACTGGTTTCGAACTCGGTTTCGACAGGAAGATATTAAAAAGCAATCTGTACCACAGTCCGGTTCCACAGGAAAAATTAACAACTTCAGAAGTGTAATTTTGACGCCTAACGATGTTGTAAGAGCAGCAATGGTGGCGATAGCATCTTGTGAATAAGTGGCGTGTCTAGTATTTAACACGTGACCTGTGAATAGATCGCTAAGATGTACCCTAGAGTATAAGGTTAGTTTGGGCAACATATGGTAACTTTAAACAGTCGCTCTTTTCAATTCATATAAATGAACAGATGGGGGAGTTAGCACAAGCAGTAAACTTATCATGCTACAGGAATAATAACTGCCAGGTACGACGGGCTTTCTACAATTTGAGAAACTAGCTGGGTAAAGTTACTCAGCATTGTCGAAAGTAACCCCACTTTATGGTAGTTCGTTGTTGTCCAACTACGGTACTTTTTTCGTCAAACTTCTGTCATGAAGTGGAACTTTTTGCATGCTTTAGTCGCAGTTTGACCAAATATACAGTAGCAACGCCTGTTTTGTTTAGTAGTATTATACTGACTTGATAACAGAGCGGTTTCAGCTAATACACAAGTCGTAGTATTTTTTCTGATTTAACTACCACTGCCAAGTTAATAGATCATTTAAATATTTCAGCAATTGAAGTCCTTATTAGTTAATACGATGGGCCACACTTGCAGGTCTTTACCCTAAAAACACACACAGAATAAAAAAATGCATTATTTGAAAATTTTTTTTAGCAACGAAGTGGGAGAATTAAGACGGGTTCACACGACCATCTTTTTGTCTATCTACGTGCTACTCAGCATTCCGATGCTTTGTTGCGTCAGGTTAAACACCAGAAAAGGACATAGCTTTCTGAGTTCCAATTCACTTCAAATTTGGAGAGATACCCAAAATTTATCACTGGCAGTTGCTAACTAGCTAGCATTTAAGCATATTTTTTGGAAGATGCACAGATGTGCTTCACAATGACAAATTAAAATATTCGGACCCTGAGTAGTACGAGTGGGGGAACCTAAAGAATCTGGCGAATTTGCTCTCACTTACCCTACATCTTTTACGAATTAGGTATGGGATAGTTGAACGCGGTGTTGAAGCATAACAATGAGAATGTCATTCGAGGCAAAAGTACTAAATACTTATTAGCATTAATCTTAGAATCGAAATTATTACGATTATGTTGAAATGGTTAACTAATTTTATAAAATTGATTAGGTATCATCACTATAGGCAAATAATGTCACTATTGTTATAGATTTATTTATTTTTATTACAAAATTCACGGTATTCTCACTAGTATTAATGACATTGTTTTAGTCTTATGAGCTTGTTTTTACATAGAGAAAAAACGCTTCACCTCAAATTTGTTCAGACCATAAAACATCAACATAAAACAATGTAAAGAAGCATTTATTTCCCAATCGCTGAAAATGCTGGAATCTTGCAGGAAAATTGAATCCTGCTGGAATCTTGCAGGAATCTTGATGGAATCATGCAAGAAAATGGAATCTTGCAGGAAAATGCTGGAATCTTGCAGACTACAGAATGAATTACAATTATAAAACTGAAACTGGAAATGGTATACATGCCCAGCTTTATATTTAAATTTAAAACTCTTGAAACTTTTAGAACAATTAAGATACTTATGCTCGCACAGAGAAACTTGGGTGCCGGTACACTATGTGGTCGACATGAGATGCAGGTACACCATGTGTGCTAATAAGTTTAGGTTAGGCACCTATTCTAGCAGAACCAAACCTATCCTAATCTATTCTTGACTAACCCTTCTTATTCTAACCAAACCTGGTTGTTAACTTATTGATCACTTAAATGGATAACTGAGTACGTATAATAATTGTCAGCTTGCTGATTTATTTATTATCTTACTAAAAAGCTGACTAAAATAACTGCTTGATTGCTAATTTATTGATTATCTTACTGAGTGCTGCTTGATTACTGAAAAATGAGCAAAACCTAGTCAGGGGTAAGCCACAAACTATTCCAGGATTGTTTAGATTTGCCTTTAAAGGGGTAAATCTGAACAAGAGTGCGATAGTTTGACCTTTTGAAAAATAAAATGAACTTATACTGGCAGAGATTTCCTAATGTAACATAACTCGAGCTAAACAACACTCGAAGCACAAACTCCCAAGATTTTAATAAAAGGGTACAGTTTTAATAAATCTCAAGCTGCCCCCTAAGTGTAAACGTTCAGACAATTTTCTTAAATGTCAGAGCCGGTAGCAGCTGATAGTCCATTCACACGCTTTACTTTCACATCGGCAAAAAATTACAGTCAATTACTTTTTATTACACAGCGAACAATGAAAAATGGCCGCCTTTTGTCTAAGTTGGCTGTTCTATTTTGTACATAATTTGAAGTACCCTATTCGGATAATTTAATTATATTCTTCTATATACTCCGCTCAGACAAGAGTTTATTTTTCTGCGCGAATCAACGCTTCTTTATACTGGTTTGATTACAAAAACTCACTTTATTTAAAAAGTGATTTAAAATTGGCAAAGTTGGGACTGGGAATTTTTTTGTAAAAAGAAAACGAACGTTGCTTCTGAGAATAATAATAGGAAAAATGTTGGAGTAAGCATTGAAAGAGTCTACACTTTCACCACACAATGAATAATAATAACGGTGTAGGTATTCTTATTTTTAAATTCTACGTATACCATCAGTAATATTTTCTTAAATGCTTTAATGCACTTGCTATTATTACAGTATATATAGTATTTCATTTTAAAAATTGTTGAACATCACCAGCATTAGGTTCGATAGTTTATGCACACAATTATAATTACATTTCATTATTAAAATATACGTAAATAAATAGTTGTATCTGAAGGATATCTCTTATCTAATCACTAATATTATTATTCAATTTTCGTCTATACAAATTATGTCACAATGCGGCAATAATAGAAAACAACCATAACAGAGATCAGGCAACGGTTACAAATACATTGTTAAACATTTATAAGTTACACAAAATTGAGTTCTTACCAACAGACGGTATCTCCAGATTCCAGTATCAACTAACCCAATCACTACTGACAGTATTTTCCAATACAAGTATTAAATTTTCATTCCCAACGCAAACCCTTTGATTCTCTCTATGATAATTTAGCTATATCGTTTCCTAAGACACGTCAAGAAATTTTGCTTGCGTTTGTTTGCTTTCGAGAGTTTAAATACAAAGATATTTATACAGGTACTTGGATGATTTATAATGACCAACATTAGGTATAATCTATGAGTATATAAATATAAATGCAGCAAGAACAGAAGCGCTCTAGTGAACAGATGAATAGCGACTATGAAAATTTATGAGATCTCAAAGGTTACGCGCCGAAGGTTTGGAGATTCCCCTTCCGACGACCCATAATTGATATGAATTTCAACAGCGATTACGATAGGCGTAATTTACTTCGAACCTTTTGAGCTCATCGACAAAAGCGTATAATTTTATTGCAATTACTAGCTCTGATGGCAGCACTGAGGGATGCTAAATGTCTTCATTAAGTCTATAGGGGCAGTAGTGCAAAACGTGCGGTAAAAATCTGGTTTCGTTACTTCCAAAGAGATGCACGAACACTGGTTACCAAAAAGAAGCGAGCATTGGTGAATGATGCACCGTTACAATTTT
>LQNS02278070.1:9131051-9143670 GCA_001587735.2 Parhyale hawaiensis
AAAGTTTCAGCCTGAAATGACGTAAGAGGGGGGGCAGTTGCAGGGGGGGGGCAGATGCCCGGGAGGGGTGGGGGGGCAGTAGCAGTGATGTGAGCAGGGAGCCAAAAATACGCAGTTGCTAAGTTTCGAGACGATGAGATTTTCCGTGGACATAAAAAATAAAATAAAACTCGCTGAACTTGGACAACTACAGATCCAGTTTTAAACGTTAAAACTGTAGTAGCTATCCTTGTGATTTACAACAGAAAGCAAAACGCAGATTATATATTCCAAACAGAATTTAGAATGTGAGACAAACTGAGAAAAACAAGGGTAGTATTCCTGATAAAAACATCTATTTCTTATGGTGTTGTCGGCGCTGTTCCAGTATTCTGTGGCGGCGCTACTCAAACAGGTCTCCAAAAAATAATGAAAATACGCCGATTGAATAAATTTTAGAACTCTGCAGCGATCGCCAATCACATGGTGCGAAAAACATAGTTGGAGTGAGGTATATGAGTAAAATTCTGAACTTTGCAGTGGTCAGCGATGAAACTGCAAAAAAAAATATATATAAAATTGAGGCCAAAATTCAAAAACTTGCAGCAGTCGCCGACCGAACCGCAACCGGCCCCCTCCTCCCCTCAAAAGCTAAAAAAAATCACAACAAAAGAGGAAAAAATTAAGAACCTGTGACCGAGCAGCCTAAGAACCTCTGACCGAGCAGCCTAAGAACCTCTGACCGAGCAGCCTAAGAACCTCTGACCGAGCAGCCTAAGAACCTCTGACCGAGCAGCCTAAGAACCTCTGACCGAGCAGCTTAAGAACCTGTGACCGAGCAGCCTAAGAACCTCTGACCGAGCAGCTTAAGAACCTGTGACCGAGCAGCCTAAGAACCTCTATAGACACAGGACGATGCTAGCAGAATTTAGAACCACGTCGAGGTCGCGGAATGCAGCAAAGAACTAGCGAGATATTATTTAAGAACGTCAGCACGAAGCAGCAGAAGAGCGGCGTGTTCTGGAGCAGTTAAAATGAACTGTGCTATGTCCGAGTCTGCAGTTCGATCCGTAGTTATGTGGTCTTCTCACGCGGAGCTCGCCGGCCGATAGCTGGAATTTGGGAGTGCAAACTGGGGGGCTGTGAACTTTGGAGCAATTGGGCCACATTGTGAACTGTTTTGCTCATATTTAGTACCAGGGTTGTAAGATTCAGATGTTTTGGAGAGTCAGGAGTCGGAACCTAGTAAGACTCAGGGGCCGGAGAAAATAGTCATATTTTGTTCACTAAATGAGTCGGTGTCTGTAGGAGTTAAACATTTCTGTTACTCGAGAAGTCAAAGTTAAGAGTTAAAAATTTGCAGGAGTCAGAAGTCGGGTTAATAAAAATAGTAATATGTCGTCATGAAAAAGAGTCTGAGTCAGATATTTTTAGGGTTCGAGGAGTCGAAGTCAAAAACTATCTCGACCGAGGCAGAGGTCAGAATTGGAATCTGACTTCTGCATCTAACTCCGCAACACAGTTTAGCAGGAGCGAGCGCAACACGGGCACGTACCTATATTGTAATTCATAGTTACCGGTATCCATCGTTTTGAGCAAAAGCTATTCATATCGGCACCCAAACAGAATGTTTGGCGACCGCGCAGAAGCTGCTTGATGTTTTTAACTTCCGGGACGGCCCAGTTTCTGTGAGGGCACAGATAGCAGATACAAGCCCAGTTTTGACACGGTCACATCCTATAAATATATTACAATACTTATTTAATAAATACATTACAATTCATATTTAATGGGATAAAATGCATAATTAGCAGATTACACGCATATTAAGTACATCACATTGCATATTTCGGAGATAAATACGCAAATCTGACAAATATAATAAAAAGGTTTATGTATATATAAGAAAACTACAAGTATTACGCTGTCCAGTGGCAAAAAGTAAGAGTACAATTTCAACGGAGTGCATTATTATGCCTTCTGGCAGTATAGCCATTAACGCAGACCGATAAAATTCTCCTTACGACTATTCAATAAAATGAATTTTATAGAAATAACGTATGACTGTAGCTTGTTTTTAGCAGACAGAAGTAGAAACTGACTATTAGCATGTCTCACAGCTATTTAGCAACCCGTACCTAAATATAAAAAACTCCCGAAGAATTTTGGAACATTTCGCGTAAATTTTCGAAAATTCCACGGGAATTTAAAAAAAAAAAAAAACGGGCTGCGGTTCAATGTAAACTTCAGTAAAACTGCAGACGTTGGGCATAGCAGGAAGAGCTTTGCAATATCAGGTCGAAAATAAGTCCGTAACACGAGAACATGAAACATGTAATTGAGAGGCCAGTGTCCAATATAAATAAAATCAAATAACTTGTATCAAGAACACAATACGTTCACAAATACGTCTACAAGTACAATAAAGTCGAAGACAGGCAATCAACAATAAGATTTTTTATTCTAAAAGCTTTCCAACAAATAAGGTATTACGAAAGGAGGTTATAAGTACAAAATCAAATTCTAGAATTGTTTTCAACAATACATTGCACAGAAAAGGCCAGAGCTAGACTAAGACTAGCACTGTGCACGACTAATCTAGCACAGAGTTGTAGTAAGAGTTAAAAAAAAAATAACAAACAAAAACCTACAAATACGCACAGGTTAGTCGACAAAATTAAAAAAAAAAAAGATACCACTGATCAACATCTTTATTGAGACAACCAATCTGTGATAGAACTCCAAATGCTATTTATCCATCAATAAAAAGAAGAGGCCAGTATCAAGGAACAAAATATTAAAGTAAAAAAAACGTAGCCTGCTGACGAAGCTATGAAGCCACCTCTAAAAAAAGGCGATCAAAATTAATTAACGAACGAAACATTGAAAGTAGTGGAGCCTGTAAAAAGTAAGTAAACGCAAAATAAGACGCTAAAGAGAAAATAACTATTTTGAGACGATACCAATGACAAATAATTATAGAAATCCAATTTTCGAATGAATTTCAACGCCGTCAAGCCAACTCTAAAGAGAAGAGGTCGAAATTAGCTGCGGGACGAATTATCCAAAGTTAAAAATAATTTCTCAGTGACGAAGCCAATGACCATGCAATAGCTACAGACAACCAATCTACGACAGAATTCCAGACGCTGTCCAGTAAGCGCTAAAAAGAAGAGGCCGACCGACCCAATCTACGATCGACCAGTCCCAGAAGATGATGCTGGAGATTTCACTCAGCAGCATGACCAGCGGT
Source organism: Parhyale hawaiensis (assembly GCA_001587735.2). Classification (NCBI taxonomy): domain Eukaryota; kingdom Metazoa; phylum Arthropoda; class Malacostraca; order Amphipoda; family Hyalidae; genus Parhyale; species Parhyale hawaiensis. Next base: position 9,134,284 of record LQNS02278070.1, read on the forward strand.
TTCATGAAAGTGCACCGCCATGTTTTCGTGGATACCACCAAATTTATGGACTTCATCAGGCCTTTAAAGGCATCCACTGCACCAGAAGTGAAGACCTTTGACTTCTGGTCCGTGACGACGCCTGAAAAACGGCCTTAATGCCGACCGTAAAACCAGCGGTTAGAAAATAAAAGTAAAGTTAAGGGGTAGCGGGAATGCCAGTAAAGGATATGATACCGCAACTTGGGGTGTAAGAAGAAGCTTAAAGAATATAAATCAGTTTAAAAACTAGCGGGGAATGTCAGTAACAGATATGGTACCGTACTTGGAGCGAAAACAGCTCAAGGAATTAGAAGTCAAGTAAAGAAGTAGCGTGGAAGGTCAGTAAAGATATGTCGCAACGTGAGTTAAAAAACAGAAAATTAACAATTTTAGAATTAGCAGGGACTGACAGCCAAAGAGTCGATATCGCAATTAGAAGGAAGGAGAAGGAAGAAAATGGTGAAAATAGAAGCAAAGGCTGAGTAATTCCGGCGACTGTGAAAAATAGAGAGCAAGTTGAAAAAGAAGTGTGAAGATCAGAAGTAGCGGCCGGGGCTGCCAATTGAGGGTATAATGCCCTAACTCGACGGCGTTCAAAGGATGTCAAGAAAGTACGTAAAGCCAAGAGTAGTACGAAGCGTCAGTAAAGAACATAGCTCCGCAACGTGGCAAGAAAAGATACCACCAAAAAATGTTAACCGTTTCCAGGGCAACTGACCGTACATGTTACTTCCATAATACCATTATTCCTCCAAGGGTTAAGCATACAACACCGCAAGATGAGGTTGTTAAAACAAGCTCAAGATAGAAAAAGTAAAGGGAGAGCATGGAATGACAAGTACAGCATACGATGCCCTAACAGAATATCCGGTTGCCCGAGACGCTCTTTCGCGACTATAGTTGGTGGGGGCGGCCCAATTTGTTGAAACACAACTTGAGAAAGAATAAGAAACTCTATAAACTACAGGAAAACATAAGTGCAGACTGAAGCGATATAGAATTTCTTGAGGGGAAACACAAAAGGGCACTTGTAGGGGAAGCACAAAATGTATAAATATCAAAGGTGCAATCAAGTGAATAAACCAATATCAAGAAACAGAATATCTAACGAGTGTCGTTATGCAACTAAATAGTCATGGCATATTGAGGAAAACCAGAAAATAACGTCTGCATCACGGAATAAACTAGGACAAGCAAAAGACGAATATTATCTACTTACTTCCATCAAGCAACTACTGGAGGAAAATATAAGAAAAATAATGAAATATATGGTGATCAGAAAAACGATAAATAACTGCAGCACGACAAAGCGATAATGAAGTATGACAAGCATAGGGGAAATTCTAAAGCAGATTAGACACGCACGTAGATATACGCTACCTGTAGCGAGCGCCATTTTGAACCACGCGTGACCATGGTCAGTACGTGTACACTCAAAGCGCCCCAACCAGGTTCTACTTTATTTTTATTTTATTAAAACATTTTAGTAAAACGGTTACCTATCTTTTATTGCTTTGAAAGCGTGTTCTTAATGCAAGCTTAAACAACAATAACGGTTGGAAAAGTAGTGAATAAAATTACTGTGCTAACTTTCATTCAACGAAACTTGCTCAGTATATCTATATAGCCTATGTCTAGAGAAGAGTAGATTAACTATAATACGAAAAATGAATGATAAAGCAGAGTGTACACGAGTCTACTATATCTACTGCAAGTTTCTTCAGTAGTGTAACAAATTTAAGCTGTGATTAATTTGGCTGTAATTGAAGCAAGCGCCCATCCATTACGTTGGCAACAATTAGCTGTCATCATTTGAGGCAATTACAGGAAGAAATTGCCCTAAACAGCTTGGGTCGCTGATTCTCAGGACACACAATGACAGCTTAAATCATGGAGTTTATTGTAAAGAAAGGGCATTTAAAGCCTTGAAAGTAAAAAAAAAATAACTAAATAATTTGGCGTACATGAACTTGGAATTATTCGCAAAGTTGATTGCTCAAATGCGGTAACCCTTCCAAAAATTGCAATAATTTCGTTGGCGCAATTTACAGAGTTACCGTGGCTGTCAAATAACTTCTCCGCTTATGGACCTAAAACGCCATAAAAATAAGGGCGATAATCAAATGTGATGATGTAATTTTAAAAATTATTGTTCCTTCGCTCAATAAAAATACTTGGTAATTACCAGAACTTGACGACATAATGCATGCTCAGAAAGTTCTTGTAGAGGAACTAGCGGGGTGGTCTGGAAGATTCTAACCCATGCAAAATTTGTGACCACCCTTAAAATAATTTACTGATATTGGGTGCCGAGAAGAACCCAAACATTAACAATAGGTTAACAATTCTTTTGTTTTGGACGCCTCGACAGATGTTTAATGGTATTAGGATCCAAGAAGAACTTTAATCCTAACGATCCACCAAGAATCATTTCTGGCCGCTCCAAAAGCCGTTTCCTATTAGGTGTATCCCTAGTCCATTTTGCCGGTGTTCATAGGCATACTTTGATTCGTTTTACCTTGGAATTCGCTGCGAGGATCCATGTTCGGCCGTGTAGATTTGTAGGCGTTGAACTCAGCCATGAATAATATTGTAATAACTCTTCTTAGAACCGTTACGGGCGTCTTAGGGTCGCTTATAATTCGTATAGTATGTATTATCTGTTTATGGGCGCTCAGGCGTGCAGCTTTAATAATATTATAGCTTCTAGAGCGGCCAAGTATTTTTTTTAGGGGAAATTAGAGCATGGCAGACGCTTTGCCCCTTGGTGACAGTAGTAAGATAATAAATTTTTGATAATACAAACTTCATTATAAATAAGATTTTGTTAGTTCTTTTTTCAGCCCGCCTACCAACAGTGTGCGCTGTCATCTGAAGAGAAAGAGAAAGAAAGAAAGGGCATGCAGTAAATCGAGAGAAACTTGAAACCCGTGCACGAGGGCGTTTCCACACTGCATCAGTGCGCATGGGACTAGTAAGGCTAAAAAGAAGGGACAAGCAAAGCAAGGCATTAGTAGAAAGTATGAATTTGGCAGCCAGTCTTGGGGAACGAATGGGAATGTCACGAAGGCGCACAGCCAAAGCTATGTTAACATACGGGAGTGTACGTACAAACTACACAGGACTTCCAAAATGGTGAAGTTCGATATCTAAATTTTCATTGCGGAAAATTAAAAACAAAAATTGGAACCACAAAGATGAAATAAAACAGAAAGCAATTGTTATATTAAATCTAAGCTATTTTCCACACCTTAAGTAAGAAAAGAAACACCAGAATACATATAACGGAATTCTTCTTTTTTATAATAATAGTTATGAATTAAATAAAATCCACAATAACCGCAGTTAGATCGTTCAGATCTATTCTGCAAGAATCTCACACTTAACATTAAACAGTCAGGCGTCTTTCACAAAGAGCTTTTCGAACAAGAGCGACTTGGATGGACCGACTCCGACTCAAAGGTCCCGCCAGGTTCCGACACCAGCTCCATGGACCCTAAAAACATACTGATCCTCACCTCACGACTCCGAACCAACTCCTTAACAAAATAGGCCCAAGTTCACCGACTCCAAGAGAACTAAATCTCCAACTCCGACTCCTTGCCCACCAAGGAAGTCAGACTCCGACTCCGCACCCCTTGTTCAAGCGATGCTATTCCTATGAGACGTTTTACTTAGTCCTCGTAGCATTAAAACAAGATTGCAAAGGTACGTTCATGAACGAGTATAACATCCTATCGAAGAACTGATGTTATATCTAAAAATTCCCAATCTCCTGATATAAAATGCTTACTGGTAAAAAAATTGCATTTTCTGCGTCACTCATGTTACTCAAGAAATAGTACCGTTACGAGTTTTACATGGATGTTCGCTGGGAAAAAAAATCTCAAATAATTTTTCGAGTGGTAGAAAACATGCGATTCAAATTCGTATATAATTACATAGTTTTTAATGTGGATCAATATGGATTAAGGCCTTTCATAAGACAAACATATTTACTGATATAAATAATATAATTTCTATTGAAATGACCATTTGCAGTAAACGGAACAAAACTACAATACGTGCCAATAATACCCATGAGATTTCTAATATTATACGTTAAAACTATAAATTATCTCCATATATACAAGGAAATTACATTAGCTTCTATCATATTCATTTTCTACTTTCTACCACGAAAAAAGTTGCAGGATCAGCACGAGCAGAGGGAAATCCTGTTACTTATTTTTTCTCAGTAACACGAGGTACTTTGAGAATCGGACCCTAGGGCGGTCACGCTCCAGCTTTCTCGCTGCAAGTGGACACGCGATGGGAGGTTGTAAGGAGATCAGGCGGGGCCGGGCTGCCGGAAGTGATCCCGCCTTCTTCTTGTGGACATTGAAGCTTCCAAACGGCAAGTATGAATGGTAGTAAAAGTCGTGTATGGTAGGAGAAATGAATGGTAGTTAGTTGCTGTAGTAATGGTAATGAATACAGTCGATTTTGTTTAATGTGTCCACATTAGTACCTACGGATTTGATGGTTACAACCGTATGGTAAAAAGAGCGAGCTTACAAGTTTTGGTATATATTGCTGAAAAGTTTGCTGATAAGCACAATTTGTCGGTTAGTGATATTCTCCCCCTGCTGTCAATTATGAAGCTAAACTAGCAAACTGAAATAATTTCCGGGCACTGCATTAGTAAAAACTTCTTATGTCGAAGTCTGTATGACTTGGAGAATTAGAGACGATGCTAGCGCCAACTCTTGGCAGTCTGAACAACATTCTCGCAAGTCAGTCCATCAGTCAACTGAAAAACATACTGGCGGGCGTACTTTAGTTTAAAATGCCTCCTAATACTAAATAGTTTACCGAAATAGATAAATTGCTCCATTTTAAATATCCAGTTCCTTAATTATAAGCAAATTAATGATAGTGAACAGGTGCAGCGTAGCTCTGGTTCGAAGCGCCGTTTTACATTTTCGCCTGCCGGTGTTTTTCCCACCAAATTCAATATTTTTCACGCCAGACAATATTTTCACAACGATTTACATTAAATAAAGCCTAATAAAGTCTATGACCTTCAGCGACGTTTTGCATGTATCAAGTACAAAATTTTATCAGGTAGTTAAAGTCATGACGGCTTTAGGACCATTTTATGGTTGAAATAAGAGGGGATAAAATTTACAGACAGTCCAAGTCTGTACGGCATCAGCTTGTCAATTCTGAAATAAATTTACTAGCAATAAAAATCGTAAACTGCCGTATGTCTGTAGCCCAAGCCCCGGCAGCCTCAGTGGCGTATGTTTGACTTATAAATAAAGAACAGAAAGGGAACCTCAGCGCCGTTTTGTGTTAATGAAAAAATAAGGGCAGCCTAAGTCTCGGTAGCCTTAGCACCATTTTGCACTCTACTAAGCTACAAATAGAAAAACATACTGGCAGCCTCAGTATCGTTTTGTGTTGACTAAAAAAAAAGAACTGGCAGTTCAACCCCGGCAGCCTCAGTACCGTTTTGTGTTGACTAAAAAAAATACTGGCAGTTCAAACCCCGGCAGCCTCAGTACCGTTTTGTGTTGACTAAAAAAAAATACTGGCAGTTCAACCCCGGCAGCCTCAGTACCGTCTTCTGTTGACTAAAAAAAAGAACTGGCAGTTCAACCCCGGCAGCCTCAGTACCGTTTTGTGCTAAAACTTAAAAAAAGAATAAAATACTGGCAGCCTCAGTACCGTTTTGTGTTGACTAAAAAAAAAAATACTAACAGTTCAATCCCCGGCAGCTTAAGTACCGTTTTGTGTTAGAACTTAAAAAAAGAAAAAAATACTGGCAGCATCAGTACCGTTTTGTGTTAGAACTGAAAAAAAGAAAAAAAATACTGGCAGCCTCAGTACCGTTTTGTTTCACTACTGCCGCGGCCTTTTCACGAGCAACAATTCATGACGCAGGCGTGCCGGTTTGCGGTAACAGAGTTAGCGAGATCGTGCCTCCCCAGCAGCACTTTCTCTATGCCCAGCGCATGCTCTGATCCTCCTACAGAGATTCCCGACCAATTCCAGCCTGCTTCCCCTGATGTACATCAGGCATCAGGCGCAGGAGAAAGTGATGAAAAGCTTTTCTGGAGCATTAGGATGCAGATGAATGGGCGAGGCTCAGACGTCAGTGAACAAAAATGAGTGAATAAATAGAGTGAATGCATAATAAGATGGGCTATTGATAACACCCTCCTTTATAATCAAGATAACTGTGAAATGAATGTTACTGTAGATAAATAAGAACGTCCTTTACAACTACGATAACAATTGAAAGATAATTGTTCAAGGGAAAACGCAGTGAGGAAAAACCGATTTTCGACTTACTCGTAAAATGGAGTTACGTGTTGAAATTACAGAGCTTAAGAGGTATTCAATCATTTCTAAAAATAAAATTTTAGAACATATTTTTTTCACGATTCCGATTACTTATGCTCTAATTTTACGAGATTACTTACACATTCCATACATTAGAATAACTTTCGGATTAGAGACTATTGACAACAACCGGGAAATTCATCAAATATGAAATGTAAATTGCCATGAAAGTCATTATTTCTGACACGACTGTATTGGGGAGAAGGGCACATTGCTGCCTAGTACCGTCACGATTATGATTGCTGATGACAATAAACACCTTCTCCGATGATTGGAAGATGATGCTGCCAAACGCATCGTTATTTCATATTGATCACGATCTCTGTCGAAATGAGTGTTACAGAGTAAGTAAAATGATATGGACGCTCCTTTCACTTAATTTTTTAAAGTCTACTAAACAGTTGAAATCTTCTCTTTAGTTTGTTGGCCATCTAATACACTTTTAAAATGTTTCAGATTCTAATATAGTCCCATCAGCAGGGCTGGAAGCGTGGAAAATTTCGAGTTTTATTTATTTTTTTTTTCATGTGTGGCAGATAAAATCCTCTGACTAGGACTGCATGGAAGCTTGTCTAATTTTGTAGTTTTGCGGTGATATATTTCAAATGAGTTTCATCATGAGGGCGGAAAACATTGAAACTTTGCAGTGTTAACATTTTCCACGTGAGTCAGAACTCAGAGGTGTAAAACCATTGAAAACTATTAACCCAAACAATAATATAGCATAGAAAACAAGTGGAAATGACACAAGTGTATATAGCGCCACCCAACGTTCCCCAACTGCAACATTTAATATAAGCATTAAAAAACACAAAGCCTTTGTGGCATCAATTAAATTTATAAGCCCAAAATAATATATTACATAGCCAACGATACAAAGAAACAAAGGCGTAGCGCCACAAAACGCTCCTCAAATGCCACATTATATATATATATTATATTAAAAACATAGAGCATTTGTAGCATCAATTTTATAAGCCCAAAATATTATATTACATTGACAACGATATGGAAAGACAAGGGCGTAGCACCACCCCAGTACGCAGGCAGGTCTCGGCAACCTTCAGACGCGTACACTACCTTCGTTATCAGCCAGGCACTTTACTGAACAACATTAGAATAAGCATAACCTTTTGCCCACACCTGATAGCTTTGATTTACTGCAGGTGAGATAAACTTGGGAGGTTAGGCACCGACTCTTCCAGATAATTTCATTATTTGTGCTAGCAAGCTAATTGTAAAACAGGATGTGAACAGCACGGTATTTGTTACGTTTGAACATTTGTTGTGTATCTGCACTGATAACAAGTTCACTCGCAAACAGGATATGAACAGCAGAATGTATGTCAAGATCAACATTCACCATGCAATTAACCATCAAATTCTAGAATAACAAGACACTAGTGCACTGGAATTCGGTAATTATTTGTTGCCAGGAAAGTTCATCTGCAAACAGATGATTATGAACATCAAGATGCAAGCTACGCTTGAAAATTTGCTTTCTACTAATACAACAATATTAAAAATTAGCTCAGTGGCAATGTTGGAAATAAACATACGAATACGAGCTGAGCATGCGCTATATTTTCATACCAGTGTCTCCAGCCGTCAAAAACGACGGCAATGTATTTGTGCTGAAACTTTTTATGGTTCTAGTTTGCGGTATGGATATTGCTGCAAAAGATTGGTCATAGGTGCAGGCTTCATCTTTTATTGACTTCAACGGAAATTATGTTTGATGTCATTATGAGTTCGGTGTGCAAAATTTTCCTCCGGCAAGTTAAGTCGCCAATTTTATTTTTCAATGCTTGGAAGTCAAGCAGTGAAAAAATTCAAATGAAGAGCTCCGTAGCGTATCATCCTACTCGTAGATACAAATGTAATCCCATTAGGTGATAAAGATTGAAAATGTTTTGGCCTCTAGTCAGTAGATGTTTTAAATGTCACGAAAAAATTCAGCCAATGGAAAATAAAAGAATCTCGAGCATATTCTTCGACTTTAAATTTACGCATATGAATTTGAGATTAAAATTTCCTGCTTTTTCATCCTCTAGTTGCTCAGAAGATTATTTTCTCCTAGGTTAATCCTTCAGATTGGGACGATGAGACCACCCTCCCAGTCAATTAAGTATACAACAAATTGTTTATTCTTAAATAGCGGATTAAGACAACAACTTCATTAGTGATAAAAGCTTGAACCTGCAGCATACTTCTTTATAATTTTACTTAATGCTAGGAATGACCACCTGTTACAAATCGCATAGAAATTATTGGGAGATGAACTATGAAAGTATTTCAACATTTATAATCGAAAATATAAATCAACAGTAGTGTTAATAAATTAACATTTATTGAGAGTTGAGTAGATCCACAGACCAACTTAAAAAATGAAGCCGATCACAATACAAATGACACTATCAAGAACAAGACCAGAAACATTATTACAGTAAAAGCAGCTAACGCTTAAAAACAATACTGCATAATACGATTAAAAGTAAACACATCTAAAAACAAACAATAACAACATCAATCAATACAAACTGTAACAATTAAAACAGCAAAAAAAAAACAATTAATACTGGCGTCACCAATCAGCAGACAAAGTGAACTAAAAGTAAAAAGGCACAACATAATTTACAAACAATCGATGATAACATCCCTAACAGAATTTTTGTTATCTCAGAAGCTAAAATGGCTTACGTTAGGAGAGGCAAAAAATTTTATTGAAGACAGATTACTATAAAATAATAATAATTAAAGTGTAAAACATAATGACAAAGGAAAATCAATCATCACTGACTGTACAAATAACTGTTTCATCATCTAAAATCATATTATTATTATTGGGCCGCCACGGTAGCTGCATGCTTCCGTTCTCAGCTCTAACACCTTGTAACGCTCGTTCGATTCCCCGTGCACACGAGCTCTTTGCAGATCTTGGTGTGCTGACTCGGCAGTTGTGTGTGCATGCTCGGC
>LQNS02278070.1:9149044-9159122 GCA_001587735.2 Parhyale hawaiensis
GCCGAGCATGCACACACAACTGCCGAGTCAGCACACCAAGATCTGCAAAGAGCTCGTGTGCACGGGGAATCGAACGAGCGACACAAGGTGTTAGAGCTGAGAACGGAAGCATGCAGCTACCGTGGCGGCATCATTTCTATTCTTCGTTCAGCAAGGCTGACACCGGATTTTATCTATTAATAACTACTACATAACTGCACAGCAATTCACATTTATCTGGCATGCATGCATTTCTTTAATTAAATAACAGCGGTTCATTTAAAGCGACTAACAAAGTTAAACATAAAAATGTACACGACTCGCTAATGTTAATACGAAATATTTCCATAAAGGGTTATTATTATTGCATAACTTCCAGCTTAACGAGCGGAACGAGTCACTGTCGCACGAATTTTGAAAGCTAAACCTAGAATAAGATAATATAACGAGGTAATTACCTAAAACGTTTCACGGTATTAATATTTAAGTAAATATCCGGTGTTAACAGCCATGTTCGACACAACAATGCCCACAAGTACGTGGGACATAAATTGCATTTTTTCCTTATTTATATAACATAAATTGCCGAATGACAAGACCGGTGCGGCAGGTTAGTCAAAAGTTTCACGAATACCTCCCGGTATGACGTCATTGGGCTAAACTGGGTTTTTATCAGTTTTCATTGCAATGAAATTCTATTGCGTACTGTTACAGATTGTTAGTAGTCTGCCGTTCTACGCTGCGTATTTTAGTAATATTTTCGTAGATTATGAGCTGTTTTTGTGTATCAAAAGGCAGCTACTCGGCTTTACTGGAAACACACATCCCAGGTAGTGTAAAAAAAACTTCCGGCTCCGAAGCATCCCACTACGTACACACGATAAGACATAAATGTAGCCTTTACCAAACTCTTTTTACAGCACAATAACCACCATATAGAAACACGCACACCACACTTAATACAACAAAATACACACATAAAAAACGAACTCTACGCACCCCACATACCCACCGCAAGCATATACACCATACCCAGCACAATTAATCTATTACGCATTACGCTACATACACAATATATACAACCCTACACCAGCACATAGAATTTAGACAAATCCAATTAACCTCAAGTAGCCACCGCAAACACATAACGGTACTCCATGCCCACCAACAACACAAACACAATAAGTAGAACAATATACCACATATATGGATAACCCAGTACAGAGCACATACCCACAGTACAAACCCCATACCTACCCAGCACCACGAGCATTACCCACCATGACCATTTCACCACAATGCATCGTTTGGAAGCAGCGCCTGCCCGCATCGTGTGACCCGGCTACAGTGAAATTAATTTTTCGGTCGGGCTAATGAGATCAAAATCCTTGAGGGCCGCCGCTACGGTCCAATGAGACTGCGGTCGGCAGACATGAAAGGACGAAACTGCGCAGTGAAATACAGAGACCGAACTGCGCAGTGAAATACAGAGACCGAACTGCGCAGTGAAATACAGACACCGAACTGCACCAGCAGTGTGTTGGGTGCAAGCAACAACAGGCTAAGGAATTCCACGAACTAATTCAATTAAAGGCAGAACGATAAGGGAGGTTCAGGCTGGCACTCGTCGGATGGGGAAATTTCCAAGGTTCAAAGTGTTCGCTCATTGTAGATATATATGATAGCGTGTCCCCATGTTCAAAGGAGGTGATTCTGTGAAAGAAAAAATACGGTATGTGCATACGTTCAAAAGAGGTAGAATCTCCATTAAACATATAAATGTAGGTGGGGGTCGAAACGATCGTCATTGTCGAAAAAAAAGCAGAGAGTTATCTGGAAGTAGTAATACATAGTCTCTACAGGAGGGAATTATACTGTATATTCGAAACATACATTGAGGATTGACGGAAATCACCGACATTCATAGCAGGAAGGAAGGGAACTTCTACTGAAGAGCTGTGCATATTTCAAAAGAAGTATTTGTTGAGTAAGGTAAGGGTTTAATGTCAACGATTTAAGGAAACTATTCAGAGCAAATGCACTAACTGGGCCAAAAATACAGTATGGTTAATGTATAAAATATTATATATAGTGGTTGCGGAATTCCAAACAACGTACGCGCAGAAATAGCATTTGATGCAAATTTTTACACCTAAAATATACATAAGCAAAAGCTCGGTAGCTTTTAGTACAGACTAGTACTAGTACACAGATATTTGAGATAAATAAATATAACGTTGCCCTCGCAGTCGGCTACGATGAATAACCAACAAATCTCTAGGTTCTAACCTTTTTATTCGTTTGAGCGGAAACAGAAAACTACAGACTTGGTACTTTAACATATCAATAGCAACAGACAATGAGGGAGAGTTTTAGTTGGTTGTATCACAGATATATGTGTGAAGTTCAGTGATTATCAACCATCCACTAATTGAACATCAGTATCGTACAAAGTCAGCAATTGGGTTCACTGATAGAAAGCTAACGACGACAAGGAAATTAAAAAATTTCCCATGAAATCAAAAAAATGGCCGAAAGTTTCGCTCTCGCAGCGTCTCCTTCCTTCCGAGAAAGCCGAGATGCCACCATGGCTAATTTTACTGAGAAGGTTACTTTAAAGAAAGAAAACCTCAATTAGCACTGAAATGGAATGAAGGGAAACATGTCAATTAATTGAGGAAGTGACTACTTCCGTGTTGTTTTCTTAACGGGGAAAATTTCAGAAGCAGATAACGTAGTGAAATATATTGTATTTTTTTATTAAAAACAAATCGCTACTAAAAATACCATAAAAAACTCGTTTCATAGAGTACCAAGACGTCCTCCATTCCCAAGAATATTCAACTATTCCATGTACGTCAAACGACGTCAATTACCATTTAATTTATTAAATAAACCTAAAACTTATATAGCTGGAAGCCTATAAAATTAAGCTAAGTTGAGTCCAAAATAAGCCACAACAGAGCCAAGTCTTACCTTACACGGAATTCAAGCCCGCTCAAATTTATGAGTCGAAATACGGCCTAAAATTATCCGAGAGTGAGCCTAAAATTCGTTTCTATCTAGTACCCTGAATGAATCGAATTTGAGCCCAAAATTATCCGAAACTGAGCCTGAAATTACACGAAATTGAATTAAAAACCGCTGAGACTGATCCTAAGCTGACTCTACATTAACTAAAATGTAACTGAACTGCAGATCAACGTCGGCCAAAAACTAAATAAAAAATGTGATGAAACTGAACATATACAATTGCGAAAAAAAAACATGCACAGCATGAATCGAAGCTGAGTCTAACAATTAAACACAAATTCAACCTATAATTTGAGTTGATCGAAATAAAGATATAAACTCAGGCAAAAAATACTTTAAGATAGACTCTCATTCTTAGCACTAACGGAATTTTTGGGCGCCATGGAAGCCTACCACGTAAAGCAGCTTTTGGGCCGACTAAAATTGCTACTGCCCGATCAGAATTTTCGGTTGACCCGGAAACTTGATCCACGGGTCTAGCTCTGAGACGGCCCAGAATTCTGTATACATTTACTATATAAAATATATAATTACCCTGGCCATCCACTGGCGGATTTTCTTCCGGAGGCTTTTACTCGAGTGAGGCATACTCGGCGTACCAGTGCTCTTCATGAGCTGGCGTTGGAACCGGTACGATGCCGTACAAGCCAATATTCTCGTTCGCTTTTTCCATCATACTGTATTACAGTATAAGCTTGGAATGGTCTTGATGGCTCTGCCTTTGTGGTGCGTGTATTGATAGCTTTAAGCAATCTGCAAACAGAGCTATTCTGTGATCTCTAATCTTTTTTTTCGCTTGCCGGGCTGGTTGCGTGGGGGTTTGTTAACCTTATGGATTTTCTCCGTTTTCACGTCGACAGTCTAAAGTATCTTCATAATAATAGTAACAAGTCCAAAAAAATTCTGTGTACATCTACCCAAACAGCAGTCTTGGTCGTCCAAACGGCCAAACACAAAATTCTGCTAGGGTATGTACGTCCCACTGCAAACATGGAATATTTTCGAATGTAAATGCTGCCCTTTGCAGCCTCCACCATGGAAGCCGAGGTCGTGCCTCAGCGCATCCAAACCTGCTAAGAAGTTATGAAGACAAATATCCTTCCCTCCGCACCCTGTCTAATTCTGTGCGTTGTAGAACATGTTCAAATGCCGCCTGGGACATTTGAAAATAATATTCTAAGTGCCTGGACGACCTTTCCATGGCCCACTTTCGTTTATAGACACGCAAGAAGTACTTTTTTTTGCAGAGGAGCCATTTAGCATAGAGAAAGATATGCCTATGGGCAAAACAGAATTGACCGTTAAATAAAGAGGTAGGCGTCCAAGAGGTGAGGTTATAGTGGGGTATTCATATGCGGTCAGGCATGAACGATGCTGGACAAGTATGGAATGTAGGTATGAAACTTCGCAGGTCTTGGCTCAAGCGTATTGGCTTTCATAAAAATGCACTTACAGAGCATAAAAGGAACTACTTGTGCGCCCGCAGAAGATGATTTTAACATTTGTGTTACAGTTGAAGGTTGATCCTTGAGCGTGAACACTGCACCATGGAATTTGAAACTTGTTTTTAATAAAAAAAAGGTGTATAGGCAGGAAAAAGCCTTTTAATTTGGAAAATTAACACCCCTACGAGCAGTAATACTGTAACATTATAATTTAATTTCAGAAATAGATTTTCTTTCGGAAAACGTACCGTAACTTTTGTTATTGTTAGCCTACAGCGCAAAAATAAGACCTTTAGTATAGAAAATCCCATAAATTTTACATATACAGTATATATTGGGAGATAAAATTCTGGAAATGTCGTTACTTTTTACTCGTATCAGACCGCCAATGATGTGCTACACTAGCGGCAAACAAGTTAGAAAAAACTGTAAAAAACAACACACTGGAGGAATGTTTGTTTCTTTGTGGTAGGTAACAACGAAACATACGCAATCTTCTGAGTTCGACCTTTGAAACAAAATGAACCACTTTGAATGATGAAAAAAAATCACGTTGGAGCGACATTTCCAAGTTACCACTCAATCATTGGAAGTGACACTCCCGTACTTCCACTCATACAAAAAAGTACAAGAGGAGCGATACCCCAAGCGGGCACTCTAGAACAGTACTGCGGTACCTCCACGGATACAAAAAAAAAAAATAATGTACAGCGGGAGCGACACCCCAACGTTACACGGCACTGAGGACCTGCAGCCACAGAGGGCAAGTTTTTCTGACCAAAGTAAAGTTTAAGTTTTGCATGTCATTTACAGGGAGCCTGTAACTCTCGGCTGTCCAACTCTCGACACTCTACAGAGGGCAAAAGTTCGTGACCCGCCGAGAAAGACGAAGTAACCAAAGTTCAGGGTTCGGCCAACGAAAGGTAAAGTGTGTATTTAAATGTTCGCGAGCCGAGGGTTTGATAAGTAGATTAGAATCCTTCCAGAAACAAATAACCCGCTGCACTGCACATCGTCACGCGACTAGAGTGTGAAAGGTACTGTGCACCGAACAGAAATCGCTTGCGGGACTCGGCAATGCCTGGGAAATGGACACACACGCACACAAATGGCTGTTGCCAATATAGCCCATGCACTCGCTTCACTACAGTCGGTTGCAAACGTCCCCCCCCCCTCTGTTAGGTGCACCCAGTGAGCGGACGGTCTCAGAAGCACAAGATAAATTGAAGAATCGGAAGATAATGATACGGACAGAAAATAAGTAGATGCAGTGAAGAGTAATGTTCTTGGATCTACCGATATGAACATTGTGAAAGGGTTAATTCTATTTGGGAAACTGATAAACGTGTTACCTTCGCACAGCTTGTATACCGTAGATAATAATGCTGATTTTTACTACAGCGCTTTGAAGATAATTCACATCGCAGTACCGCTATGAAGAGATGTCTGACTGCCGTACCAGGACCTCCTCTCTGCCAAAATCCACACACACACAAACGCACACGCACGTAGATACCCTAAACAATACACTAGAGCAGTCCCGCTAGTGCCACACTAGAACAGTCCCGCTAGTGCCACACTAGATATCATCTCGGCCAATATTTAACCCCGCGACCTGGAAGCCACCGCCGCCTGACGCTCCAAAGGTCACTTTGTTTACCTTCCATAATAATGTACGAGCGACGTGGGCAAACTATGAAATTAATATAAAGTGCGCCATGGAGGTCGTAAATCTCTGGTGAGGAGGTAGATAGAAAATGGTAGGAGGTGAGGAGTTTATGGATGTAGATAGACTCTGCATTTATTGGAGAAATTTATGAGAGTACATCAAAAAGCGCATATTGTTGCTTAAAACGCAACACTCTATATTATATGTAGGCCTATATGAATAAATATAAGCATATATACTGAAAATACTTTTCTAACGTCAGGTCGTAAATTTTTGCACGTAATTATGAAAGAAAAATATAGATATTTCTACATATATATGCGTTTTCTAAAAATAGCTCGCGTTGTCAAACATCTGGAAGCGGAGATAGAAGCCGCTATATGTGTGTGAAAATTACCACAAAAGTATGATGCTAAAATAGCAATTTTGTTACGTAAATACTACATGGAAAACTGTGGTGTTTTAGAAAAAAAGTGATTAACGTATAGCTCTATCGACATTGACCCCATTTAAATTGATAATAGAAACTGTAACCTTAGTAATGGTGTATCATATGATATCCAATAGAAAATATACATATTTCACGCACCAAAGCGTTCAGGTGATTGGAAACGATAAAACTGACCACTAACTCGTTCAATAATGAAGATGACTTTTATTGATAAAGCGAAACACCATACAAGTTTACGATAAGTAAATGTCGCTACACACAAACTTGCGTTTATTGTGATATCTTTTAATAGTTACTTAACCTTTCGTTATTTTTTACATCAATGGCGTTGCTGACTGGGCCGCACACTAGGTGGGTGGCGGGAAAACTCCAAATTGTAGATAACAAAAAGCGCGAGATCCTTAACATGCTTTCCCTAAACCTTTACAGCACTGGCTGTTCTGAAACGAACTGCAATAAAATGAAAATTCTGGAAACGGAAAAGTAAATGGAAAGGGGCAAAATAAGGATTGCGGAATTCTGCAACATAGAAAAGTAGAGCTATAGATGATGAATTGAGGAATAGATCATTTTTCACCAGGGAATATTATGGACATACTAATTACGAAATATAAACTTGTAAATTCTAAAAAGTAGAAACCTGGAAGAACAGAGTAAGGATTTCCGTTATATGCATGGAGCTACGTGAAATGAACATAAGGAGACATGGAAGCGTATAGGATATGAAATATGGCAATATGAATGATGGAGGTATGAACAATAAAAGCAGGAAATATGGACAACGAAAACGTGAAATGACTAACGTAATCATAAATGGAGATCTACAGAGCCCCAACTATAGATTAAATAAATATGTGCCAAAGTATTCGGAGGAAACATAAGCCACGAAAAACAGGTGCGCATCACTTGGCGTACGAGTGCAGTAGCAAACCTTATAGTACGTGAAATATGTCACAGTTAATGAAGAACTTGCAGAAAGGAATGAACATTATAATACGTGAAATATGTCTCACTTTAGCAACGAATACCATTACGCTTAATCTGTACAATATAGGAAATAATAGCTGGTTTAAGAATTCCGCCCATTTAACCTTATTCCCACACACATGTCTTGAACGCAGTTACCAAGATAACTGTTCATATGTACCACTCTTCACATGTTAAGAAGAGAGAAAAGACACAAATTTAGGTCTAATTTACCGCACATTAAGGTCGTAGTTTTGTTCTTTTTTCAGAGAAAGCTACCAAAATCGAACTCAAAGATGAAGCCAAGTGGTGAGTAAAAACTTACTGAAGCGCCGCGGCAAAGAAACTGGCTACAGAAACAGCAGCCCTAACAATATTAGGGGCCGCCGCAGCGCCGCCCAGAAGCTGAATTGTCGTTTAGCTGGGGCAAAATTCTACCAAAACGAGGAGCCAGATAAAAAATAATAGTGAGCGTTGCGTCGAAAAAAGTTTTGCGAAGAAAAACAAGGTACACATTGTGCTGAAAAATACCGTCGAGCACAGTGTGTCAGAGATGCTTACCGAAAATTCGCCCAAAACATGAACCCAAATGGAAGCAAAAGTTCAGGCAGGGCAGGGTGGGGTCGGCTGACCCCTCTTGGAAGCGCAAGCCACACAGGTCATCCCTGCAAGGGAAAAAAATCTATTTTCGAATGTCAAAGAGAATTATAGAGCTGCTGCTGGTGTGGTAAGGAGGTGAGAGGTTTCGGTTACTCTCACTTTTCCGTTGTGTCTATCAACTTCTCTGGGAACCCTCCACATTATATACTATTAAAGAATACTTGACTTTATAAATGCTCGATCATATATGTAATGGTACAGTCAAGCTCAAAACGCAGTTGATATGTTAACTAAACCAAAAATTTTGATCTTCTTTAATAAATGGACGTTATCCGCGATGTTTCTTTAATAATGCTGCTACTTAACGCATAAAGCAGACGCGCAACATTATTTTGAAGACGAACAAAAAAGTTAACGGCAGGTAAACATACACTTTCAAAGCTGAGTTGAAAGAAAATGAAGAAGAATGCATGAGAGAGAGCGAGAGACGCTTTCAAAGTCAATACATACAGAACAAGAGCACTCTGAGAGTGCATACCTCCGCCAAACAAGGCAGCGGTAACGAAAAATTCATATCGGCTCTGAAACCGTGATTTTCTTTGTATCAACACCAAAATCTGATCATGTGTGCCTTTTGATAAAGTTAACAGTGTAAGTACATATCTTGGAGATGGATCCATAATTTTTGAGTTTTTGCGCTAACAAGCATTTTACAAACTTTAGTCAAACACACAAACGGACCTACTGATCTTGAACAAAATTTACTCAATTATATCTTTTAACATTACTAACAATTCCAGAAAACTTCATAAAGATCCATCCATATATTTTAAGTTATTGCGCTAAAAAACATTTTAACAAACAGTCAAAGACACAAACGGACCTACTGATCATCACCAAAATTTAATCAATTATGTCTTTTAACATTAATAACAATTCCAGAAAATTTCATAGAGATCCATCCATGATTTATTGCGCTAACAAGCATAAAATCAAATACAGCTACAAACAAACAAAGAAACAAACATCACAAAAATTTGATCATTTACTCTCTGTAATAAACCCAACAACTCATTTAAATTTGCTGACAATCTGTTGATTACTTTTTAAGTTAGGGCACCTGCAAAAAATGGGCGGACAAACAAACAAACAAACGGATGGAAGATCTTCACCAAAACGTCATCATCTGTTCCTTCTAACATGCCTAACAATCCCTATAAATTTCGTTAAAATCGGTCCATAACTTTTTGATGAACGCAGAATAAAGCAGGTAACAAAGCAGAATATGGACCCAAATTGGATTTATCTTGTTTCATTTAATACCCAATATATATATATATATATAATTTACTGACTTTGATCTACAAGTCACTTCACCCGTCCAATGAGCGACATTGTTTATTTACGTAAATAGCTGCATGCTATCAAAAGGAAGTTCAAGAAAATATTACTAATACTGAGCAGATTACATGAGGGAAGGTATGGGAGAGGTCCCATTATAACATATACGGGGCTATCGATAACAGAAGAGGACCAGTGGCTGTGGCTGTCCCAAGGGAGGCACAAGAGGGTCAGGCCACAACAGAAGAGGGAAAAAGGGAAAAAGAAACTGTTCCACGTATGGCATAAGACAGACAGGTCACAACAACAAACTCAAACAAGAACGACAGGGACAGGTCACTAAAGACGGGACAAATTGGAGGGGGGGGGGGGCAAGGGACGGAAGAACGCTCGGCCACGTCACAAAGCCCACGGGCGGAAGTCTCACAAAGTGCGTCCATTGTGGCAAGAATCTTTTATTAACCAATTTTCCGCAAATGTTTGTTTCTTTGTCCCGCATTGTCAGGAGGAAGTCCATTCTATAGAGCTGCTGCACTTGAACGGTACATAAAACTAACTGTTGGGAGAATCCTGGGAGAACGGAAGAGTAACAGT
>LQNS02278070.1:9189215-9218151 GCA_001587735.2 Parhyale hawaiensis
AGTCTCGCGCTTTTCGTAGGAATGACACTAGAATGGTTGTTTTATATGAGAGAAACTCTGCAGTGAAGGGTTAAGTAAGCTGATCAGAGGCTAGGTTACAACGAGTGCTGCAATACAAATAACACTACACTTTGAGATTTTTTATTATTAAATTCACAATCAAACGACATCGCTGGAAACCAGGTTACACCAGGTTGCATCCACCTAACATCACCTGTAGCAGATACTTCTTTAATCTAGGTCAGGTTCCACGATTGCTCACGGTTAAATTTAACGTACACAGCCTACAACGGTTCTGTCACCTTCAAAGGGAGCAATGCAAAAATCTTGTAGCCATATATACGTTCCAGTGCTTTGGGTTACAGATTCAGAGCAAGATAAACTGGTGCTTTCCTAGAATGAATCTGAGTAAATGCAGCACGTAAAGGTAAGAACTGAAATAAACTTGGGAGAGACAAGTCACTCCCACAGTTATTTTTTTACGAAATTGCTAGCATTTTAGCAGTACTCCGGACTAAAAGGCCCTTCCTGGTTGCCTAAGCTGGGTCAACCTGGAATATTTGGAACAGTAATGCTCTCTTCCCGACTATGGGAACCACTCACCCTCATTGCTTTAGAAATAAAAAACACTGTCGCTATAAAAACACAAATATCCTTCGATTGATATACGAAGCCAATCTGGCTTGCGTTACGAATTTCCACCACCAACTAGGGCACCTTTCTTTTTGATCAATAAAACTTCCTGGTTGGAGAACAAGTTATTGAATTTTTCACTGGCAATCGGAACAATGATATTCTCTAACGAACTTCGGAAAAGCACTTACAAAAATCGCCTTACACGACAAATTGCATGCGGTACACAAAGACTCGAAGAGCACCTCAGGCATGGCGTCTTTACGACGACAATGAAGAAGATAAGTTGCGAAATCGTCGGCTTTTGGTCTGTGGGCGGCGATGATGAGAGCGCTTTAGGCAACATTTACTGCGATAAGACGGCCAAGATCTCGACAAGAACACTTCTCATTGCCTGGCACAGCACTAACGATGTCGGGCGCAGGCCCCGTGCTTTATGATGGACGATTGAGAGATTAAACGCGCGCCAGGGTCAGGGTCGTGAGGGTAGGTCACCCTTCTGTAGGTAGGGGTGGGGACTTGGGTGGTGAACCACTCCTTGGGTAGAGAACTTTTATTCAAGCTTCAACTTTCGCAGGACTAACACTCCCTATAAGATTCAAAAGCGTTCAGTGCCATTTAAAGGCCGGGGTCGTGAGGGGTAGGTCACCCTTGTGTAGGGATTAAGACTACTCGGGTAGTTAACCCTACCCGGGTAAAACAGTTTTTCTTTTTTTTTTTTTTTTAATTTTCAACTTCCGTTGGAATAATACTACTGTAAAGTCCAAAAGGGTTAAGCGTCACTCATTACCTTATATGAGGATGGGGACTTGGGTGGTAAACCCTATTCAGGAAAACAGCTTTCAAATTTTTTCTTCCGTGGGAGTAGCACTATGCTAATACCATCCATAAACTAGTGCAGCAGGTCCATAAATGTTTTATGTGATTTTATATGCTTTGATGTGAAAATAAACCTATTTCATAGTCATTCACACCACACCATTGATATCAAGCTATGTATACATAAAGTTATAGCACCTTATCAAAACTTTTCTGAAAAATCAAAACAGCTAGTACTTAGTAAGGTCAATATACAAAAAGTGCAACTGAAGTTTTTGGGTTATAGAAATGTAAAATTTTGGATGAGTTAACTTGTTGTTCATTAAAAAATGCATATTTTTCGCAGTTTGATCAAGCCAATGAGGAAAAAATCACTCTGCACCAGCCACTTCAAGTTAAGCAAAGGAAAACTACACTATCAAAAAGTGCCGAGCTAGCTGCGTGAGGTTAGATAACGGGTAGTCACGGTTCAGAACAAAAACAATATCAAAGAATGCACACCTCACCATGTCATTTTAGGCAATGGTTAAGCAAGGTAAAGGTAACGCTTATGACACTCCCTCACGGACACTAAAGTCACAAGAGGCTACAGCTAACGGTTAGGCACGGTTAAGGTTAAACACCCCACCACTGCCCACATCACAATGACCACTAAGACAATACGCTTGGGAAATATTCTCGAATTCAGTGACCGCGATGACCCCATTCCCGTTCCGGTCGGTTAGGTTCTGTGCGGGTCAGACTTTTGGAATCGCACGGAAACGGCGATTGGAAATCTCGGGGAGAGCTGCGCTAGGATTTTTTTGGGGAAGATCTACGAAGGTGAGCGGGAAATCCATAGGATCGTTTGTGGAGGTGAGTAGGATACCCATAGGATCGTGAGCAGGAAGGATATCCATAGGATCGTGAGCAGGATATCCATAGGATCGTAAGTAGGATATCCATAGGATCGTGAGCGGGATATCCATAGGATCTTCAGCAGGATATCCATAGGATCGTGAGCAGGATATCCATAGGGTCGTGAGCAGGATATCCATAGAATCGTGAAGAGGAATGTGTATGTGAGTAGGAAACTAATAGGAACGCGAGGGCGAATGTGTGAGCAGGAAATCCACGAGAACGTGAACGAGAAACTTTGAAGGTAAGCAGGATGGCCTATTAGGGTGGCGAGTCAAAAATATGGAGATGAGGCGATAATAATCGGGATGGTCAGTCGAAAAGAAGAAGAAGAGGTGATTTTGACAACGTTGACACCTTTGAAACACGGAGATGCATCGACTTTACAGAACGGTGGGTCGGAGAAGACGGAGCAGTAATTTTGCAGAATGCCTAGTGATTCTTACAAATGGAGATGCTGTAATTTTATAGGAAATAGTGATCAAGAAATATAGATAGCACCAATGTTACAGAAATAGCCGATGAGAAAATGGAAATTTAATAGAAATGGTAAGCTAGAAATATGGGAAATTGGGGGACTATAAAAGAAAGGTGAGTCAGGAACATAGACATTTTCCAAAAATGGAAAGCCGGAAAAAAGAGATGAAATAGATTTAAAGGAATACTGCACGTTGCATCAACGAGCCGTAACTGGAAGATCGAGTGATTTTATGGGAACAAAGAGCTAAAAACTGCAGATAAAGGTAAAGGTGTAAAGGTAAAAGGTAAAGGTACTATACACCACAACTGGGAATCCATATGCACTAGTTTGTGCTCTATATAGATGACCACTGGCTCCAGAAGAATGCACGGCTGCAGTCGACCACTGATTCTTGTCGCCGTTATAGCGTCAGAGAAGTTAAGTATGTTCATGTGAAAACTGCCAGCCCATGGCCGTCTCCAGTTCTGATTAGGGTCAGTACCTACTCCCGCAGTGACATGTGAACGCCAGAAATATTCATTCCACTCACCACAAGAATTCACTTGCTTGGAGGAGAGGCGATCTTGGGAACTAGCGTATGCGAGTGCAGCACTCTAACATTCTGTCACTGCAAGTATGAACAACAGTAGATTGTGTAACGATCATGAGCTAAAGAAAGATGTGGAAAAGAAAATAGTGTACAGGTATAGTGAGTCGGAAATACAGGATTTATGGGAATTCGACAATTCTACTACAGTGCCACACGTGGGGGGGGGGGAGATCAACACCCAAATACTTGTTTCGAACTACTCAAATGAATTAGAAAATCGAGAAACACATTAAAGAAAGTAGTACAAATAAGATGAATAAAAATTGACCAACATACAAATTTTACAAAAAAAAAGATAGCCAGAAAGGAGCTATAGACAGTTCTACTTCGGTACTTGAGTAAAACGACAAAATAAAAAATATATGCACGAGTCTGAACAATAGCACACCCAGAAATATTATGAAAATGTTACGCAATGCGTAATGGCAACATAAATGTTTAGTATGAAGGTTTCGTTTGGTGCGGTTATGTTCGCTGGGTACATTTTTTGCAATCTGTGACACTGAAGAAGACGCAAGTCCAAAGAGTCAAGGTGAGACGTTACAATGGTTAGACTTGTGTAATTTTCAAAAGTACGCAGTTCACGCACATCATACACACTGCGTAAATCCTGAGTGCCATGACACTGAGGTAAATTTACAGATGGTATAAGTTGAAAAAAAATCAGAGTTTTGTATTTGATGTACCGTATGTGCTACGACTAGGGCATGCCGCACAGACACACACAGCCATAAGTTAATATCCAACTCGATCTTACCGTAACACAAAAATCGATGTCACAGTATAGATTCTATGGCGGTAAAGTCATGGTGTTACTATTGGAATATTTCCTGAAGCAACGAAATCACTACTGGGCAAGCCATGTATTCACTAAAAGATCAACGAAAGCAATTTAGTCACAGGGACGGCTACTCGCATCTGCCTCTTCAAAATAAATTATCAGTCATATGCATCATTATTTTCATTTTATTGTCCAAACAAAATTTAGGCCGCCGCAGCGTCGCCTAGCAGTTAAATTGCGATTTTAGCTGCTGCGGCGACCCTGTTTTTTGTTTGGGTCGTCGCCTTTCATCGGTCTGATGACAACCACGGGCAGGTGAGGAAACCATCTGTCCACACTACGAGGAAAAATTGCATCGCCTGATATTTCTCACAGTATTTTTTAGCAAAGCCCGCAATACGTCCTAACGTATCTTAGCAGTACGGCAACACTGGGGCTAAATACTGTAATTGTCTGTAGTATTTGATAGAAGGACTACTCCTACGCCCTAACCTAATATTTACTACGGTACGGCAATAGTGGGGCTAAATGTTATTGTTGTCGGCAGTTGCCCGCTGTCTGCTAAAAAAAATGTTTCCATTTTATTGGCAAAGAAACCATTTTCGAGAGTTCGGCACTGCCCACTTTGGGAACCGCTGGTGTAAGGCGTTCATGTCTCCTACAATAAAAGTTTAATCGCTTCCACCACCTTCTCACGGGGTCACAACATTACTAAATTTTCAGGGTACAGTGCTATATTCGCATAGGAACCACTTAAGCTAAACAGTTCATACTTCTGCACCTCGAAAAATGGGCAACCCATTGTGCAATAAGCTTTCGGAGAACTTTCTTTTACAAAGATGATTAACATCTGGTCAAGGACAACATTGTTTTCCTCTGGAAACAAATGTCAAGAAGGTTTTATACCCTTCAAAAAAAATATAATAATAATAATAATTCGGCCCGACTCTCGACTGCAGAGTATGAGAGAAGTTTGGATATACTGAACGACTTGACGCTCGTTTGAAACAACGGAGTCATAACTCAAAAATTGGTTATTTTGAGTTATTGCCACAATGACAAAGCCCGCGTCTAGTTCTATTAGTGATAGTAACGCCATAACTGAGTCTGTAAAAGTGGCTGCTTGAGAAAGGTCATTGTTCAAGTGATAGTTCAGAAATTATTGTGATAGCAAAACTGTTTTCGCCTCTCCTGAAAACTGTCAATTTTTGAATTATGGCACCGTTGTCGCAAACGAGCGTTGTAAGGTTTTTGTGATCTTTAGATCATACCAGCATAATAACATTTTCTTTCTTGCAACTTTCAGTTCGAAATTGAGAAACTCAGACTTTTTCTGGCGACACAGTGAACTCAATGTGACTACCTTTATCGACTCAGCACACTTTGCGGTTTGGCTACAGCCAAAAAGAAACAAGTAAACCAAAACGTTCATTTCCCTCCATAGGAAGGTTTTCAGTTAACTTTTTTACGGACAATATCCAAAGCAGGGCAAAAGCTACAGTAACGTTTAACACACGGTGCAGTCTGGCCACTTGCCCCATTATTTTCACTGACAACTTTTTTACGAACAATATCCAGAGTGGAGCAAAGGCAAGAGTATTTTTTCAGGGTTTGGAACTGCCCGACTTGACCTATAATGTATGGCTATCAGATGATGGCAGGCAGGACTGGGCGCAGGTTCATAAAAGATCCATAAGATAAGGGTAGATAATGTCCGTGAAGACCACAGGAAGTGGCATGTATGCCAGCAATGCCTTAGTTCTTCCAGAAAATGCAATGTTTTCATATTAACATCTGAGAAGAGAAAAGCTCAATATAAGTACGAGAACAGGACGGTTAAGCAAGAAAATGCAATATATTTACATTCTTCAAGGAAAAAAGAAGCTTTAGACGTTTTCCAAGTATATTTATTGAAAAAGAACTTCATATAGGTAATGTTCTCACAGTATTATCGCAGGAATAGAGCTGCGTATTAGTGTAGAATATTTTTTCCCAAAAATGCAACACGTTCACGATAAAAAAAAAAAATAGAAAACACATCATAATAGTTCAAGATGGCCTAATTAGTACAGAATATGCGCTGTAAATTGATTAGCAGCATAATGGAGGAAATAATAAAAACAAAAACAACGCAGGATGATTAGCGAATAAAATGCAACATTATTACATATTACAGTTAAATGCTCACGTACGTAGGAAAGGAATGACGGTAGACACAAAATTTCATCAATACCTCGGTAATTTAAGGCGTTACATTAGACAAAATGAAATTTCTGAACATGCCTGGACAGCTGATGAAGAGAATTCACAGTTTTCAGAATATAATGAGATATAACTTAGAACCCGGTATGCTAGAAAATGTAGTGTTTCCATGATGTAGCGGACGGGTGAAAAATAGCGTATGTTATCCGAGAACATAACATATCTTCACAGTATCTCAGACAAGAGCAGATATAGATTTTCCGTCTATCTCTATGTGACTTGCACTTCAATTCCAGAGCACTGCATAGAGATAGGTAATAAAAATAAATACAGAAATATTGCTCTCAAGCACTTGAGAGAAAACGTATAGCAACAAAATTAAAAAATAAAGACACACTGCAAAGTGCAAAAAATCTAAGCAAACAGAAAAAAGCAGACGCTCAAAACACTCCAAGGTTGGGCCGAAAAAATTTGAGAAGAAAGTGATACGGAAGCTGACGGAAAAAACAAATGCTGCCTAAAAACCCGAGACAAACAAGCACCGGCGGTCACGAAGCGCCGGCACCTGAAAATGAAATAAAAAAGAAATAAAAACAAAAAAATAAAAAGGTAAAAACAAGCAAGGGAAGAGACGATGAAAAATTCTGAACTCCAAGGAAGATGACGGAAACCTCCTTGACGGTAAGCTTGTACGAGTATTTACCTATATAAAGAAGTCAACCTTTTAAGCATCTGACAAAATTTGCGTTTTAAAAGTCAATATAAACTTTGGTAACAGAGATTTCTCTGCGGGTACATATGTTACCTTTAAAAAAGAAGCGAGACTATAGGCGGAGCCCATACACAAACTCTGGTCCATGTAATTTAATCAGCTTAGTTAAGTTTATATGGAGCTTCACTTGTGAAATTTACAATCACCATTGGATTGAGTTCCAAGTGGTAATGAAACCGATAGCATTTGAGCGGACAAAAACACAAACATGCTTCATATGTTTGTGTTGTCAATCACTACCGATATCGGCAACAGAAAGCGGACAGTTTCAGCCACCCGACAACAATACAACAATAGTTTACTAGCAGTACAATATAATACTAGCTACAAGAAGTGTGTTTCGTCAATACCCATCGCTGCAAAGTAGAGCGAATTCTTTAAATGTTACGCAGGAAATACGGAATTAAAAACACGAACTGTATATTTTACTTTATAACTACCCCCTAATCAGAAATTTATAGGCATTTATCAGATTTTATCGTACACCGTACACTATTTTCCCATATAGGCAGACGATAAATGCCTTTAAATCCGGCTCTTGATCAGCGCTATTATTTATCGATAAAACTAAGAGTTCAATCTGGGACAGAGTAAATATTAGTTGTAGAAATAAATCAAATTAGAGTTGACACAAACTTTTATAGGACTGTAACGTCACACAAGGGACTGAGCTAATATTTACGGCTTCTATAACCCGTCGGCTCAGGGACAAAGCTAATATTTATGCCTCTATAAAGAGCCGAGCCTGGGACAGAGCCAAGTAGATACCTCTGTTTGTTCTTCATAAAATACCGCTTCTTGTTTATCTTTTTATGCCGCTTCGCAGTGCGGCGTTGTGCCGGAGCCCCGTCTCCACTCGAGCCGCTGCCATCTGGAACGTTGAAGTTGATTGAACTTGACTTTGTGTTCGTCCGAAAGGGAAGGAAAAGGCTCGTTGGCGTCAACGTTGATTAAATGCGCATAGGGAAGTGCGAATGAAATTAACTTTGGAGACGGCTGACGTTGACTAAATGCGGATAGGGAAGTTAGGTGAAATGAACTTTGGAATTGCCGACGTTGACTAAATGTGTATAGAGAGGTCAGTTGGATTTTCGGATAGACGATGTTGACTAAATGCCCATACGGAAATACGATTGAATGCAATTGAAGGAATGTTGGACGTGGACTAAATATACAAGGGGAAGTGCGAATATAAACAACTTTGGGACAGTTGATATTGACTGCAGTTAAAATGGCAATGCGAATTATACCAACTTTCGGATACCAGAGAATCTGAAGCATTATACAATTTTTTATCTTGAGAGTGCTTACCACTTTTTGGTTTACTGAAAGCATGGAAAGGGCAGAAAAAAGTCTAAGAAGGCTAATGTAATCAATCACAGAACGAGAAGTGATAAATATATATAAAATATATATGTATCACCTGAACACAGATAGGCCTATTCAACATTCTGGAACTGATACGTAAATTAACTCACGTATTATGCAAGTAGAAGTCTATAGGGCACCAGCACTTCACAGTAGATTGCTTGAAACGCAAGTAAAATGCAGCACGCAGAACACTCGCTTTAAGCCTTAAAAAAAGAGAAAAAAACAGCAACATTTAAAAACTTACTGGATGCATGCTTACTGAAAGTGCCAGATACCCTTAGGAAGTATCTAAATTGAACGACGGTCGAGTTGAACGACGGTTGAGTTGAACGACGGTTGAGTTGAACGACGGGTGAGTTGAACGACGGGTGAGTTGAACGACGGTTGAGTTGAACGACGGGTGAGTTGAACGACGGTTGAGTTGAGCGACGGGTGAGTTGAACGACGGGTGAGTTGAACGACGGGTGAGTTGAACGACGGGTGAGTTGAACGACGGGTGAGTTGAACGACGGGTGAGTTGAACGACGGGCGAGTTGAACGACGGGCGAGTTGAACGTGAACAAGNGAGCCTGGGACAGAGCCAACATCTATGGAGACAAACAAGAAGTATTTTATGGCGAAGAACAAATAGAAAAATACGGCGAAGCGTCACGCCGCAACACGGCCTCGGGGCAGAGGTGAGCTCGGCGACGGTAGACCTTGCAACTTCAACGTTGAACTTGACTTTGTGTTCGTCCGAAAGGGAAGGAAAATGCTCGTTGGCGTCAACGTTGATTAAATGCGCATAGGGAAGTGCGAATGAAATTAACTTTGGAGACGGCTGATGTTGACTAAATGTGCACAGGGAAGTCAGGTGAAATGAACTTTGGAATTGCCGACGTTGACTAAATGCGTATAGAGAGGTCAAGTTAATTTTCGGGTAGTCGATGTTGACTAACAGCCCATACGGAAATACGATTGAATGCAATTGAAGGAATGTTGGACGTGGACTAAATATACAAGGGGAAGTGCGAATATAAACAACTTTGGGGCAGTTGATATTGACTGAAGTTGAAAACGGTAATGCGAATATCAACTTTCTGATACCAGAGGCTCTGAAGCATTATCCAATTTTGTTTTATCTCATAAGGGCTTACCACTTTTTGGTTTACAGGGAGCATGGAAGGGGGCTGAAAAATGTGCATGAAGGCTAATGTAATCAATCACAGAACGAGAAGTGAGAAATATATACATATATATATATTTATCAGCTGAACACAGATAGGCCTATTCGACATTCTGTAACTGATACGTTAAATAAACTCACGGATTATGCAAGTAGAAGTCTATAGGGCACCAGCAGTCGAGATTGCTTGAAACGCAGGCAAAATTCAGCACTCACAGAACACTCGCTTTAAGCCTTAAAAAAAAACGATGTGATAACTCGATGTCGTAGGAAACACTAACAAACAACGTACAGCGTTGGAGCAACACTATGCCATGACATTCATCCATGCACTATACAACCGCAGGCTCATATTATGAACAGACTTTCACAGCGACAGACGGTAGCTACGATGCCCATAGGAAGTATCTAAGCTGAACGACAGTCGTGTTGAACGACGGTTGAGTTGAACGAGGGGCGAGTTGAACGACGGGCGAGTTGAACGTGAACCAAGAGCATATATACGCTCAAGTTTAGAACCGAAACTTGCTTGTATTTAAGGTAATTCTATCACAATGAAGTTAGGGTTTCAATCCCGGGACTCAACAGAGCATCCGAATTCCCGAAATTTTGAAGGAAAAATCCCGGAAATTCCCGAGGGACTTGGGAAATTTTAAAAGTTTCTTATTTTTCACTGTACGAAGGAAACTATGGTCTACTGAATCATGTGCAGGCATGAATATCATGTTTCCTTAAGTACTTAAGAACTAGCTAGTACATTATTGACGTAACAAACGTTTATATTAACCCTTGCATAAATAATATGAACCGGATTATAAACTTGGAGCACTAACGACGCCCCGCGGCAGCAAAATCTACGGCCAGCATGTACTGTTCAGTTCTTCAAGATTCGTACCAACGCTTTCTAAAACAGAAAGATATTTAACTGTCTTTTTTATTAAGCACATTTGCACTCAAAATTCAAATTTATGTATATGATTCATTATGTACCTGCAGCGCTTTACTTGTGTGAGTGGATTGTCTAAGCAGAACAGACTGATTGAACGACATTCGGGGTAATGCTGAGGTTGGAAGAGCCGCGTGCTAGAAAAGTGCATATTTTATGGCTTTCATTCTCGGTAAAAGTTCTACTTGGGGAAAGTCCATTGTTCTAGAACCGCCTCTTTAGAGCCGAAACACATAAATTAATATCTGACGCACACACTTCAAGTTGTACAAACTGATATTCTACCATACACAGAACACTCATATCTCAAAATATGTAGTAATATATTCTAGATGAAATCGACAGAACAAATAATCTTCTCCTAGTCGATTGATTCTTTTATGCAAGTGTTTAACTTCCAACGATTACATGTACCGAGGAGATAACTCGCAGCCGGTCCTTCCGCTAATCACAAAGTTTAGTCCTTAGTCCTCAATGCGTATCGAGTGGCGTCCATAACACCACCTGAACTTTACTTGAAAATCATCGAAGTGTCATAGTAAATAAGTAGCGATGGTCGATTACAGGATTTTCCAGTAAGTGAGCCACTAAAAATTACATTGAGTGTAATTAAATACCATCACCGTGTTCTCTATTGTACCACTCGCTACACGTACACTCAACCATTCTATTTGGAAGCACGTTTTGTTTTTGCGATTTGCCAACTGAAAAGTTGAAGAAAAGATCCCGGAAGCTGTTGAGTAACTAACTTACCAGAGACAGTAATAAAGAGATGTAGTGTAAACTTGATAAATCCTGACCTGAAATAGAGTACACTAATCTACATTCCTGAATCTCTTCACAAGGTGACTAAATGGAGGAAATGTTCGGGATATACCGCACACGAAAAAAGCGAGAAATAACGACTTTCTCGCTGAAAAAGTAATGTCGTAACCTTGAATCCTTTCCTCATGAGTAGGTAATTGCACTTGAAAAGCTGCACAGCCAGTAATTGAAGTATCACAACGAATTTCTGCGGTATTAAAAAAAAATATTCCTAGAATTCCAGGGAATAATATAAATTATAAGCATTTAACACAGGCACAAAATCTACGGGCACCCCGGGATGAGAACATTAATTACGTGCCGGTTTTTCGACTTCAGAAATGAAAGCGTCGGTGACACAAACCAGTGCGGTATCTTGCATGCAAACACAGACGTCCAGTCAAGTGCAGTACCGAAGCTTGACTGTTACACGCGCTAACTTCAGCCGACACAGGAGACGACTATTACCTTCAGAAACGAAGCTTGCCTGTTACACACGCCAACTTCAGCTGACACAGGAGACGACTATTACCTTCAGAAGCTTTCCTGCTACACACGCCAACTTCAGCCGACTATTACCTTCAGAACCGAAGCTCGCCTGTTTCACACGCCAACTTCAGCCGACACAGGAGACGACTATTACCTTCAGAACCGAAGCTTGCCTGCTACACACGCCAACTTCAGCCGACTATTACCTTCAGCACCGAAGCTCGCCTGTTACACGCGCCAATTTCAGCCGACACAGGAGCCGACTATTACCTTCAGAACCGAAGCTTGCCTGTTACACACGCCAACTTCAGCCGACACAGGAGCCGACTATTACCTTCAGAACCGAAGCTTGCCTGCTACACACGCCAACTTCAGCCGACTATTACCTTCAGAACCGAAGCTTGCCTGTTACACACGCCAACTTCAGCCGACACAGGAGACGACTATTTTCAGAACCGAAGCTTGTCTGTTACACACGCCAACTTCAGCCGACACAGGAGACGACTATTTTCAGAACCGAAGCTTGTCTGTTACACACGCCAACTTCAGCCGACATAGGAGCCGACTATTTTCAGAACCGCAAATTCGCCAGCTACACAGGCCAATTTGGAAACACGGAAGAGCTGCATCGTATTTCATGTAAGGAAGGCCCCCAACTCCAGGCGCCATTGGCAAGCCGGTTGACAGTCTTCACATTCGCAAAAAACGACAAAAAAGGGAAAGTCAGGAAATCAAGACACGACTCTCGGTAGAGGAAAAAAATACGCTCCTGACAAACCGGAATTTTAAGTTTAAGAGGCAGAAGAGCTGCGACAAAGCGTGACAGAACACTGCTAAAAATTCCACACACAAGATAAAAAAAAATAAATAAAAATCAAAGTTTGGACGAGTCAGACATGTTCGCAAATACGCAGAGTCGACAAGGTCGCAGTACTGACAAGTTTCGGGGAGTTACCGGCGGCAAAGGTAGCTCACTGGACTCACATGGACCTATGCCTATTTACGCAGGTCCAATTCAGGTGCTATGATTCCCTAAATTGGGACTGTAACACGGAATTTTGGAAGCTACGTAACGCACTGAATTCAATGGGACCGATCTCTACTACGCAGTTTCAATAAAGGTCCTAACATTCGGCGTATTGGGGCTGTATTGTGGGATTTTGGTCACTGGACTCACATGGACCTATGCCTTTGTAGGCTGTTCCAAGTGAGGTGATATTAATTATACTCTTGCAGCATTGAGTTTTGAGAAGAAACCTTCGGCTGAGGTAGCTCAATATAATTTAAAATATTTAGGCGATTATACAATATTATCGAATACCGCCCCTATATATACTCGCAGTCATGGGACAACTGTCTTGCTTTCGTCCGACAGAGAATACACTTTTTGGAATCTTTGTGTTCGTAAGAACTAACAATTAAAGGTACTCTTATTACCTATCGCGGGTTAGTAAGTAGAGTTTCGGAGCGTTACCAGAGGTTAAGGTAGCGCATTGAATATAGTGGGGCCTATGTATACCCTAACAGAATTCTTGGTTACCTAAAAAGAGAAAATCGCATAACAGCATCTGCATGGGGCAGCCCAAAATTTTCCAAGGGCGTCTTGGCAGCCCATCGAACGTACTTCGACCTCTGATGAATTTTTGTGGGTTTAGTAGCAGGGCGACCAACAATTACGATCGCCGCAGCAGCTAAAACCGCAATTCAGTTTCTTTGCAGCGCCGCGGTGACCCAAAACGTTGCTAGGGTTAAGGCGTTAATATTCTGCCTGCAGGAGTCCGTAACGCGGGATTAGATCAACTCCTCCATCTTGTATAGCTCAATCAACTTACTGAGACCTATGATCGAATTTGCGCATTCAATAATTAAGCCTTATTAAGGTGGTATTCTTTCATCCTTAAGGAGTTGCAACAAGGAATTCGAGACACCATAATAAGGGAGTAGGACTGACAAATAGGGGGTAGTTTCATGTTTGCAACGTGAAATTCGAAACAACCTATCATGGTAGTAGGACTTAAAAATTTCGCATAGTTTCTCGCACTTTACAAAGCTCACTAAGCTTGGTGATAGGTATCTATTTTTTGATCGTAGTTATTATTAGTTCGAGTTCACTTACATTTATAATATTATAGCAACTACATTCAATCACATACAAATATATGTATCTTGATTTTTTTCAATATATATACCGATAGTATTGATATACGAGTATATAGTTGGCTTAGAGCTCGACAATACTCACACACGGTTCCACCATACTCACCTGAACTCAGCACGACAAGGAAGACTCACGCATTCCAAATTTCTCCAGTTATCAGCCGTCGAAACAACAGTCACGCCTTCTTATCTCTGTTAAAACACCAGGCGTCGCATTGATAAGGGTCTTGGCTTTCCATAAAAGGTACATCTTTTTTTTTCATACTATGTTCTTAGCTTTACTATTGGAAAAAAAGAGGGTGTGCGGTAGCGGTCTAACCAGGAACAATGAAAACAGGCTTGTTACTAGACGTATATCGTACAATTACCTAATTATAGCTTTACATATAAACAATATCCAGTATTTATAAGTTACTTTACTATTATGAAGAGAGGACGTGCAGACGCAGTATTTACTGATATGTTTCTAGAATTGTATTTTACTTTTTAATATGAGATGAAATGGTTTGTTTATTTTTTCAGTCATAATTTAAGTTTTACTAATCTGAAAACAACAAAAAGAGGTTACAGCTAGCAGTGGTGTATATTTAAAACTACATTAATAAGCATGTGAGTACGACAAATAATAATGAATATATCGGAAAGTCTGGAGAAACGACGCGCACTTAGTTTAAGGCAAAGCAAACTTAAAGAAAACGCTGTGAAGCGATCACAATTTTGCTTACTTTATAGCAAATTTTAAAAATCGCGAGAAAACATCGCCATGTTAAAATAATAATGACATTATTCAAAACACACGAAGTGCACTCGGCTGGGAAAGAACATTCAAAACATTCGTATATCTATCAATTGTCAGTGGCATCGGTCGAAAGAAAAATCACAGAAGCTATTTCAAGCTAGTACCGCTTTATTTAATGCATGAGAATGTTGTAAACACAAAGGAATATACTACAGCATCGTAGTTCACGGGCAATATATTTTCGTATACCTTTGCTACACGAATACATTCATTAAATAATTAACTTTCATTAGCTGCGTTCGAAAAAAATACTGAAGTGATCACCGTTTATTGTAATGCACGAGAAAGATATAATATAAAGGAAAATCAAAGTCTTCAAGCTCACAGAAAGTGTTTTTTTTATCAAATATCAATACTAAAATTTGTTCAAAACATAAGCACTAAAATAAGTTCATAGCAAACACTATAGCGTCTTTTCTCGACAAATTACATAAACAATCACCCAATTATTTAACGTACAAGAAAGAAGCACACAATGAAAAAAAAATATATACATATAGCGTTATGCCTCATGCACAGACAACGCTGTTTTTCTCTACATACACGAGAACACTCGCCACTCAAA
Organism: Parhyale hawaiensis; assembly: GCA_001587735.2. NCBI lineage: Eukaryota > Metazoa > Arthropoda > Malacostraca > Amphipoda > Hyalidae > Parhyale > Parhyale hawaiensis. Next base: position 9,204,686 of record LQNS02278070.1, read on the forward strand.
TATATTCATAACACAAGCAAACCAATCAACTTTCAGTTGCGTTAAGATCTTTTAAGTGCCCACTTATGGGCTTAAAAAAAAGCAGTAAAGTGAGGTAGTAACGATAGCGAACCTGAACAGGAGGAACCGCAAGTTCGAACAAACGTATAATAGTTTTCTCAGCATATGAATTACTCCTAACGTATATACTATAATGGTCTGAACTAGTTCGTTAATAAATAAAAACTATGACAACTATCTGAACTATTTCATTAATGAGTAGAGCAAAAATTCAGCAATCTTCGACAAGTTCAGCAAAAATACTGTAATTCTCTGAAATTTTTCTTTACAAAAAGTAATTTATAACATTTGTTGCAGCAGTCTGAGCTGATTTCTTTAATAAATAACAAGTACTGTAATCCTCTGAAGTACATTCTATGTAATTAATAAGTTCTGCATAAGAACTGAAATCGTCTGAACAATGTATTTTTTTGTCACGTTATAAGTATTGCACCATTACTGCAACTGACTGAACTAGGTAGTTCTTAAATAAACAAAAGCTACAACTTACCTACTTCTTTTTGGGAATGAGCCTTTTGGTTCGTCTACTGCCGCTTATCTAATCTAATCTAATCTACTACAACTCATCATAAGATTGGGGAGTTTTTTAGATAGTCTTCATAAAATATGGTCTTCGAATATTCAAAGCATCTGCAGCAAATTAAAAAAAAAAGGGAACCAAAATATTGCTTTTTACAAACGTTTATTTTGCTGCTTCGTATTCTCCATATCTTTTCCTGGCTGTAAACATCTATCAAAAGTACTTAGCTGGGCCCGTGGAAATTCCACAAAATTGAACACTTGTTATTCATAGATGCAGAGGATAAGTAACTTAATTAACTAATACAGTCCATTTCCACGTTGATAAGAGTATCTATGACTTGTAAAAAGTAGCTTAAAAGGGATACCTGTCTTTCCAGATTCCGGGTCATGGACCCTACATAATACTAAAAACGTAAGACAGAAAGAAACGAAAATATGAATGGAAGGAAAAACAAGAGCTTAAACGAAATTTTCATTTTGAGCAGCGCGCTCGTAGATGGGCTGACATTTTATAGAAACTGTATAGCAGTCAGAACAATGTTCATTTTCAAAGAAAATTGCTAACGCTAAAAGTGCCACTGCTTAACTTTTTACGAACCTTATTAATCAAAATCTGAGTAATTCGTCATAAAAATGCTAGGAATTTATAAGAATTCCATTAGTCAAACTCATGTTAATTTACAAAGAAAATTAAAAATGCAGAATTTCGGAAGAAGTTGATACGACAGACTAATTATAATATGTAAAGAAAAATGACAAAAGCTAGAACTTGATGAGTCAGACTCACGTTGAACTTGTAAAAAGAAACAGAAAATGGTAGTACTTTATAGGAATCGCTTCAGTGAAACTTGGGAGAATTTGTTGAAAAAATTACAAATGCTAGAACTGCATAAGACCTCGATCGGTAAGACTCACATTCATTTGCAAAGAAAACTGCAAACACTAGAACTTCTAAAAACAAAAATTTCATTAGTAAGACTCGCACTCATTTGTACCTAAATTTGCAAATGCTAAAACTCTTCAAGAATTTCATAAGACTCACATTCATTTGTAAAGAAATCTACAAATGCTAGAGCTCAGCAACCGTACTCGCTTTAATTTGCAAAGAATTAAAACTGCGAATGCTAGAACTTATCAATAACTTCATTAATAAGACTCACGTTCATTTGTAAAGTAAATGCATATGCAACAACTTCAATAGTCAGACTCACGTTAATTTGCAAAAAAAAAAAAAAAACCACTGTAACAGCTTCACAAGATTTTTTATTGGGCATAGTCGCTGTTATTTTATATAGAAAATTTGAAATATTTCTTATGCAAAGGAAAATACCTCGAGTCGCAAGTTCTCTCTCAGGTGCGACAATTTCTGACCCCTGCATTTGCATCGGCAAAGAGGAGCGTCTCGCGTTTAATGGAGTGTCACAAAAAACACAAAGTGATGCTTTAAAGGCTGCACTTAAGCCAAACAGCAGCAGCTACTGTTGCGGGTGATGGCGCATGAACACAGATTATGCTGCTTTTTTTTTGTAAATTTTGAGGTAGCCAGTCTTGTTGCAAAAGCTCTGCATGACTTCACCACTGCAACTGCAGTGGTGATGCAGTTGTGTCCACGGAATATCTTTTCTTTTTAAAATAAGGTGTTCTATCTCTAAATTTGAGATTTTCTATTTTGTAGCATCAGCTTTAAAATCTAGTTTTAGTATTCCACCTAGAAATTTGTGGTTATCTGTTTCTATATTTGTGTTTTCGAGTTCTTCAGGATCTATTTTAAACTTTACGTTTTTCTGTTTTTACGATCCACCTCAAATTTTGTTCTTCTATTTTTAGAATCTAGTTCAAACGTCGTTTTTCATATCTTAAGAGATCTACTTAAAATCTGGGGTTTTCCCACTTGCCTTGAAAAAAGAACCGCCTTTAAATTTTGGAAAAACATTAGAGGAAGAGAACTGAAATAATTTGTATTGCTAATTACTTGCCGTACAAGTACGCACTTTCATTTCTGGATGTTTATATATATGGGGAAACGAAAAATATAAAAATATGCCTATAGTGCTCGTCAAATGTTTCAGATATTTTTTTTTTCGGCGGAGATAAATTTGTGTTACCAATACATCATGAAGTTTTCTTTTGGGATTTCAGTTTATTTTTCAGAGCAAACCTTTGCGTTACGAATCCATCGAGCATAATTACCGCGTTGCAAGTCTGGGATATTATCACGAGAGAACAGCAAAATCGTAACAGATAATGACCTATTAAAGCAAGCTCAACTTCAACAGGCTGCGGTTGATTGGTCCGGTTGCAATGCAAGGAATTCGGGTGCAATTTCCGTACATCGAACTCATGTAAAAAACTATAATGAATAGGCAATTAGCACGCCCAGAACAGCCTGCAGGCAGATTATTGATCTACCGTAGGCGTTGATAAAAAATGAACGTAATACCGGCATAAAAAACTCATACGAGTGTAAAAATACTTGCACGACAACGACTTATCAGAAATAGGTAAGTAAAGGTTGGCTGCTGCAACATTCACATAAATCGACAGAAAACGATTGAAAAGAAAATGACGAAGGATACATTATATGAAACAGAATAACTACAAAAACGACGTTAACATAATGCACACAAAACAATCACACGTTTTTAAAAGTTGATGTTAAAATGTTTAACTTCAAACAAATTTTCCTAGATAACCCCAAGTCTCCTGAAAATCAAACATAAGTGTCTAGTTTCCAATTAATGTTACTAGATATACGACCACAGGGCTTCGGAAAGTTAAAGTTAAATGCCTCGTTTCCAAATAATTTTTTCATTCAACGACACTGTTTTTGAAAGGGAAATATACATGTCAGATCCAATTTCTATGTTTGTCTATACAGTAACTTAATCTTTGAACGCTAGAGTTAAAGATCTAGTTTTTAAGTAACTGATATAGATAATTGCTGATTTTTTATTTTCAAATTATATAGTTAGTTCTCAATCAATTTTCTCAATAACCCAGTTTTTGAACTTAAAATGTCCAATATTTTAATTATTTGTCAAGCGTACTCCAGTATAGACGGAGACATCAATCCAAGTATAAAATTACGTTGAAGTAAAATATCACAGAAAGGTCATGTATCTACGCAACGCTGCATTCATTGCAATGGTTCAATACACCTCAAGTTACAATCAGTTTGGGCAGGTCCCTTCAAATAGTTTCCATGTTTTCCACAACAAAACTGCATTTGCATTGAAATTCCTGCAATGCGCGTAGCTGCTCGGGTGGATCGAGTTGGATTTTTAACATTCTGCAGAGAATGCGACCAGCAGCAGACACAACTGACCGCAATTCTATGTTGCGGATCCAAGAAATGGTGCAGGAGTCCACCTTAAAAATGTCTTACATACAGGGAATCCTTTATATTTAGTTGACAAAATGCACCTTCACGGCGGAAAACTTGTATTTAATTCAAATAATTCAACAGCCAGGATAAATGTAACGAGCACAAGCGCATCTACGTACACAGCTCATATAAAACAGACACATGTCAAACTGACACGTGCAGTGAGAAGTTGCTCATGCGTTGGCCCATGAACCAAACACTCGTTAGCATCGTTAAAATTCTACATATGGAAAGATATTATTGGTTGATCCTTCGCATGTTCATATTAGATTAGATAGGCGGCAGTAGACGAACCAATAGGCCCATTCCCAAAGAGACACCGGAACTTACGCTCCGGCCCTCTATGAGCTATTGCCATTATGTTAGTAGGATATAGAGGACTGAGAAGAGAGAGAGTTTTATATATATATCAGAGCAAGGGCTTTTTTGACTTGTAAAAATCTTTTATCAAATGCTTTATTCATTATATATTCCTATAACAGCGTGCGCCTTTTCGGATAAAGAGCTTTTTTTTATCAAATTCAAAAATTTGAAAGTTCAGCGAGAGAGCTATTAAAAAGAACTGTATTCTGGACTTACGCTGACCCTTACAATGTAGAAGAAAGAGAGCACAGGGAAAGCTGGAAGAATGGACTATTTGAGGTTAATTCCTCTAGCCAGACTACTATGTCACTAAACAATAACGGGAAACATTTAAACCAGTATTCCTTAAGTTGTTCAAGCTCGTGGTAGCGATTTTGTAGCTGGCAAAGCGAAAGCGAGGCCGTATAGGCAACAGAAAGAAGCTCTACTTGTGGGCAAGGTTCGTTCGGGGGCTCAGTGCCTACCAGGCTGTTGTCGGAATAAGATATGCTTTGCTGCGGGCTGTGTACTTTCGTGAGGACTTTTCAAGTCAATTGATATCGCAATGAAAATAACATTTGCGTTTACGACGGCAAATATATTTTCTCACCTCACCGCACAATATGCTGAATACGACCCTCACAGCTTACGAGTATAAGAACGTCATTACATTTTCTTCACCCCCAAATTAAGTACGATGTGCTCAATACGACCTGCGTCCTCATATCCGTTCGGATGATTTTTTTTCACCTGACTGTCCCCAAACAATGCACATACTACGACGTTAGGTTTCTACAAGAACGAAAATATTTTCTCCTGTGTAAACACAGAACGCAAAAAACCTACTATTGTTCTACAATATTAATAGCTGCCGCTACAAATGCTCCAACTAGAGACTTTGACAAAACGAACGTTGCAGTGCAGAGAGACGCGTTAATTAGAGAAGGAACGCATTCCTCGTCGTACACGGAGCGTGCGGCGACAGCGATCTGCTGCCCATGTTAACTTCAGGCACACTCGATGGTAACTTTTTCCTTAGGGAAAAGACGATGTTGTACTAAAAGGTAATTAGAAATGGCACCGGGAACCATCAAGAGGAAAGAAGACTTTGCATTGAATTTTAATTAAACGTTGCAACCGAAATCAAGAGGAGAGTAAAGAAGACCAAAATATTAATACTAACTAGAAATTGCAGTCAACATCATGGGAAGGAGAGAAAACATAATATTAAATGCTACCATTAACTAGAAAACGTGCCTAAATCATGTGGAGGAAAGAAGAGTTAATGTTAACATTAACTACAAATCGCAGTCGATATCATGGAGAATTAGATTTGATATTAATCTTAACTAAACATCTCACCTGAAAATCATATGAAAAAAAGAAAAAGAAACGGTATCACAAACTAGAAATTGCATCCGATATCGTGAAGAAGAACGATCGATGACTCAGTACTAACCAAAGTGTTATCTCGTTACTTTTTGTTGTGGATGCACGACCTTGCAAAGTTCTTAATATACATAAAATATGGAAAATGTATCGCAGATTATCTGGAAACTCACGAAATATCGCAATTTATCATTTTTATAACGTAGCAAATTCATCACCATCATCAATCCAGTTTTACTAGAAATTCCGTCGTAGTCAGTGCAGTAAGATTCTTTATTTTTTATCTCAAGGGAAACAGTACCGAAGTACATGTAATACCTTACCTTCATGTAATACCTTACCTAGATGTAATACCTTACCTACATGTAATACCTTACCTAGAAAAATATAAAAATTGCACCCGCAATGATTGGAAGGAAAGAACAATTAGTGTTAATAAATAAAATAATGCATATAGGAAAATGTACTTGAAAGTTCTGGTGCACCACGTGAGAAGGCTTTCGCTCAAAAACGTGTAGTACAACAGTTTCTGATGAAACCATATAAGTGAAACATTTTCCGAGCCATTTGTATTAAAAACAGGTGTCATAAAACTGGAAACAAAAAAAAAGTATTTACTAGACGAGTAAAATGACTAAAAAGGTCGAAACCAATATCGACGTAATAACTGCATGGATGATGAGCCAACACACCCAAACAACTACCGGACGATAATTAACTGGTAGTGAAAAAAAGTAGCAAAAACCCTCACCCAAACATAATTTTTCGCTGCCCTTTTAACTTTAAGCTTCTGAGGCAGCCAAGAATTCTATGTATAAGAGTATGAAACCGCACCGACAAGTTGGAAGAATGGGACGACCAGGCGCATGCTGACCAACTACCAGGCAGAAGCCGACATGAGGAGACTCCATCACCGGTGCATACCCTGCACTCCGGTCACGCTTCACTTAATTCCTCCCAAATACAAAGTTGATGTTGCAGTGGCCGCCTCAAGGTCATGTTGGACCTGGCGATCGTCTGCCCAGTGTAATGGAAGGTGTACTTAACGACCATTTTATTGTGTCGGTTGCTGCAAGAGGTGAGGAGGAGGTAAGGGGGAGCGTGCGATGTATTGAGGAAGATGCGAGAAGATGTTGGTACTCAACATGGGTGGATAAGTATGGACGGTGCAAGTTCTGGGGTTTGTGATTATGATGAGGATGCAAGAAGGGTTTGAGAACCTGAATTTGTAAATATGATAATATGGTAGTCGATACTGGTGGAGGTTGCAAAATGTGCGACGCATTAAAGACGATGCGGGAAAGATTTTACTCATTTTAGTATCCAGAATAGGTAAATAAGTATGGACGATGCAAGTTCTATAAGGTTTGTGTCTATGATGGGGGATGCAAGAAGAGTTGGATAACCTGAATTGGTGAATATGATAAGGCGATAGCTGATGCCTGAAGAGATATCAAGGTTTACAAAATTATAGAGGAAGGAAGAAGATTTTGGAAACAAAATGGGTAGATGTGTATGGACGGTTGTTGCATACCGTGCATGGTGAAGGTTTCAAGGTTAGAAAAGTTGCTAAGGATGTGAAAATTCGAAGGTTTCACGGCTTGAGATAATGTTGGGAGGATCTTTGATTTTTGGTTATCAGAACTGGCGGATACGTATATGGACGTTACTTGAACATTATTGAAGGTTTCAATATTTGACATTATATCACAGATGGAAGATAATTCTGGTAACCAGACTTGGCGGATACCTACAGGTGGCAGTTTAACACTGGGTAGAGATTGCATAAGCTTGAAAATTTGCTAATGGTGAAAAAATTGGGGATGTTCTAAGATTTGTGATTGTACTGAGGAGAATTTGGGAACGGTATTTGGTGGATCTATACGAACAACACCTGAAAGATAGCGGAGGTGCCAAGGCCGCTCATATATTGGATGAGAGGGGATTTTGGTGGGTAACCAAAATTGAAAGATAAGTAAAGACCGAACTTGGAAAACAGTTGGATGTTACGGGATTGTGAATCCATTAAGAGGGTTGGGGGAATACATGGATCATCCAAGCAAGTCATGCCTCTCCAGTCATCGACGGGTGGCATTCACTGAATTTTAGGACCTAAAAATTGGTACTGTTGTTTCTCACCGTCGAGCAATACTGCTCAAGTTGTATTCATCAGATAATAAATGCTTTTCTAGCGTTTGTGTAAAAATTTTTTCTAAAGGCCCTACGTTAATTGCAAACAAGAATTCGGCAGGAAGCACACGGCCCGCTGGTACAGAATGCATTGACAAACATGTCGCACCTGCGGCACAGTGCAGACTCCCACCACAACAGCTCAACTGCTCAAGATGCACTGAACCCAGTGAACCGCGCAGCCGATTACACACAGAATCACGGTAAACAGCTTACCATGCACTTCTCATATCACACTTCATGACATCTGACAACACTACACATCACACTTTACCAACACAGCTCACCACACTCCCCACATCACACTTGACCACAGCCCAACACATTCCACATATATGGCTCAACACACTTCCTATGTCACATTTCACCACAGCTCAACACACTCTACATCACACTGTATCACAGCTCAACACACGGCCCACATCACAGTTCAACACACTTTATACATCACGGCTCACCACGCTCCTCACACCACTCTTTGCTACAGCTCACAACACTCTCCACATTGCACTGCACTGTACTCCCAACACCACACTTCACCATAGCGCGCCACACTCTCCACGCCATACTTCACCACAGCGCACCACACTTTTCCATGGCTCACTGCACTCCATACTTCACTACAGCTCACTACACTCCTCACACCACACTTCACCACAGCGCACCACACTCTCCACATCACACCCCAGGTCCCTGCACAGCGCGGGGTCAAGGGACCCGGATTCGAAGATCGTGACAGGCAGCACCAAAAAAGCACCAGCGGCAGGCTGCTCAGCCAGATAATATTACACCGAGAATAAATACCGAGAAAAATGCGCACTATTATAGTACATGCGGGGGAAAAGTTGAGAAGAAATATGAATGAAAGGACGAGCAATGTATGTACCCAATATATAGTGAAACATGTGCATACATGTGAGAAACGGAATAGAAACTTGGAGGGAATTAGAATGAAAGTGTGTCAAGAATCAATAGATGTTTGTTATAGTGCGCGAAGCATTTGCGAGGATGTACAGTTTACACCGTGTGTGTGGGTATGGGTGTGTGTCAGTCCGTCCGGACCTCATTCAGGGAAGTGTCCGTCGGAAGTAAACGGTCCTGTTCCCGGTATTTCTTCTTTTAGAACCACTTTCACGTGTTGCCTACGCATCGTAGGCAGGGTCCACATCAGCAATCTTTTGTATTTGTACATCACATCATCCAGTCTACACGAGTGGGACTCACAGGGTCGCGGGCTGGGAGGATCTGCGACGCATTTACAACGTCGATTCTAGTTATAAAAGAACTGTGCATTCAAAACAGAACTTAAATTGAGTAGAAACATAAATAACAAGATGACTAAAATATATATCGGTATCAGCTAACATGTTACTTGCCCGGGAAAATTTAAGAAGAAGAATATGAATGAGAGGACGATCAAATATATACAGACTATAAAGCATAGCACATGCAACTGTTTAGTTGAGAAGAAATATGAATAACGAGAGGACGAAAGCATATTATCTAGCAATGCACTGTTGAACTACCTAATGGCGAAACATCTAGGAGAAATATGGATGAAAGATGATCCAAAAATATAGACGTACCACCAAGCATTAAGTACAATGCCGTATATATACACACAAGAACATCTAAGGAACGGGAAATTATTACAGAGGGAGATCAGAAATAAATTTGAAAAGTTTTCATCAAGTTGATGAACTGACTCTGCAAAATATACTAGGGGATTCCCGTCACTTAATTTTTTGAGCAAAAATAGAAAGAAAAAATTAAGATATTTCAAAAAATTACCTCCAGTTAAGTCTAGTTTCAAAAATAAAATCCGTACTAATAACGGTAATTTTTTTTTGCAATGCAAGAGCACAGTAAGTGTTGATCAAAATTAACTTATGAAAAGGTGATTTTTTTAAAAAATAACCACTCAAGACTGACAAAACATGTATTTTTCAACAAAACGAACTATTCACGGTAGAAAATTTTGCTGATTAATAGAACAAATAAAGTGTTTGATACAACAAACTAAAAATATGTCATAATCTCCACTACAGAACAAAGATAATACGAGATATTTCGCGAAGTGTTAAATTTTTAGAGAGCTCACGAGGCTCAGAAACTTATCGGGTTAGATAAATTATATGACAATGGACGGGCATTGACGTAAACGACAAAACAATCTAATGAATAACAAATATTAATTGAACATCAGAAACGTCATGTCCACATTAATCACGATATCTTGCAGTATAAATGAGTGGGTACTCACGAGATTTGTTGACAGGGCGGCAATAATGACTCCAACGCCAAAAATCTGTAACAAAGTAAGAATAGAGTTTGTGAGAGGAATCTTAGCTAAGAAATTAGAGCTAGAATAACGATACTGTACGACAGATAACAAAAGGTATAGTATTAACAAGAATGGATACAGTGAAATTATTAAACGCTACGAATGAGTGGCTTGCGAAATTAATCGGTATGACGGTAATTAGAATCGTAGGAAAATGTGTTCAAAAACACTCGGCTATGGAAGTCACACACAACTGAGTAAAAAAAAACTTCAGTAAAGAAAAGGCAGCTGAACGCATCATATTTAATAAAACATAGTTGGGACGCGGGCAAAAATGGGCAAAATATGGGCAAAATGGGCAAAAATGGGCAGAAATTGGCAAAAATGGGCAAAATGGGCAATAGTTTAGAAAACAATCTGAAGCTCAAGTAACTGAAAATCCAAAAAAGAGAGATCATACGAAATTAGTGAAAGGGCACAAACGTGGAAGAAAATCAAGTGAAAAAATTAACAATAGCCACAATAATATGAGACGAAATGTACATAAAAACACGAGAACATTTAGATTCAAGAAGGAAAAAAGTACCAACAATATCCCAAAAGCTATATGCCAAATGAACAGTGAAGTGAGAAGCCCAAGTGCCTCCACAGACTCCGAAGATTCTTGAAATAATGCCGGAAAAAAGTTTTAGGCAAACCGATTGCAAATATTGAAAATGCTGCCTGCAAAATCCAGTAAAACGAGATAACTTTAGTTTTAAACATATCCATGCAACGAAAGAAAAAATCTTAGAAAAAAAAAAGCAATTATCTCAAAATACCCCAACGCTACCGGCCAAAAAGACGCCAAAGCAATTGGTTCAAAACAGCTCAGGAGGAGCCACACGAGACCACAATAGACGGCTGCCAGGATTGAGGGGTTCAGCTGAGATGAATGGATGCAGATGAACAGGTAGGACACACAGACAAAAAAAGGCTCATCAATCTTGTCCTGATGACAGATTTATCGGCGCACAATTGAATTGTGCTGCAGTGAAATAGGTAGCACTTCGGGGTCTTGCTGGGCATGATCGAGACGTTCGGTTGTGAGGTTAAAACCCCGAAGACTTGTTTGGAGCAAAGCTGAAAACTTGGAAGAAATTGAAAATGAAAACCCAGCAGTTCAGATATCGGAGAATCAACGGGTATAATCAGGCAAGCATTTGGCGGCAAGGTTAAAAATGTCGGCGGAGTTTATTCCAAAGCAAATGTCTGGCGAGGACCAAGCTGCAAACTCTTGAGAAGATTATTCAAGTGAAATTCAAAAAGGAAGCATATCGGGTGGTCCCGCTGAAAACCGTCAGACGGGGGCTTGGTTACGAATTTCGAAATCTTATAGTATACAGCAGCATAGATGACGCGGCTAAGAGCCAAGCAGAAGACTGATGCGAAATGAATAAATAATATTTCGGAGTTTCAATGGAAACGATCAAGCAGGTGTTTGGCTAAAGGCTGAGATTGCTCGGGGAACGATGCTGTATACAGAACACACCTGAACTGGAGATAAAACTTCAAACATTAGAGAAGTAAGAACAAACAGTAATAGTTTCTTTACTATGAACACAATGGAAAAGTTTCAATAAGTGGAACTGTAACAGGCCGCACTTCGAAGCCTTTGCCGGAGTCATCTGCTTCTTTGGCCGCGAAGCTGAAAATCCCGAAAGAATTCATTGTAGCACAACTTGGTTGGAGCAGAGCTGAGAACTTTAGGAAATGGAAAACAAACTAAGTAGTGCTTCGGAGTCCACTGGAGACCACTAGATCCTGAGTTTGGCTGAGAGGTCGACAATCTTAGGAACGCTGACCTCATACTACACGGGAGCCAAATATTACAACCTTTGGAGACCCTGTAATTACACAGAATGGCAATAGGTAACGCTCCTAGGTCTCGCTAGAGTCATGATAGAGTGCTTCTACTGCGGCGGAAATTCATGCTGAACATCGCCGTACCAAACGTGCGCCATATGGAACTAAACTGAACAGTCTGGAGACGTTAAATCAATAAGAAACACTTCAGGAACTCAGTGCGTCATTATGTTTGGCTGAGACAGAAGATAAAAGCGAACTTTATCGCACCAGAAACTACCGTACTCAATAATTGTAGCTACAGGTTTCACTACAGATTAATACAGTCTGTATTAAAACTAAAAATGAATGTAAAATGTCATTGTCGTAAATCAAGTAGAACTTCTTATGGATTTCATCAGGATTGATCGAGGATTCCGCAGGATTCACTTCACGACAGTCTCATCAGGAATCAGTTGGGATTAAATACTGATAATCGATCCTATCATTTGTTTGAAATCCCGAAATTCCCGATAAGAGAAGCTACTGGAATTGAACGGTCTCCCTCGCAGTACGAGCATCGAAGGCCCCATTTAGACAGCAACAAGTGAAAATCTACAATATAATAAAGACCGATGTGTATTTATCTGTTTGTTTATCCATTTTCTGTCACGCTTTAAAAAAACAAAGAGGCGGAAATTAGCCCAGCTTGGAGGCTATGGTCGTCCTCTCAAGCTCCATTGAAAACTGATAGGTAGAACCAGGAAGCAAAGAATGCAACGGGAGGACTCAATAGGACTAAAATAAAACTTAGCCGTGACCGCATGTAGCAAATTTACATCACATCGACGAGTCGAAGCATTTGAATGTGTGACCTCAGGCCTTCGTAGGTTGTTTTCTTGAACGTATCACCGTATTTTTTCGATTTATTTCATTCAATCTCCCGCTCATGACTGGCCAGCTACTTGAGCTGCAAAATATCTTAAAATGTTGTCGCCAAGTAGAGAAAGTTCGAGCAATAGGCTAACAGTTACTGTGATTTCTCTCGTGTACAGATTTGGCTATAATGGCGCTTATATTTGTTGGTAAAGAATAAATATGTTCGGTGAAGTGCACTGTGAACAGAATGTGATGTGTAAATAATGCTTCAATCAAGAAAAAGAAGTTAAATCAGGAGGCCGAAATCGCCGAAAGGGAACAAATTCGGCGCCAGTGTTGTGAAAGTTTCCACCAGCATCAAGGAGGTTCAGCATGCACTGCAATTTTCTATAGATAATTACTAAATTAGTATATACTAGCTGGACCCGTGAAAATTTTCACGGTTTACCAACTTTATTTAGAGTGTTTGGGAAATTTCCTTCTACCGGTATGCTTGTTGTTGGATTTTAATGTAATTAGTTGCACATCTAATTTAATCGTGTTTATTTTTGCAAATCGGTAGTTGCCCTCCTGGGGGTAGTTAACTTCCCA
>LQNS02278070.1:9228375-9249786 GCA_001587735.2 Parhyale hawaiensis
GTTCATCGTAGCAAACTTTGATAACAATAGCATATGAAGTATAGTTTTTTGATACTCTAACGGTATGATTTATGTTCTTTTATATTTTCAGACGCATTCATTGATAATGACATTTTATAGTCGAAACCAGCTGGTCTGAGTGCCTGTAAAAGGGTGTAATTTCTGACAAGTTTTGACTACGAAATAATGTGTAGATGTTTAGCATCTGCAAATTCTTTAGAAAAGAGAGGACTGCAACTCACATTTTTATAGAACCTAAAAGGGAAACATCATTTTAGGAAAGTTATCTGCAATTTCGTTCATAAAAATGAGGATTTTTAACATAAATAACGTGTCAAGAATAATATTAACAAATTGACTTTTTAATAAACTTCAGTAAAAAATTGTGGCAGCATCAAAGATTCTGCTTTCCATGCAAAAGGTGGTCATCCCTTATGAAATCTATTAACTTTTTAAAGAATGCACTAATATTTTATATCATTTACGAGTTCTAAATAAAATATTTTTCTACCTGGACACGCAACATTTTCAGTAAAAATCATTAGTATATTGGGCTGAAATGGTATACTAGATTACTACTTGTGAAGTAAGTATGCTATAAGACCCATAAAAGTGTTGACAAAATTTTTCATGAAAAACGCCTTATTTCTTTTCATTGACATAAGAATAACTTGATAAAAGCTAACCAGGTTTCAAATGAATTTTCATTAGAGTAATTCACAATTTCAAAAGAATTTTCAAAAGAGTAACTTCACAAGATTTATTTTATACTGAAGGCTTCTTCTACAACGTATTATATGCTGACATGCGGCTGAAAACATAGTATATATACATATATCTTTCGACAATTTTCCTATTTGATGATCTGAATACAGTTCATATATGAGTTTCAATGTCTCAGAGTGCTGTACCCCCAATCTGTTGGGAATTGCATCCATATGAGAAATAAAATTATATCCTAACTAGAAATTTATAGGCTTTCATCAGCTGCCTATGAGTAAATAGTGAAGGGAACGCGATAACATCGGATAAATGTCTATAAATTTCCGATTGGGATATTATTACCATTATTATTTCAAAATGTTGAAGGTAAAGTCGCTATGAACACATAGTTCAACTAGGAATACCACAAGCACAGGTTCGTTTTACAAGTAAATCCTCTCCAGCACTCAGCGAAGTGTACGGCTGCAGTCGATCACAAAGGATCTGAGCTATGACATCACAGTCAGACGACTTGCGACAACTGCACCACCCAGACGTTCCCCATTTTTTGATGGGCTAGTCCCTCACCACGGAAAACATGAACGACGTATCTGCTGACGTTGAATAAACAACAATACTTCATTACTGGGTTGGGAATAGAACGTCAGGCCTCACAACGAGCGAGGCAACACTCTTAACCACTCAACAACTGGTCGTTCGCCCATCTTTTTATGCACAAATTATACCAATGTGACTGCACTTTATTTCTTTTTTTTTTAATTTTGAGCCTACATGGATCTTAAAGCCAGCCCTCTCATGCACCTCAAGCACGTCGTGTATTCTCATAAACGGGTATTACTTTCGCGATTCTCAAAACGTAATATGGTACTCATAATACAGTACAAGGTCCTTGAGGTGCTTAAAGGGCAACTTTATAGACGGAAATTATGCGGATGGCCGTGAAAGTTGAGGCGGAGGTCGTTGCGCATATCAGGCAGGACGGTGCCAGGCGTGTCAGCCCTAATGATACACGGACATTCTGCGGGCAAAACAAGTTCAAGTAAGAGAGCATTGGAGAGCCAAAGTTGGAGTCGTATGAAGTCGAAAATTTTTGGGTGTATTGAGTCTGAATCGGAGTCCGACACTCCCTGTTCACGAGTCAGACGAAAATAATAGGAATTTCCAGGGTGCAAATAGTCCAAGAAGGACACTTCTGGCCCACGAGTTGGAGGAAAATTAATGATTTCGAAAGCCAGGGATACAGTTTCTCTCGTTACAAGGATTCGATGCCTCAAGGAGTAGGCTTTTGGGTCCAGGGAATGGGATGCCTAATAGCCCTAAGACTCGCAGTCGGACTTCGATACTTTCCGATTCCTCAACCATGAACGTGAGTGCTGCTCGCGGGAGTTTCATTGGATGCTTTTGTTTCCCCATCCTAGCCTCGCACTCGCACTTTGCGCATGCAATTCCCATTGCATTATTTGTAGAGGGGGCCTTGCAAGCGGCAAAAAGCCAATGTTGGTTCCCGGGGGATCGTTCATCAACTGAGCACCCATGGCCAGATGGCCAGACTGGTGCATGATATTCACCACTTTAATTTATTGAAAGGC
Organism: Parhyale hawaiensis; assembly: GCA_001587735.2. Lineage (NCBI taxonomy): Eukaryota > Metazoa > Arthropoda > Malacostraca > Amphipoda > Hyalidae > Parhyale > Parhyale hawaiensis. The sequence continues at coordinate 9,230,688 of LQNS02278070.1, forward strand.
GAGAAGTATAAAAGCTAACCTCGTACCACAACACAGACTGAATCATTTTATTTTACTCTGTTATTGTCTTGTTCTTTTCTTATGAACGATAAGCATTATTCGGCACGTTATAAGCATGGCACGCCGTGCAGTGACGGGTTAACAGAATCAACAACAACTAAAGAACAATATCATGCATCAACAAAGAAAAATGTCAATAACACAACACCCAAATAACTATTTTCACGATTTACCGACAGCATGAACCGTCTTATCATATTTTAAACAACGCGTTCACTACTGTACTGTTTATTATTGGGCTACAGTAACAAGGTTTTAAGCGAAGTAATACTGTTGATTATTGGGCTACAGTGGCAAGGTTTTATGAGAAGTAATACTACTTATTATTAGGCTACAACGACAAAGCTTTTTGTGAAGTAATACTGTTTTTTATTGGGCTACAATGACAAGGTTTTATGAAAGTAATACTCCTTATCATTAGGCTACAACGACAAAGCTTTTTGTGAAGCAATGCTGTTTATTATTAGGCTACAGTGACAGGTTTTACGTGAAGTAATACAGTTAATTATTAGGCTACAAGAAAAATTTCTCGTGAAGTCACACTGTTTATTATTAGGCTACAATGAAGTGGCTTTTTAGTCAAGTAACACTGAGACAGCACCCAACAGTAGCGCTGCGTGCCGAGGTGTGACAGTAACAGTGTGCAAGAAAGTAAAAGTACCAACCCGTCAGTGTTATGCAGTTGCGCACGTGCCCCAAAAAGAAGCTTGACCGTTGCCACGCAATCAGGTTACGAATCTCGAGCAGGCGCTGCCATCTTACTCATTATAATGGACCATGAAAAACTGGCTGCCTCTACGCTAATTAACGTTAAGGGGAAAAAAATAACTGAGAGAAACTTTGAGGTATACGGCGAGCATGGCTAATGTGAGTAATGGGGCAGTGAGTGAGATCGTGGGGTTATGTTGTATAGAGGATGGTGGTGCGTGGGTGGACTTGGGTAGAAAATGGTGGGTTAGGGCGGGGCTGCAGTGTACAAGCGCAGGCTCAGACAGGGGCCAAGCCATAGCCGGCAATGCAGTGTAGTATATGATAATAATATTGAAGAGTTTCTAAATTATTAATGTAATTTTATTGACGAGGTATAGCTCACGTATTGTATCATGTAGTTATGCCCTTTTTGAGCACTTAGTGCAGAACAATTATTTATCACCCGCGAACGCAGTAGGAGGAATAACAATGTTTACTTTCTGTGTGTCTATCGTACGATGTCTCTTCACCCAAGCGCCACAAGAAAGAATCGAGCTGTCATAACAATCTCTTGCAGGGCGTCAGATGGGTTGACCTAGATGTGAAAACTGCTGACTCGGCATTGATAGCCCTCCCCCACTGCCCCCCCCCCTCACGGCTGATGGTCTTACGCCACAATTACGTTGTCGTGACCGCTACCAGAGTTCGAACATTGAGTACACCACAGGTGTACGTATTTCAACAAAACGGTAAAAAAGAGTAAAATCTTGGTGAATTTAAATTCGGTTTGTAAGGTATTTGCAGAGATACCCGGAAAAAAGTTTGCCACTGGCGGTTACTAAAATGGAAAAATTGTAGCAGCTTGAAACTGTCTGATAATTTTCGGGGCAGTTCAATAATGCGCAAGATGAAGCCGTGGCTGCGGCGTGATAATCGATTTAGCGCTATGCTGATTACGCAGACGACACTCGTAAGTGGCTACCCAACTTCGAGGTGGAAGATTGTCCTCAAGAGTCGTATGTCCAACAAGGTACGTTAGGATTAAACTAAGATAGTGTATAATAGCGTTGCCAATGTGCATTGTATACTTAGGAAAGAGAAAACCATAAATAACAGTGGAATTTCCACGGGTCCCGTAGTTTATGCCTATTTTCCTTAGCACGAAACTTTGAAAATACCTATCATCGTTTCACAATTGTAGTCAAAAAACTTGGGTCATTTTACCCATTTAGGGCTTATCAAAATTGCTTTGGTATAGAGACAATATTATTGAAAAAAAAATCAGACCCTTTGCGAGTTAAATAAAGGGTTACTAGAAGCGCGGAATAGATTCAGGAGGCGCAATCAGAAAGAATTGAAATTTACGTTATTATCATACTAATTCTCAAGTTTATTGGTATTATACTGACAGTGTACAACAAATTCCTCCATCTATAGTCATTCTACAGAAGTGAAAGAGCATTCCACGAAGCGTGATATACAAAACATATAAAATAACCAACCATATCCTTATTATAATACTCATTATTGGGTTTAGTGAATATTGACAGCCTAGAACATCGGTTTTCCATCATAAAATCAAATTTTTATACCTTTAGGGACGCGAGAAAACATCGAAGGCATTTTTAAAGTAAAGGCCATAAATGAAAGGGCCAGAAACGACTGAACTTAACCTAGTTTTTTATTAACAAACAAAAACAATGCTGCTTTCTACTATCACTGTGAGTAAGGCTTCAACAGAAACATTAATAATTGCTCAAGAGTAAATAATTATTCTTGGCTCTTCATACTAATGAGGATGCAAGAATGTCTTGATGGGAGTCATAGCAATTAGCTACCGGTTTATTATTATAGTTTTATTGGTGCAATTACGTTTAGGCATGCGGCAATTGTTTTAATAAATTTCGCATTTATATACTGAAACACTTACATGCTGATACACAAAATATCGCAAATTGCATAACTATCAAAATAGTTCTAACTCACGATCATTGATAAGTTTTCCAGTACACGTACGTGAACCACATGTGTTCTACATTGCATTCAAGGATAACAGCGCACGAAAAAGGTTGCACTTACGTCGATTAAAACCTAACAACAAAAACTTCACCAACAATATTACTTGAAGCAATATATACACTCAGTAAGTTAATCAAAACATTGCGCCCAAAATTCAGCTTACTAAGAAGATCTTAAATGATGAAAAAAAAGTTCGAAGCATCATCATCATTCACAATTGGAGCCTACAGGTAATATGCAATCTACAAGCCGGAACTTGCATAATCCAAGAGACCATCTACACCCTTAGCAATTCCACTAAAATCAAAGCTAACAGAATGAACGTCAAAAGTAAAAAAAAAGTCAAAGGACTATAAAGTAATATGTCAACAACCAGCTGGAACTCCAACAACATGTAAATTTTGAAGCAATATCTATACATTCGATTGGCTCTTCCAACATAACCACACAATCCTGCACACAATATCCAGGGTAACTACGGGAATTTCAAAGTTTTATTTTAACAGCATTAGCCACAGCGATCACCTCTATCAGAACCCCAGACGCATAGTATTCAATATACGAGCTCGAACTTCAAAATTTAAACTTGTATAGCAGAATCCTTTTCTTCGGCACTTTCAAGAAAACCAGAGACAACACCTAATATGACTGGAGGAACTTCAGCATTAATTTTCACAGCAATATAAAGTAATGATTAATCATCATCAGTCAACAAAGTGAAACTTTATAGAGCTAATTTTTTTTTACGTCTTTATACCCTCGGCACTTCCTCCAAACTCGTGCATCTAATGTAGCAACACGAACTTTAGGTTTAATTTTAAAAAGCATTATCCACAGTGAGCACCTCCATGCATCAGAGCCCTACGCGCGTAGTATCACCGCATTAGCTATGGCACATCTCCTGCTCATTAGTTTCAATTATCTCAGATGCAAAACGGTTTCAACTTTTCAACGCATCCCAACCTAACGGCGCGACAGGTTTCCGTTAAGCAGCAAATTAGTTTCAGTCAGGCATTTAACGGCCTGTCAAAGGTAATCTTCAGAAGACCAGCTTGACCTTTGCAAGCGAATTGTACCTTCGAAACCAGTTCAACCGAAGCTTCTTGATGAAGCCCATGATTCTGCAGGAGAGAATTCGAGCGCTCGAGGCGAAACAATAAAGCGAAGTCTAATTGTTATTCAGTCAGAAGTTATGGTTAGAGATGCTATTGTTTCTTTTTGCCTTTTGTTTGGTGTGGATAATTTTAAAAAGCTGAATTTTTTGTCTAAAGAAAACGGGAAATATAAACGAGAACGCTCGGCATTTCCTTCTGGGCCTTTGGATCAGTGGATGGAAGGAGAAAATTTAGCGGATGATCAGAAGTTCTGCGGAAGGAAGAGTTACTAAGTACGGTAATTAAAATTTATTCTAAATAGAAAGAGAATTCTGTTCATACGAAGAATTCTAAAATAAATGAGACAAACTGTCGAGTGATTTTGAGTTTTGGAAAGCCTTGCTTCACCAATGAAACTATTGCTAAACTTTTTTTAATTCAGGCTTTTCTTGCCGTCGTTTCGGCTAGCATTTATTGTTGTAGTTAACTTGAAAACCGCGCTTATACTCGAACGAAACTGGTGAAATAAAATGGCTCGCTTGGCATTTCCTTCATGACTTTTGAGTCGACAGATGAAGGAAGGGAGTATCAAGGATCTCCAGACGGTCCGTCCGAAAGGAGTCGACTAATAATATATATATTTTTTTGCACAAAATAGCACAAATTCGGTCTGATGCTAGCTATGAAATTTAAACTCAAAGTGATAGGTGGCACCGTCGAAATCCAATGATTTATAGTACGAACTGTAACAAATTCGACAGGAATAATCCCACATGCGCTCTTGCACAAGTATACAATATGATCATGAAGAGCATTTCAAGTCGTCACAACAACCTTTTTTTTTTCCACCGATAGCTTGAGAAAAATGGGCATTGCGCAACAATTTTTTGATATAATGTTATGAACGTTCAGTGGGGGTTGGTCAGTTACCGAACCCATTATTCATATTATAGAGGGTATTGGACCATCAAGTTTTGGTTTAGTAGGTAATGATTGTTCCCTGTGGGTTAGCTAGTCTCTCAACCTAATAACTAAATTTAAAACTACAATAGATTTTTGGCCATAAAGTTTTGCATTATTTGACCAAGAACATTCGAATGGGTATGACAATCTATGGACTTTCCAGCCCCACCCTGGTGTAGCGTAAGAAAGTCCCCTGCAGCCACGCAGTCCACAGCGGCCGGGAAAGTTTCCGCCCGGACTAATTGTAATCGCAAAAAATGACGGCGATGTCATTTGAGCGCCAGTTTTTTGGTGCCCATAAACAAGGAAAGGAAAATGATGAAGTACATGGCAGTGAAAGTTGTTTCCAATGTTCCCTTTTCTCCTGCCAAGATTATTATCGAACGAGCAGGATTCTAATGAACGTCAGGGGTCCGTGTTTGAGCAACGTCCGAAATGATGTATCGTCCCGAGACGAACAAAAATTTCTTCCAAACCAAGATTATTACAGAGAAATAGAGGGGAAAAACCGGTTTCTATATTAACTGCCGAAATTAAATGCTGGTTTGTCGTAGGGATAGCATTGACTTAAGTGCCATTTAGGAAAGTACAGGAAGGAACATCAGCTTCTTTTTATGGCCAACGGACAGAGTTTCTGACCCAATTATTGTTTGCAGCCCGCGGAGTATCGCGAGGATGTATAGCTTTCACAGTGTCTCAGTGCGCGTGTGTGTATGTGTGTCCTGACTGAGTGGGCCGCGGGTTAGGAGCTCCCGACGTGTTTACAACGCCGTTTCTAATAGCTGGCTTGAGATCAGCGGCAATGCGGTCTTCACAGTAATACAGCAATGGTAGTAATTTGAATTATTAGTAGAAACGTAGCGAGCTCCTACCGTCCGTCTTTTTTTTTTTGTGTGTGCTAAGCACAAGTAACGCCTCAAAATTTCTGGTCTGAGACGGCCAATTGGTTTTTTCCTAAAGACGGTAGCAAATTTTCCCAACAAGGCTAGCAGGAGGGAGATTGCAAAAGATAAAAGGCCGCGGCCATGCACAACTTACATAGGTCTTTTACTAATCATATAATTAAGGCAGCAAACCCAACTCGTTGGCTTGCAGCGAAGGAAGAACGAGGATGCGTGGGTAACAGTGTTGCTCTTTATCTGTGTTTCCGCGTGAATCTAGATTATCCTTCGTCCTTTTCCGGTGGGCAACATCTGATCGGGCTCAGTGACTGTAACGCTGTCGTCGCGTGAGGATATACTAAGCTATGGGCTGTGCGTTTCCGAGGCGAGTTGAGTTTGAGGTTACAAACGAGGCAGAAATTACGGCACGGTACGATTTACTTTACTGAAAGCATACAGGCACTTGCCATACACGGCGCGCTGTACGAGCTGAGCAAAACTTACAACACATGGGTACAATTTTTTCCATATGCTCCTACAGCCACACCTCACCCCACCGGACGAAACTTACTCCTCTGGGCACGACTCATCCCACTGGTCTCAATTCACCCCACTGATAACAATTTACCCCACTGGTCACAATTCACCCCGCTGGGCACAATTCACCCCACTGGACACAATTTACCCCACTGGTCAAAATTCACCCCACCGGGGACAATTCACCCCACTGGGCACCACTCATTCCACTGGGCAAAATTAACCCTACTGGTCACACCTCACCCCACTGGCTTCAATTCACCTCACGTGCAGAGCGGCCAGACGAGATGCGGATGATCACAACCCCCCCATGCCACCGTAGCCCCAAATGACGCAGATTAGCAGTGGCAGTAAGACGAAATTAATCACGCATTGAGACGATAATCAAGCGTAACTTGGGGTCATTAATTCGTGACCGTGATGGTGATCGAGTGAGAGGATCCAGTAATCGCGGTGACCAATAATTGTGAGGATTTCGTAAGAGTTATGCAATATACAGACTCATACGTGCGTGTGGAGACTTTCACTGTGTTTCACCTGACGGTACGTATCGAAGAGTTACTATTGCAGCATAATATTTCAGCGAAACCTCCGTTGTTCATCATTTAACCCCCGTTTTCTTCGTGAACCCCTCAAGTTACAGGCTAGAGTTTATCCGTTAAGCAGGTGCCTAGTGTTCGTAGCTTATTCCTATCAAGCTCGTATTTGGTTATATAATAACAAGCACAGGCTTCAGTATAAATTGAAGTCTACTTGCCCTTAATAACCAACTATGATGAACCTCGACAGACGTCCTGCAACATTTTCAATCCTAGCAAAGTTGTGAAATTAAAAAAAAAATTATCTGCTTGAAGCGTTAGTAAGGAGCTTTTCAAAGGGAAATGAAAGTTTTGGCTGGTATGCTCGAAAATTGATCATCAGGTGGCATATGAACCGTATCACTGATACCGTCCGTTTCCCATTCATTCACAAATTCAGATAGGCAAGCATTTCAATAAATTTTTGGTTGGACCTTGAAGTCGAGAATCGCTTAAATCCTCAAAATCATGGTGTGCGAGATCTGGACTCCGAAAACGAAGACCTCCGCCAAGAAATGCAATACTAAAAAACAGAACGGTAGACAGACAAATGGAAGGACGGTTCATCACCAACTTTACTATCTGTTCTATAGGTGGCATTCCTTACAAAAGATTCGTCCATAACTTTGTGCGTATGTTGCTAAAAGACAGTAAGTAGATAAACAGAAAAAACACAAATGGACAGACGAATCATCACCAAAATTTAATTATCAATTCCTCGTAAAGTTACTAACATTTCCTGCAAACCCCTTGAAAATCCGTCCACAACTCTTTTATGTTACCTATGTTGCTAGCAGACAGAATAACAAACACACCCCGACAAAAATATAACCCTATTGGCAGAGCTAATAAGACACACAGCCATCATACTGCAATAATATTATAGAGCTGTAAGAGCACAAATAACCCTACATGCTGTCGTTGAGGAGTCGGATGGGCCAAGTCTAACTCCAAGTCTCACTCTTGAGTTAATCCAGTTACTGACTCAGACTCCCTGGACATTAAAATTGTCCGACTCACACAGTCTATTCAACAAAAAAAAAAAAAAAAAAAAAATAGGACCACTGTCATTGATTGCAAGTTTTGGGTCCAGTCGGTTCCGAATCCTGACCCTCCCTATATCCGACTCCGACTCGGTAACCCTGCTACATACCAACCATCCTGAAGCTTTGTGCCCTCATGCGCTGTCTGCTAATGGTTACATTGGTTATCGGTGGCCGATGAAGACAGTCAACGTACATATGTTTATTTTTTCTGCAGCCTTTACTACTTAACTGTTTCAATAAAACATCAATTTTCGTAAGTTCAACACCAATGGAAACTGGACCTGCAGAACCAAGGTTCCTGTACTGTACGCGACCCACCTCAAAGTATGAGTAAGGTGAAATGAGGTTAGGTTAGTAGTTAGGAATAGGCTAGGCTAGCGTAAAATATAGGTTCGGTTCAGGTAGTATAGGTGCCTAACCTAACTCATACGAACACATATTATCTGACCTGGAGGAACCATAGGCCACATACTAAACTAGCACCGGTTTCAAATAGTCGGTAAAGGGAAAACCTTGTAGCCACGGACCACAAGCTGGTATTTATAGGGTTGAGTTAGAGTTGCCGCATGGGTTACAAACGAGAGGCATCGCAACACGGAAACAAATCAAAATAAAATGAAAATCGATAAAGCGTGATTCGGAAAAACACAACAGAAAAAAATAGAAAGAAAACATGGACTACGCAGCACAAACACCGCACACACAATGGTATTGCAGGGCAAACAGGTCTCCGCTTGTCACGGATGCTTAGCTAAGTTAACGTTAGACAATAGCTAGAGCTTGCACAAACTGTGGAAATGTGCGTACAGTTAAGGAATGAGATGGATTGTGTATCAGGTCGTATCATACGCAATGAGTTTGCGTATGGTAAATCGATTCGTCGAGAGTGAAGTTTCATACAAATTAAAGCCAATCGGATTAAATTATCTCAAAGGCAGTGGGCAAATCGACTATACACAAATATCAATACTTTACAATAATTCACTTTCTTCACTTATATAGAATGTATGTACCGGTATTTTTACGTTCCTGGTACGCTCTGACAAAATTATTAAAAGCTGCCACAATCGTGAAAAATTTCGCCGTTGCTTTCGACGGCCAAGTACCTACACTAGTTAGCGACCAATAAATATTTCGAAAGCTGAAAGGTAAACCGCCGAGTTCGAATATTGGCTGATATTCCACACTATTGATCAGACCCACCCGGCCGTTCTCTCGCTCTCCAGCTAGCGCTTTCGAGATGTTATCGCGAAAGACAAACAAGAATTGGTCTTTCTCATAACAAACGCTCGATGAAGACGTGCAGGAATATAAAGTTTATCGCGATACCGTACTTTCGTACGCCCTGGAAATATGGAAAAAATTACAAAGTGCAGCGGAGTTGGCGCGGTCCGCCCTGTGAGATAAGCGGCGATAGGAGACGAGCAAGAGTGACCTGGCGGCATGGGAATGCTAGCGAGATGTTCCAACTTAAGCGTAGGAGAGCAAGAAAGCTGGTAGGCTAGTCAACCGCCATTTTGCTATTGGAACCTAATAATAACCAGAACACTCTGAGAGCGCATACTTTTACCAAGCAACGCAACGGTAATGAAAAATTCAAATTGGTTCTGAAACTAGGATTTCTTTGGCATCAACACCAAAATGTAATCATTATAACTCTTGACAGTAATAAGAAGTTCTGTAAATTTCTTGAAGATCCGTTAACAACATTTCGAATCATGCTGCTAACAAACATATTGGCAAACATAGTCAAACACACAAATAGACAAACCGATCATCACCAAAATTTGATCAATTATGTCTTTCAAGAGCACTAACAATTCCTGTAAATTTCATGAAGATCCATTCAGAACGTTTTGAGTTACTTTGCCAATAAGCATAAAATCAAACACAGAGAAAAACAAGCAAACAGACCGTCAGAAAAATTTGGTCATTTACTCTTCGTAATATACCTAACAAGTCATGTAAACTTCATGAAAATCCGCTCATAACTTTTTGAGTTATAGCACTAAGAAAAAAGAGACAGACAAACAAACAAATACACGGAGTTTCACCACACGTCAATCATCTGTTCCTCATATAACAATCCTTGTAAATTTCGTCGAAAGCCGTCCTTAACTATACGAGTAATCTTGGTGACAAACAGACTAACAGACAAACTCAACGAAAAGATAATGTCCTTGACAGAAGTAAAAAAATCTACTGAATCCTATTCATTAATTGGAACGCTAATTTCAAGAGTGAGCTAAGGAAATTTTCCTGCATGAAATAATGCGATTGTTATTTACCAGGATTGCCTGCGGGACCAACAGTTCGGGGGCTACGTTAAATTATAAATACAATTAACGGTCATAGAAAATGACGGCAGTGTGTCTATGAAAGAGTGAATTAACGAACATCATAGGTACCTACATATGTTACAGCTAGAATATCGTTTTCCATGAAGAAGAAAAATACGTATTTCATTGGAGCCAAAACAAAAAAAATTGGCTTTAATAAAATATGTATGATAAAATTACAAAAAAAAAATATATATCTACGAACGCAAATGATTAACTCAACAAGAAAATACTGTAAGCAAAATATTATCACTAAAGCCAATGTTGCTGCAGCTCAAATTTGCATAGCTAGGGGCGGTGCTTAATGGAAAATTACAGATATTTATCCGATGCTTACAAGGGCGACATTGGATAATATCGGATAATTGTCGAAAAATTTCCGACGACGTGACTGAATTTCAAGACCAACTTGACGGCAGCAGAACGGAGTGAATTTGCTTTTCAGCATCTTATCGAATTTAGTAAATAAACGGCAGTGAAACACGGGATGTCCCTAACAGAATCTTTGGGCACTCCTGGAGCTAATTTTACCATATTAGCGCCTGGGGCGGCCCAGCATTCCGTTGGGGTGATATAATATACAGAGTTGATGGATTTCCCACCTAAAGGCCAACTAATGCACTCACAGAAATCCACAGCCCGCAGCACAGCACCCCATCACACACTGAGCCCTGAAGAGACAGAACCCTTAGGGGAGGCGATCACGCACCCCCACACTGTTACCATTACAGCCTCGCTATTGGTTTGCTACAATCGGTTGTAAAAATCATGGGCAAATATCTCGATGCATAGCTATGGTGACCACATCTAAAAGTATCCAGTAGATTCTTACAATAAATTTCGGACTGGAATAGAAATTTGTACCCAAATATCCGAAGGAAGTATCGATTTCTCCAATAATCACCTATAAATCGGCGCAACACCGGAAGTGTCACATGCTCCCCGTAAAAGAAGATGCCGCCCCCCCCCCTCCAGAATGGGAAGCATTGGGATATGTAGGTCACACTGCCATGGAGTCGTGACTCCCAGAGCCAAAATACAGACATCTTCCCTGCCATTACACTGCCACCCTGCAGTGCCATGTCGGATGTGGAGCAGTCTTGATACACCGCAAGTGGTGGCAACGGATGGTGCCGCAATGGTGCCACTGACGATGTACCCAGCAAATAATGGTTAATAACGGCGGTGCATCGTAAATAATGGGGCTGCAGTTGTGCCACTGATAATGTACCGTGCACATGTTGGCAGAGTACCTATAGTAAATAATGGTACTGAATGGAGCTACCATTGCTTTATTCTGAAGCCGAAAAAGATAGAGAATGGTGCTGGAATTATTCTAGTAATACAGAGAATAAAATTGCATGGAAATACAGAATAGCCGAAATATGCACATTTTCATTATATTTATTTTATGCTCTATTTGGATCAGATAGTTGGCCACAGACGGGCCAACAGGCCCATTTTTCTAGACAGCAGCCGCGGCCCAGGCTCCAGACTTGTTAGAGCTATTGCCGAAATGTAAAAAAAAAAAACTGGTTGGTGAGGGCTCTAATACGTTAGGTTAGGTTGGGAAGGAAAGATAATGGAACACTGCCGCCTTTGAAGCACCTAAGCGTTGACATTTTATAGGTTAAAGAAAGGGCGCTTGATGTTGAGGAGGGCGCTGTTCCCACTACTTGCCCCATTCAATAACTGTCAAGCTTTCATGTCTCTCTATATTAATATATATAATAAAGCTTCGATCTGGTACTTTAAATAGGGTTTTCAATTATTTACGCTGCAATAAGACTAATATTAACCATCTAGCTTTATAAGTTGACAAACATGTGGTTAGTGGTTACCATATACAGGCAATAATTGGAAAAACTACACGAAAAGCGACTTCCAAAAACAGAACTCAGTAACCGCAATAGTTACAGCTAAGCATATACAAGGCAATCTAAGGGAAATTTAATATAATTTTTCTATAGAGCACTATTCTAGGAAGAAGACTGCCATTCGCAATAGTTAGAGCTAATTCAAAATCATTTCGACACAGGGTAATTTCCAGGGAAGACACAGTTCCAGCTAGGATCTGTATGCCAGTGTAAGGGAAATTTGAAATAATTTCACCATAGCGTAATTTCCAGGGAAGACGACGGCAATCTGCAACAGTTCATTATCCCCACGTAATTACCTGACTCAGACACACAAAACAATGGACTCAAGACACCTTTGTTTACCTGGCTGCGCTTGCAAAATGAGTGCCGGTTTCATCAAGGTGAAGTAAGCCAAGAAAACCCAGAGCATTGCAGAGATCAAATTAGCTCGACAAACACGGAATGCAAGTGAGTTACACTAAGCAATAGGATATGAGAAAAACAACAGAAAGGCACATCGCAAGCAATTATCGGTTCACTTTTTCTAAAAAAAAAATGCTGGTTTCGTTAATGTCAAGTAAGAAAGGTTCAGGTAGGACTCGAACGGAGATATTATGATCATCTAAAAGAAACATGTTGTAAACACGTCGGGAAATCCCAGCCCGAGACCCACCAAGTCCCAGCTGGGTGGACTGGATGTGACATACAAATTTACCAAAAAATGGCGAACGTGGACCAAAATTGGTAGAAACCCTGCCCAGGAAACCTAGGCAACACATGAGAGTGGGACTGAGCAGTATAAATCCCGGGAAGAGATTCGCTTTCCCCGGGTAGACACTTCCCCAAAAAAGCTAGGACGGACTGACACACATCCACGGACACGGCGAAAACCATGCATTTTCGCAGATACTACGTACGAAGCAAAAAAAAAGCACAAAAAACTGGTTTACGGTTTAGCTTTGAGGCGGCCGATAACTCTGTTAGTGTAATCATGTCTTTACTTCTAATGCCGATAAATACGATTCTAGCTATACTTGTTTTAAATTGGGATTGACGAAAGGCTACGTTTGTAAATAATTAATCTAAGTCTCCGACTTATTTTAACAGAACTTAGTTTCAGGAATAAAGATGTACATCAAAAAGTATGAAGATAACTATATGTACTTAGTTGTTGGGTAGTAGTGAAAAGATCGGTATCGAATCAAAGATTCCAGTTTCAATAAGGGTCACCTTTATTAGCGTGCACTGGAAAGATTCAAAGATAAACAAGTGAAAATGAAAAACATGTAAAAATGAAATACAGGTAACTATAAAAAAGTTGGACATTGGACGGTCACAATCGTTGCGGAACAAGTGAAACGATATCTGTAACCGAACCCGAGAATCCAGTTCACCATCATTCAATGGAGAGACTACACGAAAAACAAAATGAAAGAAAATGTAACAAATAAGGATGGTCACTGTATGTAGTTGTGCCAGTACAGCCAATATAGAACCAGAAATTGCAGTTCCAATAAAGGACGTCTAGACCATTGTGCAGTGGAAAGACAACAGGAAAAATAATAAAATCACTACAGTTGCAACAACCCGCCCGATAACCTCCAAAGCAACACGATACGGGGATCCCGCTCGTCAGTCGGCCTGTGACACCCGTCGACCTTATTTTGTTGACTGGGCTGGGTGTCCTCCAGAGCCTTCTTCGTTGTGGCGCGTACTGTTTAGTGAGACTTGGAACAGAGCATGTCCGTGTTCTACTCTCCTAACTTCACTAAAAACAACTCAGCAGTGACGAAACCGAACCGTGGAAGAAAAAAAATCCGTGTTTTACCGTCTTGATTTTATTGACAACGCTGTAATGACGGAAGACTAATTCGTTCCAGCTCGTACGATTTGGTGCACCACGCAAGAGCTCCTGCTAGGTACCTCTTTCAGGATTCGAACACTAGGGGTCGCACTGAAGTAATTTCCACAAGTGTCACCAGCACAGCAAGGGGATATTTACGAACACCAGGGGTCGCACCGCAGTAACTTCCACAAGTGTCCCCAGCACAGCACGGGGATATTTACGAACACCATGGAAGGGTCGCAATGCCGTAATTTCCACAAGTGTCACCAATACAGCAAGGGGATATTTACGAACACCATGGAAGGGTCGCAATGCCGTAATTTCCACAAGTGTCACCAGCACAGCACGGGGATATTTACGAACACCAGGGGTCGCCTGCAGTAATTTCTACAAGTGTCACCAGCACAGCACGGGGATATTTACGAACACCAGGAGTCGCCTGCAGTAATTTCCACAAGTGTCACCAGCACAGCACGGGGATATTTACGAACACCAAGGGTCGCCTGCAGTAATTTCCACAAGTGTCACCAGCACAGCACGGGGATATTTACGAACGCCATGGAGGGGTCGCAATGCCGTAATTTCCACAAGTGTCACCAATACAGCAAGGGGATATTTACGAACACCATGGAAGGGTCGCAATGCCGTAATTTCCACAAGTGTCACTAGAACAGCACGGGGATATTTACGAACATTAGGGGTCGAACTGCAGTGATCCCGACAAAGACAGCTCTGATAAAGACAAGGTCAGGTGAAAAGAAGAGGATTCCCGTTCCAGGAAGCGTTCCCACCTCGCGGCGGATCGGGAATTTTATGGCGCATTCATATCACGAGTGGAGAAAGAAAAACAGACCCAAGAGCAATAAGTGCACGACATTCATGCGATCACGATCGGTGAAATGGTGCATCGATTGAATAATATTAAATTTAGAAACATTTCCGGCGCGATCTACAGCCCAAAGCTGCATGGCAAGCATGTAAATATATATAGTTTTTTGTAAATAAAATTACGCAAAAATAAGTAGGTATATCGAGCTGTGCCGTGATAAATATATAGTGTATGGTATGAGCGATTTAACAAAGTAGATATACTGCATTTTAAACTATTTCCTACAGGCTCTGGAACCCGAAATTCCGCATACGCGTAAATTAATACAGGATATTTTGTTGGTACAAGTACATTAAGAATGAAATATTCATTTATGTATGTATAGAAGAATAAACACTAAAATAAATGTTCATCAAGTTACTAGCACTGTGAAATTGTTTCTATTTCTTGCATGCTGCTCAAACCAGAATTCCCTACCATGCGTTAGTAGATCAAAATAATTAATATTGTGGGTATATTGCACGAAAATATTCTTCAAGCAATAAAAAATTAAACAGACATTCTGTTGAATTCCGTGTGTTTTTAGACTACTTCCTGTAGGCTTCACACCCCGAAACTGTATGATATGCACCAAAATATCAAGTTTGATCAACTTTTATTAGCAATAATTTATAACAGTGATTACAAAAACAAAATGGACATTCAATTGCACTACTTTATTTCCTACATGCAGTTGGATGGCACAGGCCATAATAGATCAAGGTTATGAATCTTCCTACCAAAAGAAATAAACTAAAGAATGCACAGAAGATAAAACGAGCATTCTACGGAGAAACTTGTATTTTACGATCAAAACTTGCACGTTCTATAGCAGGAACTTCATTGTATGTTCGCAATATTAAAACATATAACTTGATACAAAATAATTAACCAAATAGATTACACGGATTTTTGGCAAACAAGCAAGGATAAATAATAATGCAATGAATGCGTGGGTTTCAAACAGCTGTTCTATAAAATAAGATAGGTGTATATAGCGTATATTTTTATATACATTGTGGTATGTACTTGATAGAAATTTGGTAAGGTATCATATTCATTTTGGGAACATTTTTTTCAGGTTTTATAGCCAGGTATTGTATCATAAGATAACATGTAAGGAAACCTACAAAGATGATGCTTGCAATAAACGAGTTAACGATAGTGTTTGACATGACAGAATATTTACATAGCTATACGTAACATGTAAGTATACGGTAGCTATATCAAATAATATGGCCACGCGGTACGCAAAGCATACCGTTTGCTTGTAAAAAAGTTTATTGTGAATAAATGCTGGTCAGAACAGGTATTAGAATTTATACAGAACTGATATTAGAATCTCAGACTGAAAGTCCTACAAGCGTAGACCTCTACGTGCTTACGACTAAATTACATGATATAAGCTCTTCTTGAAATACACATAGGTACTAGCTACAACTAGCAGAGGTGACTAGTAAAAAAAACTGCTATAGTCCCAGAATTTGATATACGTGTAAAGTAACTCGGACGTGGTAGCTAGATCGCAGAAGTGAGAGAAAACTCCAGAATTTCATCTACGTATGCGTGAAATTATCCCAGGCGAGGCGACTAGACTGCAAGCACGAATAGGCCCAGATTTCACAAATATGTCAAAATAACCAACAGCATGACTAGATCGCATATTTCAGAATAGTTTCAAGAATACCGCGCAGCGGGAAATCTATCAGGCATTGTGACTAAATCACAGACGTCAGTGGTGTACCCCGCAGAATTTCTATCAGTTAAATTCCCATGAAGGTGAGAAGCCTTGAAGGTTTCGGCCCCCAAATCCAGCGAACGTTCCCTCGCTCAAATGTCAACAGCGGGAACGACTGTGGCTTTTCGATATTAGAAATCACAGCCAATGCGCGGCGCAGAAGGTGAAGGAGTCGCAGATATCGAAACAGTCCCGTTATTTTATTTTCAGACGAAAACGAGGGTAGGTTCCTAGACTGGACCAAAGGAATGTTTAAACATATCCTACTTACCCTAACAAAATTTGGAGCCGCCGCAGCGCTGCACAGAAACTGAATTACGGTTTTTTATTCTACGGCGGCCCTGATTTTTGGTACGGTAGTTACATACTTATCTTACGTACTTGAATAATTTTATCACTTTTCATTAAAAACACAGGGAGTAGTAACATACACATGTAAAGAGCCGTTTGCTTAGTGATGGATTATTTGAAAATAAAAGAACTTTTTTCTTCTCAGAAAAAAAAAACACCAACCGACGGACTTTATCAGGAAACGATGAAGTGTAGTTTAGGGAGAGTCCTCGACCATCATTAGAGCATTCAAGTGTGAGCTAAACGATACATAGAAACAGAAATCTTGGCGACAGTAAGTAATTCATCGCAGACGCCTCAATGTACTTTGACAATGAGATATAATGCATTCGCAAAATTTACGGACATTTGCAACAGGATTTGATTGAAGTTATTTTCGCACAGTGAGCCTTCAATTCCCCTTGAATTAACAGCTTATATGCTTATAGCTTATATGCGTTCAGCCACATAAAGCAATAACGACCCTGTTATACAAAGTGGCTAAATATGGGTTAATTAATAAAAGAACCACGAGTCCCATTCCCATAAGATCTCGGTCCACTGTAATCGAACAACTGCCATGCAATACACAAAACTACCTTCCGTCGCAATTTCGACAATTGGCAAATGTCAAAACAAAGATAAAAACTGCTCGTAGAAAATGGCATCGATGGGCACAAGGTCGCACGTGACCGAAAATATCAGCAACAATTATCAGCAGCGTGACAGTGTCACGACCAGGCAGCACACGCAGGCGCGTGTCACAATAGGCGACTAACTGCTGTCATAAATGTCAAGGAGGCAGGGGGTCTTAAGCAGATAATAGGGTTAACCGGATACGCTTAACCATAATAATAATCTTTGTAATAATACCGAGCTTTTACCAAGTACTGATAGTGGACATGAACATTATAATAATAGTTTCTAAAACAAGTTTTAATGAAGTAATGAAGAGGAAGATAATAATCATAGGCCAAGTAATAATAATAACGGCAAACTTTTATTAGTCTTACTCTTATTAGTCTTTATGTGGGACAAAGAGTGAGGCATACCTTGCCACTAGAGTTAGATTTGATACAAAGAATGCCTATATAGTGTACTACCATTACATACTACACTGCATCGCGGTCCACCGTTTGGCCCCTGTCTGGTAACGGTATGCGCGGCCATCAACTGCACACACTGAAAGTTTTGCAGCCACGCTATGACGGCCTTGCCTTTAATAAAGAATTGGCAGAGTTTTCTATCCTGATCTGCAAGACTGCGATGGCATTATCTTGTCTTGAGTTTGAGGCGGTCAGTAAACTTTTGACCTCAGTAAATTCACAAACTGGTGGACAATAAATTATATATTATAATAATAACATAGAAATAAAATGAATTACCAGCAATAATGACGAAACCAAAATGTTACGGAGTGTGCTCTCTGCCAGGAACTGGTTCCTATTAATAAACTGTAGCACAGTATTCGAGACAGACATTACACAGGATTAATAAATAACTTAAAAATATCCATTCAAGTCACATTATTCAAGGAATTTATTTACGAATTTGCTTATTTATAATTTTAGTACATCTCTCACTGCTCCAAACGGAATAACGATACGCTAACCTATAAGAATAAATTTATCGCTTTCCACAGCTAACATAACTGACACAACAAAACCTATTAACTCCTTCCGTGTTAAACCTCTATATTATTTCCAGACATAATAGGCCTACCTATCTCTTCTACACTAAAAGACTAGAATTATTAACTCGACAGAGAAGGTGAACTTAATCGAATCGTATTAAATGACGGCAATTAATGTCACGCTTACCATGTATTTGCAAAATAAAAATAAACAGCTTGCTACTAAAATATAGGTTCCTCCTTCTGGAATAATGAACAGAACCTATTTCATACTAAAAAAAAGACATATTTAACTTTGCCGTAATAATACACAAAACCTGATTCTTGCTAATCATATATAATTACCCACTCGGAGCAATAGCAAAAAAAAAACCTCATGCTACAAATATAAAATACTACCAACACCATGACTCACCATAGTCCCACAAGTTCCATCGATGACAACATAATTGTCGTCTACGCAACATTTTCGGCTTATTTTGCAATGGCAGTCACCGCTTCTGACTTCGACTCTGCCCTGCAATTACCTTTTTTCTAATACTTTTTTCAGTCTTTTTGGGCGACTGGGAGACCTCTAAGCGCAGCGTCAAGTTGACTGACGCCATGAATGGATTCTTG
>LQNS02278070.1:9250097-9267308 GCA_001587735.2 Parhyale hawaiensis
CAATGGCAGTCACCGCTTCTGACTTCGACTCTGCCCTGCAATTACCTTTTTTCTAATACTTTTTTCAGTCTTTTTGGGCGACTGGGAGACCTCTAAGCGCAGCGTCAAGTTGACTGACGCCATGAATGGATTCTTGCAAAAGGTGAAAAATTAATTTCTATCCAAAGTTTTCTGAGTAATAAACCAATAACTCGCGTCGCAAATATTTTAAACGAGTAACAACATGATAAATGTTTCGCATATTTACAAAAATAAGAACTCTAAGGCAGCAAGACCCTGCGAGCAATGAAACTTAACGAGTAGATACAAAGAATTTCAAAAATATCACATATATACTGAAAACACAAAAAATAATTGATGCCTAACGATAACTATGATAATTATCCTACACTAACGAGTTCATGATCAATAATGAAGCTAGCCTAAACTAAACGTTAAGGTTGCTTCTAAAAACTTGGCACGGCAGATATGGATAACATGTAGTTCTAGAAACGGGTCAATACTTACATAACTATTTCAGGAACATGATAGCTCATACTACAATTGGCTGCGTTCATGAATAATGAGGGTTTTTTTAATTAACACAATTATGAAACAAGCGTGGCAGAGCAGTTATAAGTCCATAATTACTCAAAACGCTAACATAATGTGCGAGTCCTCTACAGATTAGCTATTAGGCAAAGGATGACCTTGGGTCACATTAGTAACATGTACTGTGAATATAAAAAATTAGTTGATGCAGCAACAATGAGCTTAATCAGACCTTTTACTATATATCTATCAAGAAAGATAAGGAAAAATTTGCCTGGGTACAACCCCTACAAGTACCTTTATCCTGCAAAAATTTTCGTCTTTTTTACTAAACGAAGATAGCGAATTACTTTACCCATATATAAATATGCGTGCCAACCAACAATTTCAAATAATATTTGTGACGTTTTAAGAACGAATAACTTCCGGGCTAGAGATTTCTGAACACGCAACTTTCTAATACTTTAAAACGTCAGTCCTGAAACCAAATGCAAACCAATTATTAGCTCAGCTATGAAAAGATTCGCTCGGTCAAAAAATCTTCTTGACGAATGACAACTTGAAATAACGTAGAGCCTGCCCAGGAAGGGTACCTTCTCACTTTAGGCGAACAGTACATACGGTATTCAAGAATACCATAAATGTTCTTCTGTGCTGAAACAAATTTCTATCTCAAGTTACTTTAGCTCCGAAAACGAATTACTTCAGTCAAAGATCTCAACAAGTGAAGAGTGGAAATCATTTTCGTCACCTGTTCATTCGCACCGATCGATTGGGAACTTCCATCTTGGCAACCACAAAACCGGCGTAGCGGAGAGCTCCGAGGAACCAAGAAGAGGCTCCACCTTCACCGAAACCAAAAACCGTTTTGGATTTTTAACCCTGCAATTTTTGAGTGTGTCTCCGCACCACGCTTGCGGTGTCATTAGACTTAATTACCAAACCGTTAGGTGCCGATGACACAGCACATTTGTTACGGGGAGTAGAGGTTTGCGGCGCAAGACGCGTGCTCTAAACTTTGCTCCATCATGCATGTGATCATAACGAATCCAAAATTATTCGTTGTGCATCTTCCAAATGTTTTATGCAACTTGGCCTAAGCTCGTTTCTTCCCATAGTTCCTACGCAGTCTTAACTTTGATCAAACGATCAATATCATACTAAATTATATTATTCAATTACAGCTCATAAATGTTTGTAATAAGTTATCACCAAATTGTGGCTCTTACGTAGTTGTTGCGAGCTCACCTTTTCAAATCATTTCGGAAAAATTATCATAAAGTTCTTTCTTTTTCACAATCATCACCATACTCACTTCAGATAGTTACACTGTTCTATTTCAAGCAACATATTACAACCTATCATCAACAAATACGATGCATAAAAAATAGGATAAAAAAGTAAAAACTCTATCAAAACCTTGTTTCAGCTCCATACATCTCAGTTGCTCAACCACAGATATTTTAATTATCAATAACTTGTAGATACATCTAAAGCAAGTAAAAAGGACGTGAGAGGTAAAGGCAAGGAACTATCGATCGATAAATTCCCGACAAGCAGCAGAATAATACAATAAAATGCTATAACTATAATGCAATACGGATAATGCTAAATTTAAACTAAAAAGCTGTCATAAATGTTAATTATGATGACGGACCGTAATAAACTGCTGGACATAATTGGGGATTAATTGAAAAACTGTAATAAATGTTAATTATAGCTCAAAAGAGTATATAATATGATACAGCGAAAAGAAATAGATAAAATGTAACCTTGGAGTCGGACGTCACAATTTAAACTAGAGCACTCTGAGAGCGCATACCTCCGCCAAGCGAAGCAACGGTAGCAAAAAATTCAAATTGGCTCTGAAACCATAAATTTCTTTGTATAAACTCCAAAATCTAATCATTTGTGCCTTTTGAAAGTAATAACAGCTTGGGCAATTTTCTTGAAGAACCGTTCATAACTTTTTGAGTTATACTGCTAACAAACGTTATGGCAAACATGAGTCAAACATACAAACGAACAAACCGATCTGCACCAAAATTTGATCATTTATGTCTTTTAACATTATTAACAATCTCTATGAATTCAATAAAGATCCATTCATTACTTTTTGAGTTATTGTGCTACCAAGCACAAAATTAAAAAGAGTGACAAACGAACGAACAAACAAACCGATCATTACCAAAATTTGCTCATTTACTCTTTGTTATATGCCTAACAACTCATGTTAATTTCATCAAAATCCATCCATAACTTTTTGAGTTATGGCATTGAGAAAAATGAGGCAGACAAACAAACAAACATGCAAAAAAGGATGGACATATCTTCAGCAAGAGTTAATCATCTGTTCCTCCTAATATACCTAACAATCCTTGTAAATTGTCCAAATCGGTTCATAACTTTTTGAGTTATCTTGGTGACAGGCAAACAAATAGACAGACAAACACGACGCAAACATAACCTCCTTGGCGGAGGTAATTACGATAAGTATCGATTCCGGTGTGGGTACCAACTATGCGAAATCTTTCAGACACGAACTGCCGAGCCCATCTGCCAAGTGCCTCTCTACTCTACCAAAAAGTGCAACCCGGCTCGAGCTCTTCTGTCGTCACCCCGCTCCGCAGAACGTGACTAGTTCAGCGGTAATGAACAGCGAGAGTTGTAGCCAAAGTTCAAGTTTAATGGTCCTGCCAGATGCGTCACACTTCCCTTACTTGATCCCCGTCCTAGCTTTAGTTGATCAGTTTCAATATTTGACATTTACCCATGGTAGTAGACTTTTTTGCCTATTTCAGATGATATTTAACAAATTGAGCTTCCGAAACGGCCAAGAATTGCGTTAGAGTATTTACCGACAAGGGAATAGTATTCGAAGTATGCAAAGGAGAACAAGGTTTCATATGGGAAAAAATGTATTATCTGACAGTCGTAAACGTGTCGATGAATAGAAATTCGGTATCAGTGCAGTAAAACTTGGCAGATGTTTGACTCTATATGTGTTAGTAGATAGAGCGCTGCACGGTACTTGGCATCATGCGATTCAGATATCAGACGGTAGCTATGAATCTCTGCCATTATTGCCGGCTACCGATTTCCAAAACTGGACAACAAACTTGCCTTAGCTTTCCTATACACAATTTCAACCTTACAGCAATCACGCTTTAAAGAGTACCACAGCTGATATCATCAGCGACTTCCAACATTTTAGCCGCAGTTTCCTACTTCAAATAACCCATCGTGGATAACTAGTCTTTCTTCCCTAATTCTCAGTTACAATTAAAAAACCACCACATCCCTTCTAAAATTCTCGCTTTCCCCATCTCTTCAGAACTACCTTAACCTTGTGTAAACCCTCCTCGCCATCCTAGCCCGATTCAAACACGCCCTGCTTCCTTTTCGCTCTGCCAGCCCCACGCTTCACACTCACACAAAGACCAAAAGAGTTCAATGCAAAGATGCTTCACGTCAAGCTAGCGAAGAAGATGCCCTTAATTCCCATTAGAAGCGCTCTCTTTGTGTGCTCCAAAGGGCAGGCTGCGCGCAACAGAGGCCTTGTGATCGAGGAGAAGAACGAGAGATGGTGAAGTTCACATACGAGATGGTAAACAAGAACGTAACTACTTGAAGTAAACGAAAGTATAGACCGATTAAATGTGCTCTGTGGACAGACCAGCGCAAGAAGGTGAACTTAATGAAAGACACTAAACAAGCATTGAAAGTAAACGAATTTAGAACCTGTTCAAATGCGCTTTATTGAAAGACCAACGCAAGATGGCGAACTTCAAAGAAGGGATATGAAAGAAGAAGATAGTTGAAGTGAGCGAATTAACAAACAGTTCAGATGTGTTTTGCTGAAAGACCAATGCAAGTTGGTGAACTTCAGATGCGGGATAGTAGGGAAGGAAATAGTTAAAGTGAGAAAAATTGCAAAATGTTCAGATGCACTTGGTTGAAATAGCAGCGCAAGAGTGTAAAATTCAGATACAAGATGACACACCAACATTATATATGCTTGTTGTTTAATAAATTTGGAAAGTATTTGAAATCTTCTTTTTGTTGTGAGTAGCTTACCAAAAAGTCAACGAAAACGTTCAAGTATGAGATGGAGTATAAGAGCATATTAAAATCAAGTAATTCCTCCGACATGGAGGTCATGTTTTGTTGGAGTTGGTCTGTCTATCCGTCTGTTACCGAGATAACTCAAGAAGTTTGGATGGCTCTTTATGCAATTTACATGGATGGTTTGTTATCGTAACAACAAATGATTAACTTTTGGTGAATATCCGTTCATGAGTATGTTGGTTTATCAGCCCCTTTTGCTGGTAACAATTGAAAAGGGTATTGAAGGATCTTCATAAAATTGCACGAATTGTTAGGAATGTTACCTACTAGGAGCAAATCACTAATTTTTTGTGATGATTTATTTGTTTCTATGTTTGATTCATGTTTATCAGTAATACAACACGAAAAGGATAGACGGATCTTGAAAAAATGCAAAAGCTATTTGAAATGTTCTAATAAGAGGCACAAACGACCAACTTTTGGTGACGATTAAATCGACATCCTGGTTTTAGGACAAATTTTATTTATTTTCGTTAACATTGCGTACCTTGGCGGAGGTATGCGCCCACACAGTGCTTTTCTAGTCAAGAAATTCTTTTAAATCAATATTTGTTCGGCGCACAGACAGACCAGTGAGGCATGGAGCAGCCCTAACAGGGGATGGAAAGAACGAATGACGTTACTATATTAAAAAATTTAGAAACTATTATGATTTACTTTACGTAGCGGCAAGTGAGAGGCAGAGGGCGAAGCAAAAAACAAGAAATGGCAGGTGATGGTGGGGGTGAAAACTTAAAAACGAATTAAATTTGCTATGCGTAGCAACATTTTCGAACATCGGTAGGGCATTTTGGTTGATGTAGCTCTGGGTCAAATATTGTAGCCAAACTGGATGTTTCTTGTACCGAATGCCGGGCTAGGAACTATGCAACCGCACCCTCAACTTATAAACAGACGTTCAGTAAGCACGTCGTTCCGGATACACAGAAAAAAGTACTTAACTTGAAATGACGTGCAAGCTGAAACCCCACTCATAAGCTGACGGTTCGACTACAAAGCGAGACATCGGTATAACAGGAGAATGATACCTTTATGGGGCGGTTCGTAACTTACATAAATTATGTACAATGTCTCGACAGGCCGACAAATTAAAACCGAGATTTCGTACTTTTACGGGGCGGTCTGTCGCTCGCATGAATTATATTGTCTCGACAGGCCAGTTCCCGACTTCTCGACTACGACAACCTTAACTGAGGTCTCGACTTTCATACTACTTTATTACGAACTAGAGCACTCCGACAGCAGGTACCTCCGCCAAGCAAGACAACGGTTATAAAAAATTCAAATTAGTAAATTGGTTCTGAGACGATTTTCTTTATTTCAACACCAAAGTCTAATCATTTGTGCCCTTCAACAGTGTTAACAGCTTAGGATCTGTTCATTATTTTTGAATATGCTACTAACAAGCATCCAGACAAACATTAATCAAATTCACAAACGAACCAACCTACCATTACCAAAATTTAATCATCTACGATTTTAACATTACAAAGAACTCCTGTAAACTTCATAAAGATCCATTCATAATTTTCTGAGTTATTGTGCTAACAAGTATAAAATTAAAAACAGTGACAAACTAACGAACGAACCAACAAATCGATACAAAAATTTGGTAATTCACTCTTCGTGATATACCTAACAACTCGTGTAAATTTCCTAAAAATCCGTACATAACTTTTTGAGTCATGGCATGAGAAAAATAAAGCAGACAAACAAAACAAATGAAAGGACGGATCTTCACTAAAAGTTAATCATCTATTCTTCTCAACATACCAAACAATCCCTGTAAATTTCATCAAAATTCGTCCATAACTTTTTAGTTATCATGGTTACAGACAGAGAGAGAGAATAACAGACAAACATAGAGACAGACAAACCCCGACGAAACATAACCTCCTTGACGGAGGTAATAATGTCTAGACAAATTATTTCCCGATTTTTACTAGTAGACTAAAACGGCAACCAATTTTTCACTATAACTAAAACGGCAACCGATTTTTCACGAGTAGACTAAAACGGCAACCTAAGCTCAAAATCTCGGTCTTAAGAACCACCACTACAATAATGCTGCAGTCTAACAAACCAATTTCCCAGTTTGTTCACTAGTACCCTAAAATGACGATGTACAACCAAGATCTCGATTATCAGACTTCTACTCCAATCCTTCTATTGTCACAGAACCCGAAATTTCGATTTTCTCACGAGCAACAAACTTTCATTTTCAGTGATTCGAACCTTAGGAGGAACAACACAGAATCCGAAGGTCGGCAGAACAAAGCCAATTTGGGGATCGTGAGAATGCGTGCGATCGTCACGATCTGCTTATTTAATTGAGATTTTTGTGCGTACGGCACCGGCGCAATATCCGGTGCGTGTTCGGAAGAAAAAGATCGAGGTCATGTCAGTAATGATTAAGTGGATGATGCGCCACCGGTCGAGAGCGAGAGGATGCAGGGCAACCGTGAGGAATATAGCACGTTACAGATTCGCATTTTCACGTTATGAGGAAAAAAGACAATCTCATGATCGAGTAACTGGCAGCGAGGGGAAGCAAGGCAGCCATTGAAGTGATGGAGGTGAAAATCACGAATATTCTATCAGTGGTTCACGCTTTGCTGTAAATGTTCTGTATGAAAACCGTAGAATCTAAGAGCAAAAAGTTAGGAAGATATATCCAGTATCCAGTCCACAGAGTAGTGCAAAAAAGTGTAAATAAAAAGCATAGATAGTGCGCGCAGCTGAGCGAGAGAGCACACAAGGCAGCCATGATAAATAAAGTAACAGCTTTGAATTTTTGAGTTGATTTATGTTGAGAAAAAAATAAGAAAGAAAAAAGAGTGGATTATGTGCAGGTGGGAGCGAGAGAATGTAAGACAGCCGTGAGAAATCTTGAGAGCAATAAATATCCATTTTACAGTAGATCAATGAATGACCTCCGCGCTGACATGTACTTAGTCATTACCTGAGGAAATTTCACGGAACAAAAATTTTGTCCTTCTTGATACTCGGACTAGTAGCTATTATCAATATGACGTGTAAAAGAATATTGCAAGTCGGACAGCAAATCTATGCTTAAAACAGACCCTTAATGTTCACGAGCTCGAACACGTTATTTCCTCTACATGACACTGGAACAAAAATATATTGATGAATTTAACGAAGAGACGAGAATTTTACACTGTAAAATAAATCCGTAAATTTTACGGTATTTTTCGGCATTATTGCTGCCAGTGATTTTCTTTGTGAAATTTACGGAATTCCGTAAATTTCACAAGGAAAATCACAGGCAGCAATAATGCCGAAAATTCCGTAAAATTTACGGATTTGAGTACAGTGTACAAGAGCAGGTACGTACTGCACCACCTTCGAAGCTGGACAATTCAACTAGAGCACTCTGAGAGCGCATACCTCCACCATGCGAGGCAACGGTAGCAAAAAATTCAAATTGGCTCTGAAACTATAATTTTCTTTGTATAAACTCCAAAATCTAATCATTTGTGCCTTTTAATAGTAATAACAGCTTGTGCAATTTTCTTTGAGATCCGTTCATAACTTTTTGAGTTATACTGCTAACAAACGTTATTACAAACATGAGTCAAACATACGGACGAACAAACCGATCTGCACCAAAATTTAATCATTTATGTCTTTTAACATTACTAACAATTCCTATAAATTTCATAAAGATACATTCATTATTTTTTAGTTATTGTGCTAACAAGCATAAAAATTAAAAACAGCGACGAACGAACAAACGGATCATTACCAAAATTTGGTCATTTACTCTTTGTTATATACCTAACAACTCATATTAATTTCATAAAAATCCATCCATAACTTTTTGAGCTATGGCATTGAGAAAAGTGAGGTAGAAAAACAAACAAACAAACAAACGGATGGACGAATCTTCACCAAAAGTTATTCATCGGTTCCTCCTAACATACCTAACAAGTAACAGTCCCGGTAAACTTTGTCCAAATCGGTTCATAACTTTTTGAGTTATCTTGGTGACAGACAAAGAGACAAACAGGCAAACACGACGAAAATATAACCTCCTTGGCGGAGGTAATAAATAACCATTGCCAGACTGCATGTACCGCCGACTTTCCAAAAATAATAGGTACCCATGAACAGCAGCAAGTCACAGTACGTAACTCCGAGAAAGTTGAACAAATTGCAGAACATTCTGGACAATATAACAGCATCGTCTCATTTCTTGAAATTCACTTTAGCCTATTGGCTGTGGGCGTCATCATAATGACACGGATCACTTCAGCGAAATCTGCGACTCAACACATAAATCCAGCTTTACTTAGTAACAAATTTAATAGACTAGAATTAGAGCACTCTGAGAGCGCACACCTCTGCCAAGCAAAGTAACGTTAACGAAAGATTCATATTAGTACTGATACTACGATTTCCTTTTTATCAACACTAAACTACGGTCATTTGTGTTTTGACAGCAATTTTCTTGAGCATTCGTTCATAACTTTTCGAGTTATGCTGCTGACATAATATTCTAACGAATATTAAACACAAAAACTGATCAGCCGATCCTCACCAATTATTGATCATTTACTCTTCGTGATATACCTAATAACTCACGAAAATTTCATAAAAATCCGTAACTTTTTGAGTCATCTTGCAAAAAAAACATGAAATAAAACAGACAAACAAACAATCACAAAAATTTGGTCATTTAGGCTACGCTTCAGAATATGCCTAGCAACTCATGTGAATTTCATAAAAATCCATAACTTTTGAGTTATAGTACTAAGAATATAGAGGCAGATAAACAAACAAACGTTTGAACGGACCTTCAAAAAAAAGTTAATCCTCTGTTATTCGCAACATGTCTAACAATTCCTGTGAATTTCGTCAAGATATAAGTTCATAACTTTTTGAGTCATCTTGGTGACAGACAAATACACAAACTGGCTGGAAATCCGAAATTATTAGTCTAAAAACTATGCCGAATTTTCTATTTATTTAAAAACTTGTGGGAAATCCCAAATTATTAGCCTGGAAGCTATGAATATCTTTTCTAGGTGCCTACTAAAAAACTAGTAGGAAAGTCCACCTTACTAGTTTTCAAATTAGCTATGCAGCATTTTCTCAGCACTTGAAAATTGATGGGAAACACATTATTGGTCTGGAACTATGTAGCATTTTTAAGTTCCTATTAAAAAACCGGCGAGAAATCGCAAATTATTATTCTGGAAACTAGCTATGCATGATTTGTTTAAGTTGTCACAAAAAAGCCGGCAAACAGCAAATTATTTGTCTGGCAATTATGCAGCCTTGTTCTAAGTTTTCAAATATTTTCCAACAAGAAGGGTCGCAAGCTGTAAACCATTCAAATGGCCGCGCCCAGGTCGGATTACATCACTAACGCTTTCTAACGCTCACTGTTGTCACGCTGTTCTGTAATGGCAATCGTCAGAAAAAATTACTTGTAACGAAGATAATAAACCGGTGACGGTGTGCGACACATAAACCTGTCACATGTTGTAGAACGTAAGTCACGTGATAGCGAAAGTTAACGCACCGTGTATAATAGGCACGGTAGCGTTACTATACTCGTAGTGTACACAAACAAATATATAGTAATACACATTCTGCGGATGCGACGCTTGTACAGCAAAAAATACTGAAACAATTGTGACAATCTACGGAAGGTCCTTTGCAGGCGTTTGGCTACCTAGGGAACGTTTAGCCTCTCTAGTGTACTTTTGGCAACCTCGTGTAACAAGGCCATTTCGTGTACTTTTAGCCACCTCGTGTTGTTTTGGGCACCTCGTGTAGTTTTAGCCACCTCGTGTACTTTTGGCCTCCCCGTGTACTTTCGACCACCTCGTATAGTTTTGGCCACCTCGTGTACTTTTGGCCATTTCGTGTACTTCTGGCCATCTCTTGTATTTATGACCACCTCATGTTATTTCGGGCACCTCGTGTACTTTTTACCACCTCGTATTCATTTAGGCACCTCGTGCACTTAAGACCACCTCGGGCACTATCAGCAACTAGCAGAGTGGCGTACTTTTCGGCTTCGGGTGTACTTCTCATCCTTGACAACCTAAAAAGAGCTCCAGGGCGGTTTCTGGTGTTTCAAGTAGAGGAAAATTTAAATTAAACAACTACAAAACCAGTTGGTTTGGTTATGCTATGCAGTAGTATACATTACGCATTAACTGCATCACTCAATGAAACAAAACAATAAAACACAACAATAGTTCTACAGACAAAGTCATCATCTAAAGAACGATTAAAGCATAAACCAGTAAATGAGATTGAAAGTAAACAAAATACGGCAATAGCAGTAGGGTAATAAAAACAGCTGTAAACAAAGCACTGAGAACAAAAGCAGACAAAACACAACCACAGCATTAGGGTAAACAGGAACAGCAGCGTTAAACAGCTCAGCAAGATCAAAAATAAACAAAAGAGTTACAGCCGTATTGTAGAAAGTTGAACAATAATAACTTCAAACAGAGCAACGAGATAAAAAGTAAACAAATCCCAGCCGTAGCACTAAAGTAAACAATCAGAATAATATTAAGCAGCGCAACGAGTTCAAAAGTAAACAAACCACAGCCGTAGCAGCAGGTCAAACAGTAACACTAGCATCAAACAGCGTAATGAGATCGCAAGTAAACAAAAACACATTATCAGCAAGCAAACAATAACAAAAAATACTGACCGACAACTGACTCAAAAGTAAACAAAACACAAAAGTAGCAGTATAGGGCAAACCATTAGTGTCAGTGTCAGGGTGCCGCTGTGGGTGCTGTACACCCCCACCCATTGTCACACTTTGGTCAGGGTCAATGGCTGCGTGCTCCCATGTGTGTGTTTGTGTGTGTGCACACGCTCGGCAACACAAAAGTGAAGGGGAGCTACGGAAAAATTGTCAAACAACCTAAATTGCGAGATAACATCGCGGAAAATTATTTAATAATAAAATTACGCAACGGCCTATCTTGAGTGGTAAGTTTGCTCACAATGATTGAACTCTAAAAAACCAGGCAGTCTATCTTAAGTGAAAATTATTATTTATTATTATATTGAGTAGTTTAAGCCTCCGTTTCCATGACAATGGCGATCTAACAGAGGAAGAGGCAGGGGACGTAGTATGACGATAGGAATATGGGGAACCCATGCACGAAGGTGTTACAGACAGGATCAACGGGCATGGGAACAGCAAGTCAGGAAAGATGAGTAAAATCAGAATAAAGCATGAGCACGTAGGAGTATGAAAATGGAAGGAAGCAAAGTGGGCACAAAATTGAGTGAAATTTTTGAGAAAAATTATTTGCAACGAAAATTACTAGCCAGTGTATCGTGAAACTAATTTTCGGCAAAAATTCTTTAATATTCAAATTTTCAGGCAGCCTATCTTAAGAAAAAATTGTATACAACAAAAATTACACGACAACTTATTTGGAATAAGAATTTCAGAAAAAGCTCTATAATACTAAAATTACAAGATATCCTATCTTGAGCAATAATTCTGCCTAAAATGATTATCTTCGAAAATTACAAGGCGCCACAAAAGCCTCTAATCATAACTTTACAAGAAAAAAAACACGACTTACTTTGCCCATTAGGACCGGCACGTAGACTTAGGCCTATCTACTGCATCACCTTTCGCATTTAATAGTGCTGGTGCTAATGAACGTGGACACATAAATCTACGCGTCAGCTCTATGGACTAAAATAATGTAATTAAACAGAGTACGTCAACCATCCTTGCTGCGGTAAAGGGCTGTACGCAAAAAAAGGAAAAAGAAGCATGTAGTATGCCAAGCGAAACGTATGCGTCAAGCAGTCTTTTTTCGCTGAAGACCCCATTTCACTGAATCAAACTCAGTTTAGTGAAATAAACGCAGTCCATGGAGAAAAAACACAAAATGAAACTTGATTATTTTTAGATCATATTCTTTTTGTAACTCCGTTCAGCCAATCAAATTTCTATAATAGATGCAGTGAGTAGATGACCACACTTCCATTAATAAAAAATTAATCAATAGAAATCTAATTCCGTCAAGCTTTTTTATACGAATAAGAGATGATAACTAAACTGGATCATGCAAAAGAA
This sequence comes from Parhyale hawaiensis, assembly GCA_001587735.2. Taxonomy (NCBI): domain Eukaryota; kingdom Metazoa; phylum Arthropoda; class Malacostraca; order Amphipoda; family Hyalidae; genus Parhyale; species Parhyale hawaiensis. The sequence continues at coordinate 9,262,855 of LQNS02278070.1, forward strand.
CAGGAAACCTGTTATCTGTTGTGAGATCACATCTGACCGAGTCACGGGAGATGCACTTAGAAAAAAAAAAAAAAAAATCAGTCGGCAATTTCAAAAAAATCCGGCGAGAGTTTCGGTCTGATAATTGCGCGCCAGCAACTGAAAATTTTGGACGCGCGTGGAAGTCTTCGATTTCGAAATTTCGGTGCTGTGATGCGGTACAAAATTTGAGTAAACACAAGCAAGCTGCAGAATTTCTGAACTGTGCGGTGTGACAATCGCCTCGAAATATGAGGAACATCTTCTCTAAATTTAGCAGGGAGCACTCACCGTAAAATTTAACGTAGGTAAAGAGAACAAAAGTCTACCGCAAAATTTGACGTAAGCAGAAAAGCTCATAATCTGAATTTACGCAGTGTAACAACTCCCTACACATATAATGAATACTTTTCATGTTTTAACATGTAGCAGTCTAGAGTAAAACTAGGAAGAACACGGGTGAGAGAGAACGACATTAGGGCAATCCCCTGAAATTAGATGACATTTTTTATGATTTTAACAAGAAGCAGTCCAAAGCAAAATAGGAACAGATACGGGCAGCACTTTATATTTAGGCAGTGTGACAGTTCCCTAAATATGTTATCATCATGTTTCCAAGTTTCGTAATTTTACATGCAGCTGTAGCTATCAAATTTTTCAAATCTAATAATGGAAAACGTCAGAAGCACTTCTTAGCGGTAGTATAGATAATGATTATTGTCTTTTTCCCACAGTAACAATGATTTTTATTGCGATTTATGAGCAGAAGTTAAACGAAGGAAACGGGTAAGACATTCGATAGGACACAAGCACGAAAAAAATGAAGTAAACGAGGTTTATGGTTCAATAATTAATTTTCCCGTCGTGTAATGATGGTGCAGGTGGCTTGCATTATTTAAAAATTATGAACGCTTTCACTGAATGAAAAATTTCTAATTTTGCAGAGTTCGAACAGCAAATTTAATACGACGATACAAGGAACACGATTACACTGGTATATACATAGTAGACGTGGTAAGTATTGTAAAAAACACTCCAGAGACACTTTCAGGTTTAGAAAGAAACTTTTACTACAAATACTAATTACGCATAAAATGGAGAAAGGGATTTACTAATCAGGCGATTTATACATTCGCATGGCGCAGTTTTAGCTGCGCTGGCTCAGTGGCACAGTCAGTGCTGTGTATTCTGAGGTGCCCAGTTCGAGTCCCGACAGGGCTGCTTCCATTTGATGTTACAACTCCGGAACCACCATATACAAAATTTTGTAACTTTGTTAGCAAATAGGAAGTAACGTTATGGCTATATAGTTCCACATAAAAAAATAATTTTCATGCATTTTTATACCTTCAGACCCATAAAAATATTGCCAACTGCCGGTTTCCTTCTTTCCTCGGAAAAAATTCCCAACAATAAACAATGAGCCGTCCTCACGGACAGATGAACATCCGCCGCAAACAAAAATAAACCTTCGTTCCTCCCTCCTCATCTTGGATACAAAAAACTTTACCTCTCACTGCTACACTTCTTCTTCCTTGTTCGTTGTGTCTACTCGCACCAAGAGGAAAAAAAACTGAAGGCAAAAACTGCGATGAAGAAAAAGCGCAAACTTTCACTCGAGTGGTGATGCGCTGCTGGACGGACGGACTGACGGACGGATCGACGGTAGGCCTGAGTGCATCCAGTCCGGTTTCTGAGGCTCGGTAGCACTGCGGTTTGCTGGATCATTTCACGCGGTTCGGGATGCGAGTGTCCAGACCGGCGGCGTGATCGAGGCTGGCTGGTGGATGTGCGGGAGCTGAGTGCTAGAAAGCCTACTGGTAGACGGGGATCTAGAAAGTTGACGAAAACACTTGGGTAAGAGTTCTAGAACGCTTACTGATATGGATGGAATAAAGAACGTTTACGAAAACACGTAGAAAATTAAAGGCCCGAAAATATTTAGAAATTTGGACTAAAGAAAGCTTAAGAAAGCAGATAATTAAAGGCTCTAAAACACTCATAGATATAGACCGAATAAAATTGATGAAACTATTTAGATAAGGGTTGACAACAATTACTGATCTGGACGCGAGAAACTTCATGAGAATACTTACATAAGAGTTTTAAAACTATTACTGATATGGACTTTATCACCTGTAGTGCCTTGGCCAGTATCATAGACAGGATCATTACGGTACCTCATATGAGAAGTGTGGTACACGTAGTATATATAGGTAGGTACGTACTAGCGCATTAATACATGAGGGTTCCAGAAAGTATAAGAAAATACATTACCGTGATAAAAAATATATTTATAGCAACTCTAAAAATAACATTAATAATAGATAGAATAGAAAACTTCCCAGCACAGGTTTTAGATAATTTATGAAAACACATAAATGCTCTAGAAAAAATACTAATATTCAGGAGACTCAACTCTTAGTGATAGGAACTCTGGAATGTAAATTAATGAACCTAGACATGGGCTCGGCAAAATTATTGACAACAGTTTCAGAGCCTATGCAAATGAGTATACGTTTGAGGAAAAATATTAATAGGCGCTCTAGAAAACAAATGACAGATTCCAGCAATGCGATAAGAACGCAAAGATTAAGTGATCTACAAAACCTACTCAAATAACATTGGCTCCAGAAATCCAACTGACGCGTAGTCTCGGATAGACGGACTGGAAGACCGCGGCACTAGAAGCTTCATAAACCTATCAATATCTGTCAATGACTCTAGAAAAAACAAACAAATATTAGGAATAACAGCATACCAATGAAAATAGATAAGGCCTACAGAAAAGAAAAGCTCGAGAATGAATATAAATTAAATATTACAGGAATTACAGTTTTTTGTAGGTACTTAATATTTTTGCCGATGAAATAGGGTGACATGTCTAGTAGCCATCCACCATGATAGTAGCCGTCCACTTGGCGTTAAAAACTTCCTGTGTGAAAACTAGCAGTGCTAGAAAGCCATACATAGGCTTAAACTGTAGGGTACTGCTTAGCCTACAGTTTAAGCCTATGTATGGCTCTCTAGTACTGCTAGTTTTCACACAGAAAGTTTTTGAAGCCAAGTGGACGGCTACTAGCATGGTGGGCGGGTACCAGACATGTTACCCTATGTCCCATGCGTATTTAAATGCTCTCTCCCGAAAATATTTTCCTGCGTCAATCCCCTGTTTTATTCTCACCAACGTAATCCATTTGTTTACGTTTTATACAAATAATTTATCACAAACGTAAATTCTTCGTTTTCATTTATATGTTACTTTCTTCTCACCTAAGTCTGGTGCCACGACCAACAGGTGCTCCGGATCCTCATCTTCGGAAGGGTGTAGCCGTCCTGTGCCGCTCAATTAGCCAGCCTCGGCTATAATATCACAAATTTATGCACCATTTTCTGGTGAATTTCTAACGTCCGTACCTCTGCCAAGGTCGCCAGCTCACCCTTGCCACCTCATAGCAGTTTCACGAAACGTGGGGGTGTATTTGACATTCATGCTATATCTATATTACTTCTGAGCGCCTCAGGCTGCCCATCATTTGGTCATTTCCAATATGAAATTCACATGGCATAATTATAAAATTCATACGAAATATTGATCTTAAATGGGAGAGTGAGAAGAGTATGTATATAATATTACTGCATGTACGTTATGATTTAAACCAAGGTATTCTATAAAATATACGTTCCATTCCAATACATTTGATGCTTCTTTAGAACATATATTGCTCTTATTTTCAACAGTTTTACATTAATTTTGCAATATTCTTGGTCTGAGAGTGTTTAATTCTACGCGTACGCTAAGGTAATGAATGTACTATGTGTTATGCAATTTACTAATATCCGTTCGTTCAGAGAATAATCTGCACTACATCACTTTCCAGTAAGGCGCGCAACTTGGTTGAGTACAACGACCTTAAACAAGTAATGCATAGTATTCCCGAAAATAAACATAACATGTCTAGTGAATTTAACAAATATGGTAATTTATAATATTGGCTATTGAGCTGACTGAAGGAACAACAAAACACAAAGCTTATTAGTTACGGAGGCATAATATAATTTGGATTACATCAGTTTCCAAGAGAGCAGCCAGCAAGGGTGTGTCACACACGCAACGGAAGACGCCTGATAGCGACCGACTTGCCTGCACCAAAGCCCTAATGTTCATCTTCCCGTACTGAAGGAAGCGCGTCACTCCTTGACTAACTTCCCTGACATTGAGAATACGATTAAATCCTACTGTAATGCAGCGACTAATTGCGTATTAACGCGTTTATGGCCCAACTTCTGAAATCTTACAGTAATGTAGAGAAAAAATGAACATTGACTAGGTAGCTCATTGCCGAAGTGTGCAGTAAAGTAGGAGTGGAGGCGGGTGGACAAGACAATCTTTTGGTGTCCATGTTGTGCGCGTTTGGTGGATTTGCGCGATCGAT
>LQNS02278070.1:9306534-9351680 GCA_001587735.2 Parhyale hawaiensis
GCAATTTCAAAACTAGAACACTCTGAAAGCGCATACCTCCGCCATGCAAGCATGTTAACGAGAAATTCAAATTGGTTAGAAACTATGATTTATTTTTTATCAACATCAAAATCTGATCAGTTGCGCCTAATGACAGTAATAAAGCATGTTATTTCCGTTCATAATATTTCGAGTTACATATGTTGATAACAAACATTGTCACAAACATTATTCAAACACACAAACAGACCAACCCATCATTGCACCAAAATATAATTCATGCCCTGTATATTACAGACAGGTCCGTGCATAACTACTTTGGTTATTTTACGAAGAAACATAAAATCAAACACAGAGACAAACAAACGGACGATCAGATCACATGGTAAATACCGTATATCAGTCCATAGCTAACTTTTGACTTGTGGTACTAAGAAAAAAAAAAAAAAGAGGCAGACAAACAAAGGCAGACAAACGAAAAGATCTTCACTAAAAGTTAATCATGTGTTATTTTTTAACAATTAAGCCTAACAGTCCCAGTAAATTTCATAAAGATCCGTCCATAAGTTTTTGAGCTATCTTGGTGACAGACAGACAGAAAACTTGAAAAAACCATAATCTTCTTAGCGAAAGTAATAATGCATAACGAACTTCAGCTTTAAAAAAAAAAAATGTCCAATAACTTGGAATTCTGGGTGGGTGCGGTGGATTTCCTAGTTGTGAACTACACAAAAAAGTAAATGAAAAGTAATACTATATGTGCGCTTAATATAATCGAGAGCATGAACAAAGAACTGCTCTCGATCACGGAAACATAGAACAAAAACGATGGATTTCAGGGAGATAAACAGAAAAGATGAATCGCGTGTCAAGATAAATGCGTCATCAGAAATTATCACGTCAATCAGAACGAGATCAAAGGCGGCACTACATCTAAAGAAAATGACAGAGCGTTAGGCTGAGACTAGAAATATGTTTTACACAATGTCAAAAATATAAGTTAATTTGAAAAGAAGACAAGTACGGCACTAGGGTAGGTAATACTATAAATAAAAGTTTTGCAAATTGAAAGCAAAAGATATCAGTGACAAGATTGGTAAACAGTGGCGAGGTTTATGTAACTAAATATTTTCCATATTTAACGTAAAAAATATCATAACTGGTATAAGCAAAAATAGAAAAGCAATTAAGCTGATGATAAGTAAAATATTTGCCTACAAAACTCTTGAGAAATATCTTTCGTAACATGTAAAAAAAGAAGCAGAGCTTGTGCAGAAAGCCAAAATATTTCAGACTGCTTCTGCGACATCTTGCTGCTGATAGCTATTGCCTAAATTGATTGAAAGTTAAGATATGTATTGGTACGATTGGGCAAAAATGCACAAAATTAAATTGTTGTTCAACGCCAAAATTTATAGGCCAATTGAAGACGTAAGAATGCAGGACTTGGATAGTTTTTACATTTCATATAGTTTAAATTATCCATTTCCCTAAAATGATCAGCTTATCTAACAAAACCCAGTAAAAACACCGTTCAGTACCTATTCAATGGCCAGCACGAAAAGCTAAGCTTACAAATAATACATTTTGAATATTGTCTAATAAAATAATACCCAATTACAGAGTCCAGTAATTTACCTTACGCCAAAGAAGCGAAATCTGCAGTGCTAGTTACATTTTAAACATTTACCGATGCCAATTATTATAAAAAAAAGATGCTGTATACAGTACCTATATGGGTAGTACAAAACATATTATCAGTATAGCCCAGCATTTCAGTGCGAGAAAAAGAAGCAAAATTGGCACCGTGTTACAGTTTCAATAAGTTTCAATAAATTCCAATAGCTACAATTTTTCTGAAAAAATAAAGTTCGAGCAGGAAAAAGCTACGAAGAATAACCGCCCAATACCACTAATTCAAGGTCAACAAAGGAGGCACCCGCCCAAAAATGACCGATAAATTTGTCCCCCGTAATTATATAAGTTGTAATCCAGAAGCTATAAAAAATGTATCTATTTAACGCATGAGTGAACTTACAACCGCTCTGCGTGTTTATGGTACGAGCGACGGGGGAGATGTCCGTCCGGATGGGGGAGTGAAGTATTTAGGGAGTATGAGGATGTGCTGGTAAGTTTACAAATATTTAATGTGCCGTCTTGTTCGTCTTGTTGAGTTAACTAAGCTGACTAGACTTATCTGGAACTTCAGATAGGTGCGATGGCTTCACACCCTACTGAACTGGGTTGCAGGATATAAACCCTAGTTCAATACTCTTGAAACTTTCGAAAGCTAAATAGTACTCCTTAGAATGAAGGTTTAAGATGCCTCATTGGTAATCGGGTTGCTACTTGCACTAGCTACACTATTAAAAGTGGTAAAACAAGCGTTTCGGTTTGAAGTTTTGGCCAGTTTAAGCCTAAATGGCTCAACTTCATCAAATTCGTCGATGAATAGTTCAGCGTAGATTGAAAACATTAGGGTTCAGTTACTGGATTGTAGAGCTCATACGTAAGTAAGCATGAAAGGAAAATAAATACTGTATAACTGTACAGGAAATTATTAAAGGCTACAGAGTGGGCTGAAGTGCTCACAGTTGTTCCAAAATCCACAGAGTTTATTAAGGCGTATTGGCAAAAAATTTCATAGAAATAACTAAGAGGGTGGGCGGCAATTTTCATACAAATTTACACGCGACTGAAGAATTTTTTTGTTTCATCAAGATGTTTTGTGAACAAACTATAACTGAAAATGACCAAATATGGAAGATATGCTTGAGACATAGACCTCGAAATTAACCGAACATCATCACCACAGCAATTGAGCTTTCCCACGTCAACATCCAGTAGACTCTCAAACTAATCCCACTTCATTACCATAACGATTACTTTCCCACAGCGACATGAAGAACGACAGGCTGTCAAAATTTGTCCCTGTCACTGTTTACCCAACTTTCGGGTGTTAATTACACTCACTCAATGGTGCAATTAAGGTGCTTCCAGCTACAACAGCTACGGCGTAATACTCGGTCCGCTATTAGTCAACGTTTATAGCTCCAGTTCCCTAGATCCTGGAGAGACTTTCCTTCTGGTGAGGCCGCAGACGAGCCGAGTCACGGCCCACAGAATCAAAGGCAAAGACGTGGCCTATATATAGGGAGAATCTGAAGAATCTTCACATATATTTATGCAGAAAAATTTGCTGTAATGTAGGTATTCTATTATGGAAGAAAGGATCGAAACAACTAACACTAGACTAGGGTGGATATTTACTAGCTAATCGGACTCAAAGACATCGCGTAGGTCTATTAAAATATGTAGAAGGAATCTATGTAGCCTATAGGTATATGAACACTTTCAATGATACAGAAAGCATCTAGACAAATAAGACTCTAGCTAGCTATTTATTAGTCTAGCAAAACAGAATACGCGTAGATTTATTTAAAGTGCGTATGTACCTTATTTATTTAACGAAAGAAATAAGTTTTAATATTCTGCGACTGACGAGAGAGTAAAGACAGGGAACATTTAAATCTTCACTGACCTTCAGATAATAAAGCAACGCACTGACCCATACCGTACGAGAGTTAACTGAAGATACAAGTACCTAACCTATGAGCAAAATCATATCTACAGCAGTCCTACATTCGCTACTTGTATTATCTTGTATTGTCAGGTCAACAAAATTCTGTTCCTCTCATTGAACAGTCTTTGCTTGTATTATTAGTAAAATAATACTCCTGCAATTGATTTACGTTCTCAATAACATCAACAGGTAAATAATTTTTGACACCGTTTTTAATCTACTTAATTTTACTGTAATGAAAATTAGAAAAATCGCTGTCACAAGAGCTCTCCTAATTAGCATGCAAACTTGCTCCATCACCATTTTTATTTTGCCTCTTCTACACTCACTGCCATATAGTAAATCACATTCTTAGAACTGTTTTCCAAACATATAAATATCATCTTCGACACCATCCAACTATCTTCCTCTATTTTCATGCAGGAACAGGTGGGATAACATATTTAAATACGATTTTTGTTACTATATTCTGCTAGCTGTTTTACTTTCATTGAACTCTCACACCACTTCCACTACCAAATGCCTGATCTATTTCCTACAATTTTCTTCATACAATCTAACTACGGGAGTAACATAAATATTTTTGTCTAGATCTTTTACCTTCGCTCGCTGGGCTGGTTGCGTGGGGGTTTGTCAATCTCATGGAGTTCTTCCGTTCCCACGTCGCTAGTCTAGTGTAATTTAATAATAATACCACTTTTCGTCCACCCTTACGCCAGAAGCGTGCTCCATCACACAGAATATTATTACAGACAGCCTCCAATCCCAAAAAGCCTCCATCACCTAGAATTTCATTCCACAATCCTGAGTCGGTCGGTACTAAAGTATAGAAAGTAGGCTTCCTTTACCCAATGGTTAAATCATCTTCGTTACAATGGTTAGACCTCCAGTCCCAAAAGCCTCCTCCACAACCAGCAACTTCACCCCACAATCCCCGCGTCGTTGCGTACGACAGCAGAAGAGAGAGCGGAAGCTAGGAAAGGGCGAGGCCGCCGGCCGTGATCTGCGGTGGTCCCATAGGTACTCACTTCCTCACAGCTGCGTGTGCTCGCCATAAAAGCCGGTGAGTAACCTGACTCAGTTGACTCATTTCTCGCAGAAATGGTTAGCCGCTTTGTGCATGCCATATGTAATTCACTGACCCGTTCCTTATCAAAGGATGCTCTGCTTTGTCCATGCTATATGAATTTTACTGACTCACTTTTCGCAGGAACGACGATCTCCCCAAGAACTTTGTACATAATTAAACTTTACCGATTCATATATTTTTGCAGAAATGAATTACTTTGTAGATGCTACGTGTAGTACACTGACACGTTTCTGGTAGATATGGTCAGCCGTACTATGCATGAGCACTACACCATGCACTACACTCATTGCCACATAGTAGCTAAATCATATTCTTAGTACTGTACTTAGTACTTAGCATTTTTGGTTGAACGGATCACCATATCCTTTTGCAGGAAGAGAATTTGCAACTTAGTGAAACAAGTTTCAAAGATTTTTTTTTCTGGAAGGTAATTGTACTTTAGTGATTCACTTCTCTCAGAAATGCTGCAAATTTTTGCGTAAATATATCGTGTATGTCTCTTTATGCCTCATACTAGTAGCTCGGGGCGTCATGAAACGATGGCAGATAATAATGACTTCCCCAAAACCCCCAATTTACTTCACTTTGCACAGAAGAATATTTTTCCCGTTTCCTTCTTTGATACTCTACTCAACTGGTCATCAAGAGCTTAGGGCGAATAAAGCTGTGCTGTAGAAAGAAAATAAAATTCAGTATTCATGCTACAATTTAAATATCAATCAGGCATATTCAATGCTTCATTCCATTCCCAAACATAGCAAAGCATCGCTACTTTTGGCGTTGAGCAAAGGAATTTTGCTTCCATGCAGGCTAGCACGCGGTATTCGTAAAACGACGGCAACACCAACCAACATACAAACCAAGCAAGCAACCAGCTTACAAATTAAGAAAATAACAACATTACAATGTAACAAAGTTAAGTTTTTTAGAGAATGGTCACCACCCTTGCGTGCAAACACCAGGTGCAAATTACTGACTCATCTCTATTTAAATTACTGACTGATCTCTATTTTTTTTTTCCGAAAGAAAACGCAGACAAAGCTCAATTTTTGCAGCGAATACCGCACCAGTAGTTGATCGCAAGCACTCGTATGAGAAAACGGTATACAGAAACAGAACTGAAGATACACAGTGTTCGACTGTCCCACATTCAGAACACAGTACCATCAGTTACAGAATACTATACCAACCGGATTAGGGTTCGATATCTACACCCATTACCAGACGGTATACGTGTTCGATTAGCCCACATAACACCTAGTCAGAGTGCGGTCGCCGAACACCATACTGTATTTTAGTGTTCGGTTTTCACGCCGAATACAACTAAAGCAACGCCAGTTCCACTAACCAACAGAACACTGATTAAATGTTTTTTCGGTCGCCGAACCCTATCCATATCAATGTTCGGTTCTCAAACGAAACAATGGGTCGATGTTCGGTCAACAACGGTGTTTGGCCATCCAGACATGGTGCGATACTAGGAACATTGTCCGGTCATCCAAAGATGACCGGATCCTCCCAAGTCGCACGGCCGGTTTCAACTCCGCACAAGGCGCCCAGATCGACCCACAATGGCCCATTGTTTCTGGTGCCGATCATAAAGCGCGTAAAAAGTTCGACTTTCAGTTTGCAGTTCCAAAGAAAGCAATAGAATCATTACAGAAGGTACAGCTAACGTCCTGTGCCCATTGGGTAAAGTCAAACAAACGGAAAAAAAGAAGAAAACGTACCTATGAATTAAAAAACTGAAAATATGCAGCATCGATATCTCTACTTTGAATAAAAAATCAATAAAAGCTAAAAATTAATTATACTACCGTACAATTTAAAAGAAAGGAATACAATTATTACAAAATGTACAGTTAACGCCGAGTGTCCACTTAACGCGTAAAAACAGGTGACGTTGAGTTGAATAACGGAAAATATGAACTGGAGTATCCGAATTTTAACAATAAATAAATAAACACCAAACTATAATACTACCGCACAGTCAACTATCACCAGTCGCTATCAAATCAAATTTTAAATTAGTTTACCGCAATGCATTGACAGCAGCCACTGGCCACGGGTCTAGTTCAGTGAACAGGCCCTCGCCGACATAAATGTTGTAGATACAGACGAGTAGTACCTGCCTTGGTGTGCTCAAATAGCACGAAAAATTGCAAGTTCCGTGCTGCACAAGCACGCCAAGGTAAATTCTTCTTGTCAGGGCACGGAAATGCGTGCTGGTCTTGGAACAACATTTATTATCAGTACTGGTATAGGATGCTGTCAGAGCAAATGATGAACGCTACAATTTTAATATTAAGTACCGTTCAGTAACCAAAAATTTACCCTACCGGAACTGAAAAACTACCTTAGTGCTATGTCTATAAAGATAGGTGTAGAAGCTTGGCATGGCTTTATTTACTGTTGAAGTAATATACCAAAATATAGATTAGGGGTATTGGGTTATTTTGAATTACGAGGACTCCTTCACTCCAATTAATGGGGGCCACACCTCACAATACGTACATATAGTTCAAAGTCGATAAAAAAACGTTTCTATCACTGAGAAACGTGTTGTCTTAAAACTAGCACGCCTTCCCGTGCAATGAGAAGGAATGTCCGCCTTGGCGTGCTCGTGCAGCACGAAAATTGCAGTTTGGTTGCAGAACGACTGCCCCCATGGGCAGTTATTTTTGTAATAAAATAAGATATAATAAGAAGGCAATTGGAGACCAACACGCAGGCATAAAAAAATTATTATCAGCAGGCAGGGCCTATATTATACATTTTACTCGAATTAAATTGATTCTAGAGAAGAAGAAAATCTATAGATGCACGGACAGAAAATTCCATTATTTGTATGTACGCTCCCAATGGGGTACGCACATTTCGTTTATATTTTACAAAATTGATGGGCAAAACAACATAGCTTCCCTTGTTGTTAATCAGTGTGTTCTTAGGGTTTTCTGTGACTATCTTTCGCGTTTCAGTATTCCATTATTCGTGAATAGCATATACAACTGATAGCCTTGCCAACACTGCACTTGACAGCTCACGAGTAATCCCTGGCAAAATATTCGGCTGCTCCAAAAGCTAAAGCCGAAAATCAGCTTCTAGAACGGCCGAAAACTCTGTCAGGAGTACTAGACCAAATCCCAGTCCAATTAACGATCAATTTCAACCAAAAATAAATAAATACGAGGCTGCACGACTCGACTGTAAACCACAGAGAATCGAATAAAATATTGGATGGAAAAACAAGAAAGAACGAAAAAAGCAATCAGGAACAGGACAGGTTCCCACGCGGGGGACAATCAAGTGCAAGTGTCGAGAAAAAACGCGCGTAATTATCGTCTTGAGCGATAAAAGAACGCGTTGTTTCCTCTCAACGACTGCACCTGTAGAGCGAGAGTGAAGTTATTGCAGCCATTGCTTACGTCGCCTTAACAGCAACACGGGGCATGGTGAGCTATTTCAGCCACTGCCTACGTAACCCGTTTAGCAACACGGTGGTTATTTCAGCCATTGCCTAGGTAGCCTTTACAGAAACGCGACGGTTATTTTAGCTGTTGCCTACACAACCTGTACAGTAACCCGCGTTGGCTATTTTAGCTGTTGCCTACGTAGCCTGCACAGTAACACGGTGGAGGTATCATATATAGCTATTGCCTACATAGTCTCCTTCATTCAACAGCTTTCATTTGACGTTTTATGTTGTTCCATAGCGAAAATCAAAATCTATATCATAATTCTGCTTGAGGCTCCATCCATACGTCCGTCCGTACGTCCATCCCTGTGTCTGTATGTTACGCTTTTCACTATTAGCTTGGGGCAAATTTAACTTGTCAGAAGTTCTGCTTATCTCTGGGAAGAAGCTCAATAATATGTCTTCTTTTCGCTTGCTCTTCAATATATTTTCAGTTAGTTTCGAAGCAAGGACATGAAGTTCCTTTTATACGTATCATACATGCCATAAAGTAGGTACTGATTTTCATATCTTGAAATATTCACGTTGCTGAGGTCGCATACCGTAACGATCCAAATATGGGGAAATTCGTATCCAGAATACAGTGTAGCGAGCTGTTCTGAATTGCTTCATTCTAAAGCATTAAAAAAAACTGCATGCACAGCAGTGTAATGGGAAGGATAGGGAGAAACGTTCCCATGTTTCGACTCCCGTTTGCAGCAAACTTGAGGTTAGACGAAAGGATTAAGAGACAGGCGCTATATCTGGGGTAGGTTACGTTACGTTCAGGATCTGTATTAGGTCGAATTAGAGTGAGTTATAGTAGTGTAGCTTTGGATTGCTTCATGTTAGAAAGTGAGAACATCAACCAACAGTGGAATTTCCACCGGTCCCGCTAGTTACTAGTATTTGATCAGCTTAGCTAGAATATCCACTGAGGCGATCAATACAGTAATGCCAGTATGCAAGTAGCCTTCCGTTTATGGCTTGGAGATTATAATAATTTGCATTGCGAGTGAAACATACAGAATATTGCGGCATTTTTTCGCGCAAGTCTCAATTTGACCCGCATGTTGCTAGGAACTACTGTCGGAAGATAGAATATGTATGGGAAGGACCCGTGTAGGGGAGGAGGGGGGTTTACGCAAAGTGACACATGCAACACACGTAGACCATATAAGTTTCCCCTGTAGTTGCGAAAACAAGCTAGGTAGGTAATTATTTAATAAACCTTTGAATAACCCGGAACATATTGGATAAATTATTACGGGTGAGCTGAATGCGACGTAAGTAATTATCCGCCGCATAATGTATACCCGGTAGCCACCCGGCGCATAAGTAAAAGGTATGCCATTGAAGTAAATGAAAAGCAAACGTTTAAATAGGTCAAGTAGATAGGCAGAGGATGAAATATTATGGTACATCGCAATGCAAAATAGTCCAGAAGCAAAGAACTAAACAAAAAAAGAAAACACAAAAACCATCGGAAAATCATAACGTAGTAACTACAGATAAAAGTAAAATTAGTTAATTCAATAATATCAAGCTCGTAATAAAAAAAAATGAAAAAGAAATTACACCTACACGCTTACAAATTTCAAAACGTTAAATAAAATAAGACCAAGAAGGGTAACAAATTATAACTCACCCAGAAATGAAAAAAATCTAGGAATATAAAAAACAGAGATCGAAAAACATGCGACACATCTGCAAACTACTCCGGCCCCTCGATAAGACAATACAAAAGAAAGTGCACAGCTTCAGGTCTGACTAGAATAGAAAATCAAAATAGCCAAAGTCATCCCGCTGGCAACACATGGAATACAAACAATAAAACATAATTACGCAGCTGTACATCAAAACGGTGTAGCAGATTAAAAACAATGAAACTGAAATAATATTGCAGGACAGTAACAAATTAAAGCGGTTGAATTAAAGTTGAATTAAACCGTCCAGCTGGCAACACAAAAAGAGCAAAAAAAAAAAGTCACAACATCTCCGCAAATCAAAACGGTGAAGAAGGACGAAAAAACACACGAAGGAAATAATACGGGATCCGGTATTAGTTACAGTGAAGAGGTGTCATTTTCGCTTGAAAAATTCTCAGTTCAAATTACTGGGCACCGTTACGGTTCAACAGGTTAAGCATCTCCAGGTTTAGCGGAAACGTGGCCGTTAATGAGAGCAGAAGGAGAAGATGCAGACGGTCATGCAGCTGCAGCAACTCAAAATCGAGTTTGTAACCTGTTCTCGATCGGCCGAGAGTCTATCTATATATGTAGATCTGTAGCGGAGCGTGGGAAGCGATCAAGGTGTATTTGGGGGCAATGTTTTCTTGACACCTATAGCTCGGATTCAGATCAACAATGTTGGGATAAAAATCCGCTTTTGCTATTTACTCTGGCAAGGAGGTTATATTTATGAGAGCGTTTGTCTGTCACAAAGATAATTCAAAAGTTATGGACGAACCTTCATGAAATTTACAGGAATTGTTATAGGTAGGTATGTTGCTAGTAGGAACAGACGACTAACTTTTGGTGAAGATCCGTTTAACAGTTTGTTTGCTTATCTACCTGTTTTTTCTTGGCAGCATAACTCTAAAAATTACTAATGGATTTTAATAAAAGTTGCTGGAAACGTCTAAATTTTTGTGATGATCTGATAACCCGTTGGCTGCTTGTTACAATGTTCGTCAGTAACATAACCCAAAAAGTTATAAACGAATCAACATGAAATTTGCAGCAAAAGCGCACAAAAGAGCAAGTTTTGCTGATGATCTGTCTGTTCGTTTGTGTTTCAATACATGTTTGTCTTAATGTTTATCAAAATATAACTCAAAAAGTTATGGACGGATCGTCAACACTATCGCAATGACTAATCATCAAATATGGTGGTGATAATTGAGATCAATTCAACAATGCTAAAGTAATAATTCACTTTGTTCTTCTAGGTAATTAAGATCAATTTAGTACTAATGCATGGGTAAAAATTGAACAGATCTGAAATGCAGGGGGAAAATAAAAAAAATGTTTTTAGGGATATCAAATCAGCCGTGCAATATCAAAACACTACTTGGCTATAACTACTGAGTTCAGAACAGCAAAGAAAAAGGCAGAAATAAAACATATAGCTAGGTAACTTTCGATATGAACTACACACAAACTTGTTTAACAGCAACCAATGTCGTCATTATGACTACCGGAACCGTATACTATCTCCGTCACCATTACCAATATTAGGCTTAGAGTATCCAATCTTATGATATTCAGTCAATGTTACTGTAGGTAATAATCAGGCAATTGTTCTTCAGTACAATATTATAATCGTTAGCGATAGTTTCATAACTATTACACACTCATACATGCAATATTACATGGTAAAAGACAGATATCAATACTACGAACACAATCTATTACTTTAAAAATTTTTGAGGATAGCTACTGTTGGAGCTCGTATTATCCAGGACATATGTAATATTTAATAATATAATATCATAAAATACCTTTTTACTGACTCGTAAACAACAAAGTAGTAAACGCTCTTTTTGATACCCCTCGCCTTGTAGAACCCCACAACACCGGAAAGAATTACCCCAAACCACTTACCTACCCTGACGTAAGATAAACGCCGTTCCCTTCTCCCCTGCTATAACAAACCTGTGGCCTCACTTAGGGAAGATAAGGACAGTGGCGGAACTGAACACCAAGGCACTTTCACCACATCGATTGAGTTAATGGCTGATGAATAAATGCACGGCTGATCAACACAGAGACACATATATAATGACTTCAACTCATATGAGCACAACTTCAATTCACACCAGCTTGTGTTATTTTGCTACGTGGGTTATTGGTTCTATTGTGTTCGTACGGGGGAAAACTCCATTATCACGGTGGGGGGGGGGGGAATACAGCTTAGTGTTAAAAATACGACTGAGGAGTCGGATGCACAAAGTCCGACTCCGACACCTGAAGCAAGCCAGAGCCAAGACTCAGATTGAGAGCCCTTAACTCTATTACAAACTCGGTCCTTCCTCTAAAGGACGTTTCGAATTATGCAATACCTATGAGAAACCGACATTTCAGTCGGCCATTGTATGTTTAAAAATGTTCCACTAATTCTGCATGACAGCGAGTCTGCGACTTAGATGAAAAGGACTCAGCGTTATTTTTTCTTCTAAGCGTCAAACTAAGTACTCATTTAACAGCAGATACTATGGTTCTAATTCCGCAATTTGAGTATCAATATCGAAAATCTAACATCTACATAAAATCCTGGGCTTGAAACTACCCTCAAGAGAGGCACATAAAACATATCCATTTTGAAAATCTTACTAGGAACAAAAAAACTGTAGCCTCCTAATTCAGTGGCTAGGAAACTACCCTTCTATAACAGAGATAACATTATGGTTGCTTGAGTGACTTCAGTGAAAATAGATAATATTATAAATAGTTGTGTTTATCTAGCACGGAATTCCTACTCTCCTGTAGCAAAAAATACCTACATAATTTCTACTTCAACGAACACCGTAGAATCATTTCAAGTCTAAACAGATACCGGTATTTCTCTTGGTTTAGCTCTCTTTTCCGTGGTAATAAAAAGTCCTAGTATCTACTTTAACAAATCTAGGACACAGGTACTCTTCTATGTCACACACCGCGTTTTGATCTCTCTTCGGAGTCATAAGATGGGTACCGGTATCTCTTTAATTATCCAGTACCAAGACTATGCAATGTTCAAAGCGCATAAAATATTCAAAACACACAGCTAGCTATCACAGTTTAAAACACATAAAATATTCAAAACACACAGCTAAAATGTTTCGTAAAACATAAAATATTCAACACCAATTTCCCTGGGCATATCAGTGTCCCCTACAATGGCAATCTACGTCCAACTTCAACTACCAAAAATTGCATGTAATCAGGGTAGAAAATACAAACAGCGCCTGCAGCGATAGGGGCGCGATGCCACTTCCTATTCAGTGCAAATTGGAACACGATAAACAAATGGGGCAAGATAAACAATTGCCTTTAGGGGAATTAATGACCTGTGAGTTAGTTGCAGCTGGGTCCTTCCTGATAAAAATGGAATTTATGAGATTCGAAAATGTTTCAGTCTGCACACGAATAATAAAGTGTGCAAACCATTTCAGTCTGCACACGAATAATACAGTGTGCAAACCATTTCAGTCTGCACACGAATAATACAGTGTGCAAACCATTTCAGTCTGCGGGGAATCAACCTGGTTAATTAGCAATCAAATAAAACAAGAAATTTACGAGATCCAAAAAACTGTTCGTACACGAATAATAAAATCCGTGAATTGCTTCAGTGAAATAAAAATAAAATTATAAAATAATGATAGCAAACAATTGTTATCAAATTATAACAATTCCATCTGTGAATCGTTTCAATATACCTAGGTGCTTAATTGTTAGAGAGTTATTTTTTATTATATAATAAAAGCCTAAACAAAGAAGCTCAGCGAAGCACGTCTAGCAGCCTAAATGTTCGCGTTTAGCCTTTTTGGCCGCTTTAAACTAAGTTTTTCACACTATTGACACTAATTACAAAGTGACCAAGCAGGCAGTAACGGGCTAAACTGACTAGCGGGACAATTATGTCTAATATTCTTCTTTATATTTTTGGAAGACGGTTACGGGAAAGTCAAAACAGAGATAAAGAATAAAGTGTTATAAGAGTGACTTCTTCACACAAATTTCCATTCAAGGCTAATAACAAAAACACAGCAGTGGTAACAGCTCAATTGACCCTGCAGCAGCAGCATGACTTAGAAGCTTGCCTATACGTAGCAACCTACATTTTCAACAACGGTATCATTATCGTTACTAAAACTACACTTCTGGACACCAAGAAACGGGTAGCAAATACCAAATGGAGTAGGTAATAAGCAGCCTCTGGACATCCGAAATATAGCTAAGGCATATTAATAAAAAAAGAAATCTTGGCTGATTTGAACGCCTGCAGAACAACACCGATACCGGCAAGCACTGCATTTTCACTATTGGGACTCAAAAAGCAATAAGATCAAAACAATAATACGAGTAACTACAGAGCACTCTGAGAGAGCATACCTTCGCCAAGCAAGGCAACGTAACGATATGAAAAATCCAAATTGGTTCTGAAACCATGATTTTCTTCGCCTCAGCACCAAAATCAAATCATTTGTGTCTTTGATATTAAAAGTAACTTGTGCAGTTTATGGGAAGATCCGTTCATAACTTTTTGAGTAATCTTGGTGACAGACAAAGAAACAGACACGCGGACAAAGAGACTGACAAACACGACAAAGACATAACCTCCTTGGCGGAGGTAACTACCGCCATAGAATATTTCATGTCGAAGCCATCGCGTTAGTGGAGGACGCCTAACACTGTGGTAACGATAAAATCAATGCACTTGATAGCGAATGAAAATAAAAAACAATAATTACAGTAATCAAAGGACTGTCAGTAGGACGAGTATAAGATACCTACACACAACTAGTTCATAGGACGAGCAAAAGATAGACGCAACTAACTACTAAACGTCAGAAGGGAAAACAATTTCCCTGGAAGCTAATGAAGACTCAGAGCTGTACGTCTGCAGGAGGGAGCCGGACAGGAAGACCGGGGCTTCCGGCAGGTGGGAAAGAAAGTGCAGTAGTTGCCGGTACGGTTCCGGTACAACAGCGTCCGGCGACCGGTAGCATCACACAGTCATTCTTTGTCAAGGAAGAATCTTTGTGACACATAGGCATTGTTTACCAACGCTGTAGGTAAAAGAACTGAACGGTGGTGGGTAGTCAAAACAGCAAAAGTTCGATAGGATTTCCACAGTAATATCTTGCTAATTAGTTATCGTGAACGTTATCAATATTTAGTTATCAATGTCGGTAGTTAGCCTAGTTATCGATTTTTAGTTAACTATAGATCGCCAGTTATAGATTCTCAGCAGTTATTTATTATAATTATTAGTTAAGGCTGGTAAATTGTCGATCGTTAGTTATCGACTGCAAATTATCAATTGTTAGTAATCATTCTCGATGATTCATTATCATTAGCTACCAATGGTGAGTTTACGTTTTTGTTAAGCAAGAATTTGGGCCTTCTCGGCAACGATATCGATAACAGATAAACTAAAAAAAATTATCGCTATTCAAACCTTACGTTTCCACAAGTGTGAATATGGTGAAACTCGATACGCAAGAGATCAATAATATAGTGCCACTATATTAGAACGCAAGCCCTTTTACTACTACAAATAATTTTTTGCACTTCTACACTACGGTGTACAATCTTTAAAAGTAGCTGGTATCTACCGCCCTCCCATATGCACTCACGTATAAAAGCAAATGATAAAATTCTCGTATTTTTCGAAAGAAAGCAACTAACTATTCGGGAGAAAAGTAGCTCGTTAACTAATTATTGGCGGCCTGCACTTCCGACGCGGACAACAGGCTTGAAATGAGGTGCCGAGATCGTCCGCTCTGCAAAATAGACCAAAAGAAAGCGTGAATGCTGCAGAATAATCGGCCCAGCACCACACTATTTCAAATTGATTGAAGACGAGAAAAAAGTTAAAACAGGCAACAGAAAAGAAATGAGGGCGGTAGGTAGCAGATAAACTTGAGTTAGAAAAAATAGAACAGAAATTTGACAGGGCCACGATCAATTTAAAAAGTTCAAAATGATAAAATTCGTCTCCACAGTGGAATTAACTTCAAGAGACGCAATACATCTAATTGAAGATACTGATGTATACGGAAAATGAGGATATGTTTATGTGTACTGTATCTTCATAAGGATACATGTAAAATACCTATATTCGCACATAGGTTTACGTAAACATTGTTTTAAACAATGCTATTGCAGCAAGAGACCGACGTTCCATCTAGTGACTAACTTTTTTCTAAACATAATATTGGGCAAGCCGAATTCGCGACGTCGATGTAATTGGAATAATTAGAGGGCAGAAACAAACGTTCCCGCGCCCGATTCTCGTGTGCAGCGGGCTTAACCAAGGCCACCTAATAAAACATTATTAAGGTGGCGCTGGCTTAACAGGCACTTCGCTGCCAAACATAGACTGCCCACGGGACGCGTACACGCATACAAAATACTGCGGAATATACTACAACTTCGTTCTTACTTTGCGACAATGGGCTACATACAACAAAATTTGACGTCCCACAGTGACAGCCTTACATACAACGTCATGAATAACTGAGGACAGACTTAGTTAAGACCTCCCTCCCCTCCCTGCTCAGAGAAGTTGGGGAGGGGGAGCTTTTTCTGCTGTCCATTAGCCCTTTAAGGACCACTGGGCCTCACGAGTCCCATTTTGCAAAAAATTAGGTTTCTAAATAAAGAAGCGACCAGTGATTTTTGGACCTATGAGCGCCGCGACTATGAGACGGAAGTCGGAGGACTACAATTTAAGACTATCTCCAAACATCTGAGAGAAACGGAAACTTGGTCCATAAAGGGTGAATTGGGGGAGTCTCCTCAACTGGGGATATTATAAGGTGATGATATTTTCAGCTGATTAAGAACAAAAAAAGTTCATTAAATTTGCCTATAAGTAGGTAGGTACCTGTATATACCTAGTAAATAATAAATACCATTATATGTACTAGGTAGATATGTGGCCACGCACAAGCAAATACGTACAGGGATACACTGGACCGCTGCCTGCGGCATCATTTTATCAGTCAGCAAGCAGCTGGTAATCAAACACAAAGGTACAAAAAACGAAATTAATGTATGCACAATTTATTCCAATTTTGTAGAGATAGCGGAACATTTGCTATTGACACTTGCTTAACCCTTTACCTAGCGGATGAAAAACACTTTTTTGTTAACAGTTTGAACCATAGACTACACGATGCATAGGTATGTATTTTATAGTCTATGGCTGAACCCTTTCTGACCCAGACTGCACTCTCTCGTAACAAAGGTCCTTTTCCAGTAGGAAAACAGCAGGGAAACAAATCATTGTACCCCAAATGGTACAAAGCGAGTAAAACAGGGTTCAGCAAGCACTTTCACTACTAACCATATACCAGCAAATGTATTTTTTGAAGTTGATCAATGTTTCTTTCTCGGAAAACGTTGATAAAGTTTACCATAGTATGTAATGGTAAAGTTATGCCAGTTAATGTTAACTTCTTCTACAATACAGAACATATGATTTCGTTTCAACGATAAGTAGCTAGTTTATATCGCGCATACAAATATTCACTACACCGAGCTTGCGTAGCGAAGAGTAAATACTTCAAAAACTCGTAGGCCGGTTTCAGCCGTTTCGGTTGGTCGGTACACTCCGTTACGCCGTTACGTACCGGGACCACGGTACACTCGGCCCTCACTGCCGCGAAGCACGTAACGAGATAGCGAACGCTAGGCAAATTGGTGCAAGGAGCAAACGCTCGGGAGTGTCACGAACAGCTCTCGTTTGCATTACTGTACTACCGAAATTCTGACTTGCAGTTTACATTACTGTTCTTCCGATTGTGCAGTGGCTGCTCTACAGGAATTTGCATTACTGTACTTCCGACGTGGCAGTGGTTTCTGTACCAGAGCTTGCATTATATTGTACCGTACCTAAGAAATTCCGACTGACTTACAGGAGTTAACATTATTGTACTGCTGATTGTACCGTCATACTGTACAGAAAATTATATGACTGTGTTTTTTATTGTACAGTCGTTTACAACTCGATAATTCAGGCCGTGACGAATCATTAAACACCTTTAAAACTATTATTTGACGCACCAGTATACACAAATTATATGGGACAGTTCAACAGGCAAATGCAGTAGGCACAATACTGTGAAATGGGATGACTTCGGACGCCGGGGGTGATTTCGGACAAAAACGGGTAAAAAGGAACTTACTGCAGTGACAGGAAAAGTATCGAAAGTTGGAAGGAAACTTCTACAGTGTAATAAAGGTTGGTATCTCTGTAGTACATCACTAGGCCCACACTCAAACTGGACTAGCATAAACACAGAAGAAATGCGTTTTCTAAACAAAACAAACAAAAATATCTCGGCAAACAAAACGTATTACTTCCTGTGTTTGTGCTAGCCGAGTTTGAGAGTGAGCCTAGTGATATACTAGAGATATCGACCTTTATTACACTGTAGAAGTTTCCTTCTAACTTTTGATACTTTTCATGTCACTGTAGTAAGTTCCTTTTTACCCGTTTTTGTCCGAAGTCACCCCGGCGTCCAAAGTCACCCCGTTTTATGGTACCTATAGTATACGGTATTAGATGAAATAAATACCTACCCATTCCCAATCAGAAATTTATAGGCATTAATCCGATGCTATCGGAAACCGTATATTGTTCACTATTTTCTCATAGGCAGTCGGTAAATGCCTTTAAATTTTCGACTGGGTTGTAGTATTCAATAACTGATAAGTCATAAATCAACAGGTAATCAAATGAAATTGCAATCATAACAGATGTAATACAAAGGCTATATGCTCAAGAAAATAATAGAGAACGAAAAACAAGGAAATTGGCAAGTAGGTATGACCCACTTGAATACTACAGGCCTACGAAATAATTTATAGACTAAAATCAGACACATTAGGATGCCTACCTCTCGGGTACGCTATACCTACGTCTACAGTACCAACATTGATTCACCTCCTGTGACGAGTCAGTCAATCCATGCAAAACAGCTAATTCGTGTATGAAGAACGAAAAAAGTGAACAAAAGAAGTACCTACAGTTATAAAAAAAACTCACCTGGCGTCCGACAATCGAGGTGGCCTCTCAGAGTGGATTGCTGGTCATGGGATTAATATTCTTTAAATGTCTTTGTTTCACTTTAGCAGAGCTCCTATCTAAAATAATAATATGCATATTTTCGACTAATAGTACAGTACTCTATAGCGAATCAGTGTCACACACACACACACACTTCTATGTGCAGTAGGTAGCTATATGTAGTAAAACCTTACGTACAAGAAAGGTCGGATGGAGCACGTCCGGGTTTGACTCCGACTCCTCAGTAAAGCAAGTCTCGGGCTAAGACTCCCTGGACCCCCCCCCCATAAAAAACTACGACTCCTCTCGACTTAGACTTTTTTTTTTATTTTCTCGAGTTCCTGGTTACAGCCAGTGGAGTAATACAAAGCTGTATAGTGTTCAGCGCGTCTGTTGTGTGTCAGTCCACTCAGCCTTGGAGGGTCGCGGGCTGGAGGTCCCGTCGTCTTCGCAGCGACGGCTCCAGTTGTCGCCAGTGTCTGACTCCGCTACCCAGGTTACAGAGAAGCTCGAATTCGGATTCTCAAGCACTGCAATGTATTCGTTGTCAGGTACCTCGGCGTTGCGTGCATAATATCCCTAAATTGTCTCTGCCACATTTCAAAACAGTTCGTACTTAAATATCGGTAAATTCAGGAAGTGCTGGCGTTTTTCTGTTGGATAGTAATTCACTTTAAAACCGCATGAGCTGCTTTGTTGGCTACATGATGATACTTTTTCTCAATATTTTCGACGAACTCAACAGTTTATCATCGTTCATTTATATTCATACGGTATTCATAAGGTCAAAATCCTCACGTCACAAACCTAAGTAGTAATCATATATTATTTATCTTTACGTTGATAGTTCTTTGAATTATTCACCAGTTTGTGATGCGTCTTGAATATGCATACACGAACACTACAAAGGGCTAACTGAAGAAGAACATTACAGGATGCAATTACCGAACACTAAAGGTTCAACATCATAAGTAAAGTTCACATCACAAGTAAATAAATAAAAGCGAATTTGTATTCAACTACTATTGGTTTGGAGGTTACAAATAGGCACGCACGTTGTGCTTACATTTTTATTTTGGTTAGGGATAAACATTAACTACGCGGTGCGTATCTAGGTCTATAATTCCTATAACAAAAACAGTTCCGCGATACAGACCGGCAGTTTGTTCCCGCACAAAAGGAGTGACTCAGTGAGAGATACGTCCAATTCACTCGGTTCCTAACAAAAAGAATGAATGTAGAGGATAACTACCAATAATGATCACACTTTAATCAAGATCGTACACTCTATCACTACACATTGTCTCTGAAAAAGAATACGTATAAAAATATTATTATTGTGTACAATCAAGCTTCATAGTTGTTGGATGTAGGCGCTAAGGGCCCAATTAAGGCGCTTAAAATACGAGTGGAATTCAAAAAGTTTGCGGAAAATTCATTGCGTATCCACTATCCAAGAACGCCAAGTGCTGTGAGATATGGTAGCTGGCATCCGACCGCTATACATGGCACAAGTTAGGTCATAACAAATGGTTTCAACGATGCGATGGAAGTCCTCATTTTTGTTAATATCAAAGTACTAAGAATTATTAGCCTCAAATACGCTGTCAAAACAAAGGCCTAACATTTGTTTCTTATTCGTTTGAACGCATCGTAATTACCACTCACCCCACAGACATCAAGGCGCAGGAAAATTTGATATATAGTAACGAACTTCCAGCGACTTCGATACCAAAACGCTTCATGGTGATGCTCAAATGAGTAATTGCTCATTTACCTATTCAAGTGCAGTAACTTACGTCAAAGTTGGTGGAATGAATCAGCGGAGAAGAGGACCACACTTGCCAGAGCAATACATTTGCACGTACGCAAGAAAGCTACAATGTATGTTAAATATTATCAGCAATTCAGCGAACTTTTTGAATTTTCCTCGTATGTGTACAGGCACACTAAGGGGAGGGGGGCGATCGACAGTACGTTACAGCATCAGCCTAAAGAACACTGAACGGTCAACTTATGGAACTATAAAGAGTTGAGTTGGGGAACACTGCAGAAAAGTAATTACGGAATGAAGAGTGAAATGCAGAACAGTATAGTACCTATAGCCTATAAGATATAGTTTAAGCCTCCCTAAATCGGTACGAAGTTGTTCTAAGAGAGGAAAAGGTAGGGACATATAGTAGGTAGGTACCGTAGGCCAGGATAAACGCACAATTCACTTGGGAATGGGCCTATTGGTTCGTCTACTTGGGAATGGGCCTATTGGTTCGTCTACTTGGGAATGGGCCTATTGGTTCGTCTACTTGGGAATGGGCCTATTGGTTCGTCTACTTGGGAATGGGCCTATTGGTTCGTCTACTGCCGCCTATCTAATCTAATGGCTAAAGTAACCAACAGGGTCCTCATAGCGGCGCTGCGCCCCATAACATCGGATGGGCGAACCCAAATTACTTAGGTAACCCTATGGGCTATGGTCCATACTATGCCCCCTGAGGAGGAATTGCGAATCACTAAGGTTAATTTAGTTTTTTTTATAGAAAACTAAAACGTTAACTTACGGAACACTAAAGGGTTAATTTACTGAAGGTTGATTGAGGAACACCAAATAGTTAATTTATGCAAAATTTAGGTTTACGCTAATTACAGAAAGTGATGGGTTAAAGTATAGGCTACCTTACTCTTCATGTACAATATAAGCCCAAATTACGAAATTTTCGAGCTCAATTTACGGGATTCTCGACTTCGATCTACGGATTCTCGAGTTCAAATTACGGGATTCTCGATTTCAATTTACAGGATTTTCGATTGCAATTTACGGAATTCTCGAGTTCAGTTAACGAGATTCTCGAGTTCAATTTATGGGATTCTCGGGTTCAATTTATGGGATTCTCGGGTTCAATTTATGGGATTCTCGGGTTCAATTTATGGGATTCTCGGGTTCAATTTATGGGATTCTCGGGTTCAATTTACGAAACCTAACTTATTTAAACTACCTACTGTCATCCCAAAAGATACTTTGCATTTTGTTCCTACTCCGGTAGCAATCTATCAAAACGTGGGCATCAATAAAATACTTAATTTACAATCAACGATAGGATCGACTCAACTAAGGCCCTAGTAACTAGCGCAAGGGTTTTATTTTTCATTGCACTCTTTACCGTGTCGTGAAGGGAACACTGAATGAAGAATTCACGGGACACTTGCTTGAACACAAGTGCTGCTCACACTATGTTGCCAGACTGTAATTACGTTCACTGATCAATACCTGGATCAATTGCGGCAAGATCTCTGCCACATCGTTCAACCTGGCAATGGGATTCAATAATTCATGTTTCTACACACCGTCTGCATAATTCACTTCCCCAAATCAATACCCGCCAGAAACAAGTCGCAAATATCGCACTGCTGCAGCGAAAATAACACGAAAGGGCAGGAGACACAGGTAGGATGTCTCAGGTTTCAGTCAGGCGGCGCGGAGCAACTGCGTATACAACCTCCCACCTCAACGTCTGATCTTGCACTGTCTGGAATTCGGACTGGAGTGAAGACTGCTGCATCCTGCTGTGCGGATGGATGATTTCGGAAGTCACCGAACTTAAGAGTTTGCATGCTTAAGAATTTCTCCCCTGCTGAATTTCTTCCCGTCGTTGTAGTCACAAAATAACATGCTTAATTTGTGTAATTCTATGAGTATTTTAGAATCAAAAACTTAAGTCTTGCAATACAGCATCAACACCAACACGAACGTTATTTATGACGAACGTTCCTAGGCAAAGACGTGGATAAAGGCGGATTCACACGAAAGTCTTTCGTAAGGTATAAGAACACCATTATTAATGTTCTTATACCTTGTCGTTTGGTCGTCCGACTGCATTACTGGGTCCAATTAACCTGCGAAAAAATGCACAACCTTCCGAGTCGTAAGTCTGGCGAACTTGAAGACATGAGTAGCCTCAATTGCTGTGCCAGCTCACCTAATAGCGAACAGATTTAGTAAATTCATTGACAAATACACAGTAGTGTTTATAAGGACGCAATAAAACATTCGTGTGATGAGAAGTGTATCGTGACCAAAAGACTGGAGTGTGAACCCTCCTTGGAAATTAGAGTTATCCATAAAGACTTTTCTTTCAAGGCATCCGTCGCACTGTGTTCAAGAAAAAAAAAAACGTGAGCCCAATCGATGTGATTTTCATGTTATTTTAAGATCACTCGAGGATTACTTCCCTTATGTCCCCAGTAGGATAACCTGCAAATGCCCCCGTTCCTCCTCATGAGTAGAGAAGAAAAATCTTCAACTGATCCGATTGATACTTCATCCGAAAGCAACAAGTCATCTGCCGACAAAACTATTACTTTGGAATGAGGAAAATGTTACTATAAAGCCGATACCATCCTATACCAGGTTCTCTCTGGCATCACAAATACTTTTTATTTATTTATTTATCTCAAATCTGTTTAAACTTAGAACCAATGAAAACTATTGGCCCTATGTTTGGTGTGGTTGCATAAAATGCAATTAATGCCTTCAGAGAAAGGAACTTAGTGTTCTTTAGGAACAAGCGACTGATGCCTCTATCTGGTAAAACTGTCAGCAGCGAAGGGATAATTAGATTAGATTGAATAGCAGACAGTAGACGGAACAACTGACCCATTCCCAGAGAGGAGCCGGGACTTACGCTCCGGTTCTCTACCAGGGTGTATACGAAGTTACGAACCTCGAATACCTTGAATTTGAATGGAGCCTTGCAGGCCTTGAATGGACCTTGAGTTTTGGACATGGCCTTGAATCTTGGGAAGAAGGGAATGCTTGGAGTTTGGAAAGGTAAAGTAGTTGAACTTCCTTTAGTTAGAAGAGCTATAGATTGTGTAAACGTACCTTGAAAACCTTGAATTTGGGGAGGGGGGATCTTTGAAACCCTGAAAGAGACTGGAATTTTGGACATAGCCTTAAATGCTTTACCTTTCAAGGTTTTAAAGGTTTTCATTTTCTTAGAGTTCAAGGCTGTGTCCTGGATTCAAGGTTTTCCAGGTTCCTGTACTATGAGCTATTGCCTTATGTCATTATCATTTTGATATTGAAAAAGAAAAGAAAAAGAGAATAAACTCAGCAAAGGAGATGATCATGAAAGCTCGATTTGTTGCTTTTATTTCGAGGAGCTCTAAGACGTTAAGTTAGTTGGGACATGAAAGATAATGGATGAAGGTAGCCATTACCTTCAGTGACTGAAGATATACTTGATGGCGATGCTGGTATATGGAGATCCGTCCAGAAGGTAGCCAAGAAGATACTTGGCACTGGTATTTGGAAATACCTTCAGAGCTAACAGCTTGCCTTGATTTTACGTCGATAGCACGTCATGTTTTGGTGGCTGACGTGCTAAGCATGTCGATCTGTGGACTCCAAATAACGTTGTTAGCACGTTGTGCCCAGCACGTTATGAGACTAATACTGGCAACGTTATGACAACCTTCATAGCTACCTGGCATTGTCAATTCAGCTCCAAATACCGTTGTATCGCATGTCGTATCACAACGTGATGGCACGTTCTTAGCACGTCGCACCATAACGTGTTAGGGTTTTATCCAGTACGTTTTGTCACATCGTACCAGAGGACCGCCCAGCACTAGGTGCTGAGGACGTGCCCAGCACGTAGTTAGCTCGTTGTGATACGATGTGCCAACAACGTTATCTGAAGTCCACAAATCAACGTGCGAGCAGTTAGCTGATGTTGGCATCAGTAGACAATTTCAGTAACGAAATACTTGATACATACTAGTATCTGTAGACACATTCAGTAACGAAATAGTTCCTAGATGCTGGTATCTGTGCCTACTTTTAGAAACAAATCTTATACTAGTTGCTGGTATGTGCAGATATTTCAGTTCCGAAATCTTATACTAGATGCTGGTATGTGCAGATATTTCAGTTCCGAAATCTTATACTAGATGCTGGTATGTGCAGATATTTCAGTTCCGAAATCTTATACTAGATGCTGGTATGTGCAGATATTTTAGTTCCGAAATCTTATACTAGATGCTGGTATGTGCAGATAATTCAGTTGCGAAATCTTATACTAGATGCTGGTATGTGCAGATATTTCAGTTCCGAAATCTTATACTAGATGCTGGTATCTACAGATATTTCAGTTCCGAAATCTTATACTAGTTGCTGATGTCTGGAGATACTTTTTTTTTTCAGTAACGAAATCACAAATATACTTGATGCTGGTGTCTGGAGATACCTTCAGTAGCAAAAAGTTGAGCTCCCTAGCCGATGTCAAACCATTCACGTATTCTTGCGTAATAGCGACGGACCGTGCTCGCCTCTAATGCAATTTCACGCGACCACCAGACACTCCTCACTTCCATTGTGTTATGCGTTATTGATAACTTTTGTGCAACTGCATGGCGACACAAGTCTATGCCGGAAGGGACGGTGCGTCTTCATAACAAATGTTCCATTGCGGAGTCTGTCTAAGCTTAATCTTTCCACACGAATTGTTACAGAATATGAAGTAAGGCAGGTTAGAACAGCGGCACATCTTGCTCCACACAGTGAAGGTAAATGTAAGGTAAATCCACCTTGACTGCACACCAATACTAGGAAATCCATATGCACTGGTTCGCGCTGCAAGTGAATGCATCAGATGCGTGTACGGCTGCAGTCGATCACGGATTATCCTAGTCGTGGCGGACGTCATATAGACGAAAGGCGGGTAGACAACCGCGTCTTTTGACACTGAGGCCAGAGCCTCCCTCATTCCTCCCAGTGCCTAAGAATGGTAGATATGCCGATTTTATATGCCCAAGCATCAATGCTTTTCCTTCCAGGCTTGGGATCGAAAATTTGACCTCAAGATAACGAGAGAGTCTGCAATTCTAACGTCACCGCAATAACTTAATAAATTATTTTCTCAGCCTGGTCGCAGGGACGCCAGTACCTGTTATTGTTTTACTTTTGTAAGGTATATGATCTATTTCATTGCTATTATTTTTATTTTCCTAATGCTGAACTGATGACACTGGACGTTGCGTGTTCGCGTACCAAGACAGCTAAGCAAGCATTGCGGAGCTTGGTGCGCTGACTCAGCAGTGGATAGGTATGCACAGCTACCGTGGAGCACTTGCTTTTTCCAGAATTGTGAGGGTGGGGGGTCGTTGCATAAAATTCATAATTGTTGACGACTCGTGATCGACTGCAGCCGCATGGAGCCAGTTGGCCTATATTTGCAGCACGAACCAGTGCGTGTGGGTTTCCTGGAAGGGGGTGAGGTTAAGTTGAATTAACTTTTAAAAAGAGAGGGGGGGGTAGGTCATGGCTAAGGTTTGTTTCATTGCGGTCTGTTGCAGCCAAGCTTAAAAATGAAACCGTGACCATATCCAGCTCTGCATCATATAGGAACCACACTCTGCAACCTCAAGCTCAACTTATGAGCAGCCGTTCAACTCGCACGTCGTTCAATTTAATTACCATCCAGTGGTATTTTGTTTACCGACTTTCACAGTGTAATTGAGACATTGTGCGAGCTGAACGTCCGTTCATAAGTTAATCGTGCGATTCTGTGCTGTGACCTCGGCATAAGGCCCTCGGAGGTAGCCTGATCGTGAATATATTCAAGCATGGCGAATAAACAACAGTTCTAGGGTTCATAAGTAATTGTTAACAGCTATTTTTGGGAAACACTTCTAGTAGAGAAACTGTGCTCGGAGTAACACTGCTAATAAACAATGTAACACAGTCTGTAAACAATGTAATGCTGGATGTAAACAATGTAATACTGTCTGTAAACAATGTAATGCTGCGTGTAAACAATGTAACAGTCTCGTGAGGACATGCATGTATAGCGAGCAACACTAGCTATCCATTACATATAGCAGCTTTCGCAAAGCTACAACAGGGTGTTATAAGCCGTCAGTAAGATTATTCCTGCACGGAGTGGCACCAGACTAAAACCCTCGATATACCGAAGAAATCGGGGAGATGCTCGAGATCTCATCGGAAATTTTGTTGCATAAGATGGCCAGACTAGTCCAGTATAAACCCTACAGGTTCTGCCGGACTTCAAGCTAGTCACAGCTCAATTGAAAATTTATAGGCATTTATCCGATGTTATCGGATACCTTTCACTATATTCTCATAGGCGGCCGATAAATGCCTATAGGCAGCCGATAAATACCTATATTTTACCGATTGGGATATAAAGCGAGAATGTGATCGGTTTACAGAAGGAAGGTAAACAGGCCCAAAGCGGTCGGTTTACACGTAAATTCAGCATCTGACGATGAGTTCATTGAACGTTTACGTTATGTGGTTACAAAGAAGCGTAGAGTGTAGTCCACAAGACATTTAAAAAAAGAAAAGACACTAGAACGCCTCGTGACGAGAGACCATCGCCCGCTAAGAGTGCTGAGTCAAGAGTTACAAATTTAACGCCGTTAGTCTTGATGGCCAGTTAACTCTAATTTTTTGGCCTTTTTCACATCTCAGTCGACCCAGCTGACTGCCTGAAAGAGATTGTGATGATTGCACAACTCCTTCTGCCTCTTTTTATGTCAACCGACAAACAAAGGGACAAACAAACAGACAGACAACTGAACCGTAAACAAAAACAACATATATCACAGGTCTCGCTTCTCTCGCGGGTGGTAAATATCATCGCAACTGATATGAAAATGCGCCCGAAATATCATTACATTACACCAAAATCGCTCTAATTGTGTACGCTTCAGCAGCTGTAATGTGAGGTAAACCCTACTGACCAACAGAGGTGGGCACTGCAGCCACTTGCGGCCCTTTTGAAGGGACGCAAAAAATGTTAGAACTTCGGCCTTTTTCACTAGTGTTGATTAGCCGCAGGTTGCTGGCTCTGCTAAAGAAGCTGATGCCAAATCGCCCTAGCAATATCGGGACAGCTAAACAAAGGCACTTGATGTAGCAGTACACCGTTAGAAGCATGACTGGACCAGGGTGGGGGGAGGGGGAAAGGGTGAGATGCGGGGGCGGGGTGCTCCTTTGTTACGGGGAGCGCTGCTCCTGCTCCGGCCGTTCAATCAATAAACCGATTTGTTGACGAATTAGAAGGAATCGTAAACCGTATAAATGAATGTTAACCGCTGTGGATTACTCTCTTAAATGTTGATTGGTGCGGGTATTGGCAGCTATAAGCAATCTGTAAACAGACTTATTCTGTGATCTCTAATCTTCTTTTTCTTTTCTTGCTGGGCTGGTTGCGTGGGGTCTGTTAACTGCATGGAGTTTCCTCCGTTCTCATGCCACCAGTCTAGTGCATCTTAATAATAATAATAATACTTTTCAAGAGGGAAATCTACATGCACTGGTTCATGCTACAGATAGATGCTGCTATAAGAAGTGCGCGGTAACATTTGACAACAAATTGTCACAGCTATGGTGCCAGAGAGAGGAAAGCTCTAATGAAACGATTTGTGACCCTTCGACCATCTATACATTTTTGGTTAATGGTCAATATATGTATGGCTACTTGCCCGATCATTTTTTAAGGCTATCAATAAATTTACTAAATTAATTTAGGAGCGTGTTAGCGAAAAAATAGGGCATGTGCCGACAAAGTGAGTGTATTAATCATAAGGAAAATGAACTTGAATCAACAAATAATAATGCCATTAATATGCTATGCGATTACGATGGTGAAATCCTATGACAACTATAGTAGTTATTTATTGAGTGTATCATAAAAATACTTAGAATATTATTTAATTGCGGAATGAGTGCATCATCGCAAAATGATACTAGTAATTCAGGTACTTAATTTCGGAGTGTGTTGCAAGAAAATAAGACTATTCAGTAATGAGGTTACTGAGTATACAATAGGCTGAGCTAGATTACTAAGTAAACTAATTAGGTATAGAAGAAATATATTAAATTCAGTAGTTAATAGCTGAGTCTATCTACAAAAATAAAATTACTATGTAAAATACTTTGTCAGTTATACATCACATAATAAAAAAATAAAATTTGCCAAACAAGTTTTTATTCACTGCGTGTATTATTGAAAAAAAAAATGATGAAAAAGTATTTAATAGAAGAATATTTTAGGGATAAAGGCTATAAAAAACGTTTCTGCATCGCAAGGTGATTGATTGAAAAATGATCTTATGAACTAAAGTAGTTAATCAATGGCAGAGCTTATTAGAGTAATATAAGATTGGCGATATGGTAATCATAACACTCTCAGAGCATGTTAGACGAATAACACTATCAAACAGTGCCTACTTAACTGCTTAATGTATCTTACCCGCTATGTATATAAACGAAAAATAAGGTTGTGATTAAACATTTTGCTGTGCTTATCAAAAAATATTAAAGGATGAATACTCGTCTTGACTTAACTGCGTCAATTTATCTATAATTATTCTTCTATTAGTCATTGCAAGTTTAAATAAGAGCACTCTCTTGGTCTCTTCTAGTCCGTTGTGTACGCTAGTGACATACTCTCTTGGCTAGAAAACGCTGTGATCAAACGCCTGATGATTTCACTTTGATAGCTGTGATTCACACCCTAGCAGGCGTGATCCCAATCCTGGACTCGGATCCTTTCGCACAGTAAAATGCATGAGGTCTGCCTGGAGTAAGACGTTGGGTGCTGCCGAGTCTACATCAGTGATTGTCAGTCGGTCTTGGACGCTGTCACCCGAGCATCCGCCTTCCAATATCGGTGACATCCCGCAACAGAAGTCCAGTTTTTAGGAGAACTTGAAGTCCTGTCTGATGGGGAGTTTACATTTGAGGCGCAAAATAACTGCTTGGCCTGACTTACTTTGAGTTGGGTTGGGAGCCTGCATAGACTCAATGCGGAGTTTAGTGAAGACACAGTAGTCATAGTAGTCGGCAGATACTTCATTGCGAGCAAGCCTTGGGTGGAACTGACCCATATAGGCGCAGCGCTGAGTACCTCTGTAAATTTTGCAATTTATAAAAAAATAGAGATATTCATTGCATTCTTCTATTCCTCCTTCGGACCGAAAACCTCGAAAGAAATATATGAGCTGCGAGTTAGGTCCAACCTTGACATTGCAATCCATAAGGTGCTAACCTCGCCAGTTCAGTTGGTGTTTCATATCCGAATCTGTGATAGTATGAAATTCATTGTTGGAATCAGTGTTCGATCATGTGGAGCTGCAAACATTCAAATCAGCAGTAAATGACTTTCTTCATAGGTGTCTGGGGGATCTTTATCGCTCCGTTTTGGGCCTACCAGTTCCTTAGCGGGATAATATTAGCAAAACCAATTATTAGTAATTTATTGTAATGACGGTATGATGATAATCGCATCAAGTGAATACACTAGCGAGCGTTTAGTTTCTACGTCAGTTTAGAAATATATCGAACTGTTCGCAAGAAAAAATATTGCTTTTAATATTGGATTTCGTCTCCTGAACACATGTTAGTTCGGAATAAGTAAGCTTAAACTAACTTAAATATTTCCGTGGCATAATACTTCATTTTTAATTAATTTACTTCATCAATTTGCGTTTCTTCTTTCTTTACCAGTTCAAAACAGGATTTTGACCCTAAAAAATTTCAGGTTTAACCTAACCTTTACTGTTACCTTCAATATTTCATTTTCGAATCATACTTTAATAATTCTCCTTATTATTTTGCATTTCCCTTATTCTTCCTTCATCCCAAACAGGATTTTACCTTCCTCATTTTGAACTTTAATTACCGGTTGAGCTCTTAAAGACCAACTTGTTCATAGGTCGTCAAGTCACAAAGCTAACGCTGCCGATGCAAAGATGGCCGCCCGAACCCTCCCCGGCCGCTATGTTTTAATAGACGTCATTATTTTACCGGCTAAAATGCACCTTAATTAGAGGTCACAGGATGACTCAAAGGAGAGGTCAAGTTCCTCTCATGAAACTTTAATTAAAATAAGCTTCTAAACACGGACCTTCGACCGCTTCCAGCAATTTTACTGCTGGACAGGTCGACAGTTTTGGGGGCTGGACAAGTTGGAGGACCTTTTGGTTCTCGAAAACCAATCTTTCAAATGAAATTGTTAATCGTTTTAGTGATTGACAGGTTCTCAATGCAGTATTTTGAGCAATTTTTTTTGTCTGACTATGCCCTAGTATATGGCTCCACTTTAGTGACTGAATAATTAAAAAATGAAAATTTCAGTACGTTTACTGCATAATAATTTTATACAGAGCACTTTGAGGAAGTTTTTGTCAAACGGTGCGGTAGTTTTTGAAGTTGAACAGGTTAAGTGGACCCCTTAGCGTTTAAATATCGATACATAAAATTAAATTAGTGATCTCAGCACTTAAAATTCATAAGAAATGACTGTAGCTAAAAATTTTGAACATAAGTGCGATAGTTTTGGAGGTTGAACAGGTGGGAAGAACAATAGAAAATTCAAAAATCAATCAATGCTTAGAAATAAAAAATTGAGCAATGATATTTTATTACCCTTCTGCTATATAACAAAATATAGTGGGTCAGTTATGGCAGGATAAGGTAACAGCTTAGAGAGTTTCACATATGGCTGTTCAAATATGAATTATTGAACAGAAAAAAAAGAGTAAAATTGTTTCCTCATGGAGCAGCGTTTCCGTGTTTCAAAAAAGACTTTCCTAAAGAAGAACGGGATCCATTTGCATAGTAGCTTTATCTTACAATGCAGCAAATAGCGATTTTTTACCAGAAAATTTTCGGGGAATTTGATTACGGTTTCTTTAGCTGCCAATGAAGATCCTTGCACGCGTCACACCTGGCAGTGCTCGGCGGCAGGGTATACTTAACTACACTGGGAGAAAATTTGATGCACTTAAGTGCATAAAAAATTAGATGCATTTTTGTCCCAAAACCGAAACACGAAATGTGCATCATAAAGAGAAAATGCATCATGATGATGCATACAGGTTCCTATGATGCACTTGGTCACGTTGATGCACTTACGTGTTTCGGTTTTGGGACAAAGCCGATGATGCACCTAGATGCATCAAAAACAGGTAAAATTGATGCACCTGAAAAAACGAATTTTCGAATTACAACGGCAATCTGCGTGTTAGTAACTAACCGCGTTTCGTTTCGCACGTGTAACAAAACTACAAAGGTTTCGTTCACTTTTTTCTGTCTGCTGCGTCGACACACCAAACTACGCCATGAAACACCTACGTGCATCCTGATGCTTCTCTGTGAAACACCTTCGTGCATCGAAATGTTTCTAACCAGCGTATAAAAAGCCACCAATCTAAATAATTATTTCTTCTGTTCAGAAAAACTTATATACGTGTCTTCATGAAATTTACAGGATCATTAGGTATTATAGTAGGAGCAGACGATTAACTATTGGAGAAGATCAAGTCTACCGTTTGTTCTTCAGTTAGCTTATCAGCTTTTTCTTGGCAACATAACTTGAAAATTTATTAACGGATTTTCATGAAATTTGCACGAAATATTGGGAATGTTACGAAAAGCAAATAACCAAATTTATGTGATGAACTGTTAGTCCATTTGTCTCTTTATGTTACGTATGTCAGCAGCATAACCAAAAAGTTACCAACGAATCATCGTGAAATTTGCAGGAAATATTAGAAATGTTGAAATACGACACCATTGAGCAAATTTTGGTGATGAATTGTTCGTTTGTGTGTTTGACTAAGTTAGTCTAAGCGTTTGTTAGCACATACGGTAGCTAAAAAGTTATTAATGGACCCTTAAGAAAATTACAGGAACTGCTCAGAATATTAAGAGGCACAAATGACCAAATTTTGATGATTATCGAAAACAAACCCTTATTCAGGACCAATTTCAATTCTTGTTAACATTGCGTTACATTGCAAAGTATGTGTTCTCAGAGTGCTTTTCTCATTGTGAAGGTAAAAGTAAAGTCTACTTAGCCGCACCCTACTGGGAAACCTGTACCCGTTGGCTCGTGTTGCAGATCTAGTCCAATTGGCCCCAGAAAAGTGTAGGACTACAGTAGACCACCGATCGTCGAGAACTATGGCGCCATCGACGGAAGGTTCTCATGCAATGACCTGTGCCCCCCGATTCTCCCCATTTGTGGAGGAAAGATCAGTGCCTTCACGGCGGCTGTGCAGATATTATACAGTGTGCTGAGTAAGTACTTCAAGTACTGCAAAAGCTCGCTTGCCAGAGTTGGTATTCGACCCTGCAAGGCTCAGTATATGAGATAAGTACACTGGCCTGCCGCTACCACGGCTATTGTTCAAATGTTAACGCTCTAAATGACATTATTCACGCTTTCTTCTGTGGATTTGTTTTACTTTTACATTACTAAATACATATATTGATTTTTTCCAGAAAAAAATGTTTCCTGGGTCACTCTGTACAACCGAAACGGTTTCAGAAATGCTAATCATCCTACTTACTTTTCAGAGCACTCTCGCCGAACCTGGTCAGTCCATAATACCGCTTTATGGGGCCCCAAACAGCCTCTCCTCATTAGCGTTCCCCATAAACTGGGGAGAATTGATAATAAATGGAAGACCTCGCGTTGCTTCAGTGAAGCGTTAAAGCTTTCATCGGGACAGGCGGGCTGAAGCAGACTCTTTTATGGTAACACGTACAGGGAAATAATGAATAATAATTATAGATAATAATATTGACGGTTATAATAATGAGCATTGATAATAATAATTATTGAGAACTCAGTTACCATTACAACAATAGGTTCATATGTAGGCCTACATTTGCTTGTTTATGTGAAGATGTGTGTTTACTTCAAAAATTCTGGCGTTCATGTCAGTACAATGAAACAAAGAAATCGGCATTGCCTTCCAGTGAAAAGGCACTAGACGTGAAAATGAAGCGGAAAATATCACCGAAGACATGTCACGACGCCAGACGTCACATCTCATGCTAAAAAAGATGAGGTCATATTCTCCATAAATGATTCAAGGAAGTTATTTGCCGAAGTTGCAAAATAGTTTATTAGCAACAAATTACAGCTAGCAACATTTGCTTTATAGAAATGAGAAACATTCTCGATTGAAGAAACGCTTAAAATTTATTTAAGTGATGAAAAATAGGCCGTGCTCACAGGGCCGTCGTTAAAAATAAAAAAGAAATTTTAAATAGCTCTCATTTAACTTTTCTGAAGTGAAATAATATACTCGACCCGATGAAGCAAAAGACAAAAGT
Organism: Parhyale hawaiensis; assembly: GCA_001587735.2. Lineage (NCBI taxonomy): Eukaryota > Metazoa > Arthropoda > Malacostraca > Amphipoda > Hyalidae > Parhyale > Parhyale hawaiensis. Next base: position 9,340,580 of record LQNS02278070.1, read on the forward strand.
ATCGTATCAATGTACAAAAATCGTGAAATTCAGGAGATGTTATCCCAGTGAAACCAAGAGATTTGTTTTTATTTTTGTTTGTTGAGGGGATAGCTAGACCGTAAATGTAAAATGTCAAATTATTCATAATTATTCATAAGGTTTACACAAAAGAAAATGAAAAATTGTGCGGAAGCCAACTGTGATACTGTCACAGACTAAATGTGGTACTTTGTTAGAATTATTCTTTATTAGCCGCGCCAGCGTTAGATGTAGGATTTGCGCAACTGCTTTATTTAACAAAAATGAAAACTTCGTGGAGCAAACAGAGATGCTATCATGCATAAAAAAAGGCATTTATATTAACGAAATTTCTTACACATACTACATCAGTGTGAAATTTTAAACCGAGAGATTAACGTTAATAAAATTTTTTAGATACATACTACATACCTAGGTGTGAAATTTAAAATTTGCGTAGAGGCTTTCAAAAAAATAATAAAAAATTACTGTCAGCTAACGGGGATGTTGCCATAAGGAAGCCAAGGCGTCCATAAAAGGAGCCAAACATATATGGCTTCTAAAAATGACGCGGAACCGAGACAGACCGAAGCGGAACAGGTTTGGGTGGTAGAACATGCAGCGCGAAGGTGTCTAGACGGCTGAGTTATATTTATTGTTGGGGTCCATACTTGTAGGAGAGCAACAGCATTTCAAGTATTTCCTCCTTTTGCTCTCGCGAAAATTTACGTGTGGGAGAGAAATCGCGTGTAAGAGAAAGACAGAGTGGAAATTATTTTTATTGGAAAAAAGTAAGGGTTAGAAACAAGAAATGTAGGAGAAGTACGGTATTTAATTTGAAAAAATTCCTTGGTCAGGGCTGAAAAAATTGGTAGCTATTGCAGAGATGCTGTGTTAAACAAGACAGTGATGCAACGTATGCCGTTGCCAGAGGTAAAATTACTTTCGGAGACAAACTATGATAAAAAGCAAAAGCTCTTTTGATAGGCGGAAACCAGAGAGATAAATACCATTAGAGATTAGAATTATGGTGACGTCAAAGAGAATATAAGGTAATAAATAGAGCATAAGCATATCACAATATATAGCATTTCATTATGTTCCAGTAAGCTCTCGGAAAAATTTAACCTTTTTGAGAACCCGCTCAGCTTAATAACAAAGAGAGATTGCTCACATCAAATTTGTGTACTTGCTAGGAAGTGGATATTTCTGAGGTAATTCATTCACTTTGAAGGACAAAACATCACAGTACTATAACGCCTCGTATGACCATCACCCGCGGTGGGAGCAGATGCCATCGCCGTCATATTTGATGACAAGTTAATCCTAGTTTTTATTTTTTTTTGCTTGGGTCACATAAGAACAACCCACCAGGCTTCCTGCAAAAAACATGAACATTGTTCAACTCCTTCTACCACTCTTTTGGTGGTTAGACAAACAAATATATAAATACAAATATACTTGAATCTTCAACGAAAACATTATCACCTCTCTCACTTCGATTGCGTGTGATAACAAAGCCCAGTTAAGGCCGGGTTATGCGTTGACACAGTGAGAACCTCAATAGGTACAGTGTAACAATACAAGCATATTTTCTGAAAGTTGATACACCGGATTGCCCATATCTGTTGAATATGGTGGTGGCTATTGGTTTATTGACTGGGTTCCCAGTCAATAATACAAGCATATATATATAGCCCTCTGATTATGAGTTGATACAATAAGAACTTCAACATTATGTAGTAATACAAACTTAGCCCTCTAGTTATGCGTTGATACAATTAATTAGAACCACAGCACTGCGGAGGAATACAAGGCTCACTAATATAGGAATCCACTGTCATGATGAAAATTATTATTACGACTTAGTAAAAGTTAATGCAATGGTTACGAGCTGAAGCAAATCAAAACCCTGGAATGACGTAACGTAATACGGTTCATTTCATATACGTTGCACTACTTGATAATGCACGTTTTTCCAGCTCTCTATACGTCAGCAGTGTCGTAGTTTAAACTTTAATATGACGTAGCTATAGACTGTCCAGCTCACTGTTCTGTGCACCACAGGACAGAAAGAACGTGACGTAACAATGCAATGTTCAGTTCTGCGCACCACAGGGCAGATGTAACGTGACGTAACAATGCAAGTTTAGTTCTGCGCACCACAAGGAAGAATCATAACACGTACAGGTTAATTCACTGAAGCGACTCCCTCCGCGCAAGAATCTCATTTGAATAATCTGAATTATTAATGAGGACGGGCTGCTGTATCAGTCTAATTATGAATTATGCAGTCGATAAGGCATACAAATGAAGCTATAAAGTCAAATAAATTTGCTCACAAGGCCAAACTTCAGCATTTTTTTCTTTCAACCCCACCAGTCGTGCCTTCTTATTCTTGAGTCTATTCTGTAGTACTCGTTTTGATTTTTATTATTGATATAGTTTTGTATTTTCGGTAGATAGTACTGGGTATATGACTGCTGAGGTATTTACTACTAGTCAGAGGTCGGCATCTCCGATTATGTTCCTATGTTACGATGGCAAAATCGATGGTACGGTGGGCCATCGCCATCGGTCTTACGATGGCGATGGCAAAACCATCGCTTCATCGGTATCGGAACCAAAAATCCCCAATATTCATCGGTGATGACCTACGATGAAATAACCGTCGGCGATGGCCATCGTAGGGCGTCACAATCGGCGATGGACCATCGCACTAACACATATTAAAAATACAAACTTCTCAAACTCCACACATCGAATAAAAGCAGCATCTCTTATATCCTCGGCCTCTGTGCGATTTTCAAACCAGTAATGCTATTTCTAGCTAATAAAAGGTGCGAAATGTAAGGCCCATGTCGTTAATTGACATTGTTAGATCTGAGAAATGTAATGAAATAAACTTTGTAACCCCCGCTTTGTTTCAATGTTACGAAAAAATGAATATTTTTCTGTAGTTTTAGCCTTATTTCATCGGCATAGGAAGTACAACCGATGACGATGCTCATCGTATGCCATCGCCGATGGCATGTTCAGCCATTTCATCGGACCATTTCTTCCTCATAACACCATCGCCGATGGAGAAAATGGCCATCGCCGATTGTTTGATACGATTTCCATCGGACCATCGCTATCGCCAATGGATTTCTGCGATGTTCCATCGTAACAACGTAGTTTATCCGATGGCGAGGGTCTACACACCATCGTTATCGCATAATCGGCGATGGTCATCGTGCCAGACTCTGCTACTATTTGTACTTAAGAAATATGAGATAGGAAACTATGGAATCCTATAGTTTCCCACAAACTCGCTGTATATCAACATCTCACAGGACAAGAATATGATACATTTATTATAAGAAAAATGACAGCTAGGAATTTATTGTCTTCGCGGACACATGCAGCACGCAGCACAGCACAGTCTCACGTGACAAGAGTAAAACAGCTATGGCCCTTATAGAATTGACGTTGATTGAGCCCCGAACAGACACTGCGGACACACACGGCACTGTTGCCTGTACATCCTCATTTTGTTCGCTTCGCTACAGCGGCTGCAAGCATAACCCTGTTGGAAAATCATAGGCAAACATCCAATCAAATGTCCATAGTAGTAGCAATATCAGATGATGTCCCTTTTTTCCCATTGGGAACCTGCAGCAGAACAAACAATAATTATAATAAAAAACAACAATAACCACCATGTAATGATAAATATCGGACATTCCTCTGAGATACCTCCATTTGAAAAATGCTTTAGAAAACGCAGGAATACCAGCTAACTTTAATAATCTAATAATAATAGTAATAATATCATAAAATATCTGACATGCGCCTAATACTGTCCCATTACGAAGAAGCTCCAACACAGGGTGTTTTTATTATTACCCCTCCCCCCCTCTCAAGTCAGATCCACTATTTTTGTTGACATATTTAGGTAGAATAAGGCATTCTGAGACTTTTTTCAGGAATAACGTTTTCGCCGGAAATGCTTAGTTGCGAGATGTATGACTTTGAAGTTCCCATTGCTTTTCTATGAGAAAAAATAACCCTCTTTATTACAGGCTTGCTAGTGACCTCTTAGGAAGCTTAATTAAGTAGGTTAGGTTAGGTCACGTCAGGTCAGGTTAGATTCCTACGGAATCGCTAGCAAGCCTATAATAACGCCGGGGTTTTTTTTCTCTTAAAAAACTTTGGGAAATTCAAAGTCAAATATCTCGATAACTAAGCATTTCCGACCGAAACGCTATTCATGAAAAAAGTCTGAGAATGCCTTTTTTTTACCTAAATATGTCAACTAAAATACTGAATTTGAATGGGGGAAAATAGTAAAAGTTTACCAGTTAGGAATGAAACGCTGGTCCCATATGGTCAGAAGGGCTACTTGTATGTTCGTGGGCGAAGAATGGTGATAAAGTGTTCGATAAAGATTTAATTGTATGTGTATATATTTACCTCCGCCGGCCAAGGAGGTAATGTTTTCGTCGTGTTTGTCTGTCTGTCTCTTTGTCTGTCTATCACCAAAATAACTCAAAAAGTTCCAAACCGATTTGAACGAAATTTATAGGGATTGTTAGGTATGTTAAGAGGAACAGATGATTAACTTTTGGTAACGATATGTCCATCCGGTTGTGTTTTTATCTGCCTCATTTTTCTCAATACCATAACTCAAAAAGTTATCGATGGATTTTTATGAAATTAACACGAGTTGTTAGGTATATAATAAAAAGTAAATGACCAAATTTTGGTAATGATCCGTTTGTTCGTTTGTCACTGTTTTTAATTTTATGCTTGTTAGCACAATAACTCGAAAAATTATGGTTTCAGAGCCATTTTGAACTTTTTGCTACCGTTGCCTCGCTTGGCGGAGGTATGCGCTCTCAGAGTGCTCTAGCTGTTTGTGTGTCCACCCAATAAGTGGTCGAAGGAGTTGAACAATGTTCATGATTTTTTGTAGGGAGTCTGGTGGGCTCTCCTCGATGTGATCCGCACCAAAAAACTAGGATTAGCTGGCCATCATAAATGACGGTGATGAAATTTGCTCCCATCGCAGGTGATAGTCGTACGCCACGAGACGTTCTAGTTTTTTCCAGCTTTCTCTATCTAATGAAATATTATAATGCAGTCTAGTTCTGGAATGCGACAACAGTAAAAAAATTAAAACGCTGATGTTTGCATAACTGTTACACATTCTATAGCGTATAGAAAATTCATAGGCAATTATCGGGCCGCGCCGGATGACATCTGATAATCGCCTATCCTTTTCTGATTGGAAGCGTACAGATAACTGAGAGCAAAACCATCTCGTTAACGGACGAGAGTCGAATAAAGGTACAAAGCCTTTCATCATTAATTTATATTTTCTTGAAATTCGTCACTCAGTTCTTTCAATTTAACAGCCTATACCAAAATGAAACATAAACATGCACGTTTAGTAGCAGCTTGCAACAGAAATTTATCATTTGTTTTATTCAGCAGATATCGGTGTGAGACTCAGTACAGTTACCCTGCTGCTGTAAACCTGCAATTTGGCGAGCTCATCACATGGTTGCAGGCTCGGCTCCTTAAGGCCGGGAACAGACCGGAGCAACAAGCGACGCGATGCGATGTTTACGGGAGTCGTGTTGCAGCAATGCACGAGTGTCGCGAGGCATCGCAGTTGCGGCGGTGGGGACGGCAGACTGCTGTACCCTCCGTTACATTTTGTCGTGCAACAAATTTGTCGCGTTGCACGTCGCTTGTCTCGTCAGTGTGGTATCGGCCTTAGTAACGGGTTGCGTTTGCTGCAAATGACTGTTACTGCTCCAGTTCATTTGTAGTGATGGAAGTGGATCAGAGAGGAGAGCGAAAGCAAGCATGTATTTGTCCTCTTTTTAGAATTGGGCTTCTGCATGGGACCTCCCACTGTCAAAAGTCTAGTGTTTTCTTACCCATAAAACTTTCGGATTTTTAGTACTCTGAATTACTTTTTATGATAGGAGAGAATCAGACAGCACCGAAACTTATGATCTGTCTCCTCTCTAGGAATAGACCATTGTAACCGTCTTTTGTCCAGCATTTAACGGAACTGGTGCCGGTACCGGTATATATGATCTACTTTGGTACACTATGTGTACCTATCAGTTAGTATGGGACCTATTCTAGCTAAACTAAATTTACAGTGTAACTTGTTTACCTATTATTACCTAAGAGATATTCTTTGAACTAGGCCTGATTAGGTATAAAACTGAAGCTTAAGTTTATATTGTAATATCGTATTGAGCGAAACATAAAAGAGAGAAAAAAACAGTCAGTCTTACACAGATGTCTGTAAGGCACACAAACAAAGGAGTTACCTCCATAGTTAATCATTATTTACCAGGCACCGGTATATGCACAAGTACCTAACTATTTACCAGGCACCGGTATATGCACAAGTAGCTACCTAACACTTTCTGCTATATTTTGGAAGGTTGTTCATGCAGAAAAATTGATTGACGAATTTCTAAGAAGTGCATACCGTTATCTGGAGGTCTGATACATTGCATTCACCCTGTTAACAGATGAAATGTGAAAGGATCTTCAGTTTCAAAAATTTAATTAAAATATTCAATAATAAAATTGCATTTTTCTTCCGGAAAAAATAACTTGGATTAACAATTTGAGTAAATAAAATTATTTACCAAGCAAAAACTATAAGATCAGTTCATGAATTTGAATCCAGTCCTATAGGTAGGAATGAAACTTCAAATGATGAGATGAAGATTATTAAATTACTGTATGGCTACTGTAACGAAGTTATTACGAGCGGGAAAGTAACTCAATTAAGGAAGGAGGTTTATGCGCTGCAGACTTGAACACAACACAAAGAGACAAAAATAAAAATGAAGCCATTGGGCAGGAAGAGGAAACCATTTAGAGAAACAGAGTCGCTGAGCGCCGGAAGAAGTCTATCATGGGGAGGGAAAGTGCGCCTCCATGCCTGTGCTCTACTGAATACATTAGCCCACCTGGGCAGGTGCGTACAGGTAAGTGAATATATTGCTGTACCATCCTACCGCGGAGGTTGTATGCATTAGAGCAAAATTGAAAATGTTTTTTCCGATGAAATTTTTGGTATTTACTAGAAAACTACGGAAAACTTTTTAATTTTGATTATTATATTTGGTTTCTATTACGCGGTAATGAATTCTATCTATTATCTGCATTGAATCTTTCTATTTAAATTTATTTTATATATGTATACTTTGTCACACTCTGATCAAAACAGATAGGCGTAAATGAGGCCAGGATCGAAATGGTGGAGAAACTTGAAAAATTCCTGAAGTGAATGCATTTCTATAACTGCCAAATTTTTAATTAAAGTGTTGAAACGTCTGAAGTACATCTTACCGGTATCATGGATGGTAATTTCTTCAAACATTTAGCTACATTGAGTTCGTAATAAACAAACTGAATACCAGTTACCCCATAGACCGAAGTTATCCTGAGAGACAAAAGATACGCATAGGGACAAAAGTTACCCAAGGAGACAGAAGTTGTCCATTGAGACATACTGTAAGTTACGCCGAGAGACAATGTTGCCTGAAGCCATAAACATGTACTCCGGTTTAAGGCAGATTATCAACATACACGTAGGAAATAGGTACAATAGCCTGTACAGCAAAAACACCTAAAGATGAATGGCGTTTTGTTTAATTAATTATTTTCTGCCGTAATTTCGTGCTGGCGTGGGTCACGCATGAAGTCATCATCCACATGCACAGAGTGCGGCGAGTATGACTGCTGCGCTTTTTTAATGGTAATTAACAGTTTTTAATTGGCCATTAGATTTTAACTTAATCCAGTAATAGCTTCTAAAGCGCTACTCGCACAAGGAGTCTAACTCTTGGGAAATCCGTAGATTTTTTTCCAGTAAAATTCTGAGCGCTTTTGATCGGAAGTGATTGACGCTGTGGATGCCACTTAAGCTAGTGTCATAAGGCTTGACTTATCAGCAACTTTAGACAGAAACGGTTATTCCTCCCCGTTAAATAGTGTTGTAGGGGTTCGAAGCAGCACAAGTACGTTTTAGACGGAGGAAAACTCGATTTTACAAACCAGAGTAGTGGGTAAAAAGTAAAAACTAACAAAGTAAAAAGACAAAAAGAAAACAACGGAGTTCACAGATTTCAGTTTCACTACGAAATTTTTTTTTTTTCTGCGTCGTCAGCAAGGAACTCGTCGCCAGACGTTGCAGTCCCAAGTAAGATTTTCACTGGTTCCGAAGCGGTTTAAAAATTACATCGACTCCATCTAAGATTAAAGTTATAAAAAATATTCCCTGTTCTCTTTGTTGTAAAAACTTTAATGTTCCTGTCGTGGTTAAAAATTGTTAGCAATTCCTTTTACGATAAAATTTATTCTCTGTACTCTTTTAATGCAGATAGTTTCACTGTTCTATTTGCGGTTAAATATACTAATAATCGCATTTTAAGTGTAATATATTCACTATTCTTTTTACGATAACGTTTTCACTGTTTCCTTAACTGCTGGTAAGACGCATATCCACCATTAACTGACACTCATTCGTATTAGGTACTGAGATCACAAAATTTTCAGGATATATTCTACTTCAGACACAGTAAGACATGACCTGTACAGGCACCACACGTTGCTAGGCATGGCATTTCGAACCTTGCCAGCTTTTCGAAATGGACTTGTTCGTCTGCGGAGGCGCGGTAATGAATTTCCTCCGCTTCATTAAGAGTCGAAAAGTGAAAGTTGGCTGCGGCAGTAAAAACCACAATTCCTATTAGGTGTCTTGTTCGTTAGAATATTGGGAGCGACGCAGAGGGCATATGCAAATGGTCTGAGAAGGGAGGTACTCTGTTTTCCTTTCCATTACTGAAATAGAACTGATGAGGGACAGAACACGTATAGCTCAATGAAAAGAGGAATATTTTAATGTATTGTTCCATCTCTGAGATAGAAACGAAGACGGGCAGTGTTTGCTACTGAAAGGCATATGAATATTTCAATTTTCTGGTCTTCCCTGAATGGAATTGGTGGGGAGCAGAAGATCAAGCTGAGAGGAAAGAAGAAAATTTCAATTATCTACTCATTCATCATTAAGAATTAATTAATGAGGGACAAAAGAAGTAGCTAAAGAAAAATATGATGAATTCAATTTCTATGCCATTCCCGGAATAGAACTGGCACAGAATATAAATTTATAATTGAGCTCATGGGATTCTTGCTGCGTTCTATTCCATTTCTACAATAGTGCAAAAATCAGAGGGAGGGAAAAATTTAGTTTCGAAGATAGGCTACATTTAATTTTCTCTTCAATTTCTGGAACAGAGCTAAGATTAACAAATAATTCTGAAATGGAGAAAATTATATTTTTTATGCCCTGACATCATGATAAGCGAATCACATTTTCGATTGGTGCTGAAGAGGAAGACTGCTAGTTATGTCCTTTCCATCACTACAGTTTAATTGACCATTCTATCAAGGCAGTTCGGCCGTCGTCAAATTCCTCTATACCGTTGCCAATTCAATTCTATGGATACTCTTGAGATTTTGTTCGGCATTTATCTTAGCCCCGCCCACTACCTGTATATAAAGAATTCTCAGAAATACCCACAGAATTGGCATTGCAATAGAGGAATCTGACCATGAACGAACTGCCTTGATAAGATGGTCAGACTATAAGAGAAGGTAACGATGTACGAATGGTACAGCGAAAACAAGAAAATTTCCTTCCGTTTGCATGAAATAAATTTTAGAAAGCCTACCTCAAGTCTAGACTCATAATAATAATAATAATAATAATTTGATATGAAAACAGTCTCCTCTCTCGCAAAATTTCAAGGCAGTCACTTTACAATCGAGTTGAAACTATTTGGGAATGTAATTTTGTAACGACCCAAGCCATTGTCTTTGATGTCTTTATGATATTCCGGCACCTTACTTAGAACATTTCCAGGTCTAAAAATCACATTGATCTGGAAACACAGAGAAACAATTGAATATAATTCCCATACAATTCATAATTAATTATTAAAAGAAAAAATTGAAAATCTCAAATCCCCATATCATCTAGATTCCTGAAGTAAAATTAACTGCGTTAAAAACAAAAAATTACTTTTTATCAATGTGTTCAGTCTTTGTGGTCATTTTGTATGATGGGGGATATGCCGGCTGATCGTAAACAGATGGGATCACTCACCTTAATACTGCGGCATCATAAAATATTGGCGGGATTTAAGATTAATGGGCACAGTTTCCTGTGTGGCGGCACCCCTTCATTGTCACTCTTTAGGCTAATGGGCGAAATCTTCTTCTCCAAACACGATCATTTGGGCTATGCAGCCCATCTGTACGCGTCCCATACGAGAGAAGATATCATGCTAACAGGGGTAGATTGTATAGGGCTTGCGGTTTTTAGCGTTTGCTGCAAGGTGGAGGAAAACAATGCAGTGCAGAATAACATTAAATTGTTGTGTCGCGTTCTACGTACAAACAGCTGGAATTATATAAAGGGACAGCATGCAAGAAATCTTAGTATGAAACTACTCCAATGCAGACTCGCAACTAAACTCTAGAAGACTATATGAACCAGGAAGCAAAGATGGTAACGGGAGGGCTCGCGAAAAATTAGCACCAAAAAGTGACGTCATCATCGACGAACCTATGGCTGAGCAGCCTAGGAGTATTTTAACTAATTTCACCAGAAGAATCGTCTTAACTTGCAAAATTTATCTCTAGCGTATAAATAAATGAAGATAATATATACTAATTTAGCAATTAACTATAGAAAATTGCAGTGCATGTTGGTAGAAACTTTCACAACACTAGCGCCGAATTTGTTCCCTTTCGGCGACTCAATTTAACTTCGTTTTCATGATTGAAGCCTTATTTACAGTTCATATTCACTTCAAAGTACTATTCACAGAATATATATATATATATATCTATTCCTATTCCGATATATCTATTCTTTACCAATATATATATAAGCACAATTATAGCCAATTCTGTACGCGAGAGAAACCACAGTAACAGTTAGCCATTGCCCGAACTTTCTGTACTTGGCGACAACATTTTTCGATATTTTGCAGCTCAAGTAGCTGGCCAG
>LQNS02278070.1:9416313-9426540 GCA_001587735.2 Parhyale hawaiensis
CTATTATATTTGTATGAGTAAAAATTGTCTGGAAATAGTTGCAGCGTGCTCACAATAAAAAGGTGTTACCGCCAAACCAGAGTGTTTTTCTTAGCACCACCGAGAAATAACTTCAAAGTGTTGGCGTCCTCGTACTGCACAAAAAAATGTACGTATTTCCGTTTGTGTATGTGATGCGTGCTGGCTTCGTGGCAATAATTGTGTTTTTTTCTGTGCATAGTAAACCGTAAAAAAGCCACAGCTAAATGTAACCGGTATACTAGTGATAGTGAACTGCGATAAAAAATCGAAAATGTTTGATTATTATCAAAGGTATTCTGCTATATATCTGTGGGATATATAAACAAACTTTTTTATAATGACACCTTTGTAGTCTATTTGCTGACTCCTTTAGAAAATTTACCATCATTTTTGACGGTAAAACTGGTGCTGCGTGAAATATGAACAATATCATGTTGAGCAAACAAGTTTCGAATCGGTTTCTTTAAAAGGATATAGAGCCGAAAACCACTGCAATTACATCTGTATAAGCTGCAGTTAGTTGTTCAAATCGTGTTTAAAATTTCCGTGGACTTTGCAGATGCCTATAATCTCGTGATTCTAGTCATTCTGCTGCAGTGAGAAGTGAGTTTAGGATAAAAATTCCATCCTTGGTGTATATAGCGAAGAGTTTTCGGTCAGAAGGTAAGCATAAAATTGAAAAAGGTAGTGACTTTAAAATTTGCAAACGAAAGCCTCCTCTTTTCATAGACCACTACACGTATCATTGAGGTATAACAAATAGCCGAATTGGTCTTACAATGACCTGGAAGCTTAAACCAGTGCTATCAGTGTGGTCGTAGCTCCTAGTTTTTGCCGCATCGTGTAGGTACCAAGATTCATTTCATATAAGTTATTACTATTATCAAGTCTAAAAGTTTACTGTAATATCCCAACAGTTATTATGTCCAGCTGCCGGACACTCGGGTAATGCGGGTGGAGTACTACGTGGATGACTGGGGCTTCCACCCGACGGTTACCTTCGAAGGTGAGGCCCAATTCCCGCCGTCCGGTGGAGTTGGTGGACCATCCCCGGGAAGACCTGGTGGACCATCCCCAGGAAGACCAGGGGGACCAAGTCCAGGTTACACTAGACCCCCAACATCAGGACCAACTGGAACTGTCAGGCCACCTCCAGGCCTGTATGAGCTGCCTGTTGGAAAGTGAAGAGATGGCAACAGGAAAACGACTTCACATGTTTCAGTTCCACGTGGAGTTGAATGCGGTTAAACGTGTCGACTTCTTAACAACTTAATTAGCATGCCCTTCTCCGTTTCGCTATACTTAGAATACTATAGGGTTTCCTTAGAATATTCTCGAAAAAATATTTCAAATACATCTTTTTATTACTGGTTCCATAGAATAGAAAATTTAATATTTCCGTGTTGGAACGTTACAGTAATGTATTATGGAATACTTCTTGAAACGACTTTTTAAAATACATTATGTTTACAGTTTCTCTAGAATGGAAAATATAATATTTTCTATTGTTTTTGAAGAATCACTTAACGTCCTACGTGAATTAATAACAACGAACGATCTATGAACGAATGTTGATGAGCCGGAACAATGAACGAAGCGATATAGTCTGCATCTGTAATGTACTGCAATAACCATTTTGCTGTACCTCGAATACTACCAAAATTTGACGAATGCGACTGTATTTAATACACATATACGTTATTCATATTACACGGGACTAGTCTATTCTGCAAAATTTATTACATATGTATGTATCTCACCGTTAATGAGTGTACCGTGAACACCACATTATGACAGCGTTCATATCGCATATGCGGATATATCTTTCTATGACTGTGTGTGTTCCATGTCATAGATAATAAATACCGAATGATGAAACCTTATTAACTGCAGTAGAAATACTAGACACGATAAGTAGACGAGAAGTTTAAATCCTGCTCTAGTTAATATAGAAATCTATAAATGGGGCCGAAGCTCGTGCCAGTACTTATATTAAATTATCTTGCTCCATGTAGTAGAAGGTTAATTGTGTGGATTACAAAAAGTCGGTAAGTGGCTAGTGGAGAGTTGTTATTTACTCACGGTCATGTCTTGTAAAATTTTACAAACGCTATCACTTTAACAACGTTGACGCGATTGAGCTGCCTCATATATGCGACTAACGGTAGCCAATAAGTTTATCTTTCAATACCTAGTAGCGATTGTTACTGATGAAACACTTGTTAATTGATCAATAATAAAGATACTTGAATATATTTTGTTTAGTTTTCCTGTATCTGAATTTCCTCCCTGCTAAGCGTGAGTGAAAGATGCTGGTATAAAATGCTGCAATAGTAATTTTACGAACTTGCTATTTAAGTTACAAAAAATAGTACCTTGCTATTAGCGGTGGCTTATAATAAAGACGGCGTGCATAAGGAACGATTTTTTACGAGCGAGTTTTCTTAACGAGCAATGCTGTTTTTGATGGTTTTATACTACGTAAGGACGGTTTCTTTAAAGGACGGTGTTAATTTGGGCTTTTAGTTACAAATACATGAGCTTGGCTTGTTAGATCTAAATTGCGTGTGCTATGAATTTCTCTCCAAATAAATTCAACCAGATTAATGGTTAAATTAATTTCAGGCATTTAAAGTTAGTTGTGAGTTTTGCAATTTTTTATTTTCAGAATAAAATATTTGAAGCTATTATATTTCATTTTCAGATGAGGTCGTAGCATGTTCTCAGATGCTCACAGTATTTTCTTATATGTATGGTGAACGTTCGACATGTACGTGATAACCAAGAAAGTCCGTTAAGGTTTTTAAAGTGAAATTTTTAAAAAGAAAAAGAACATACTATGCTATCTGAGACATTTCAGATGTCAGTTAAGGGTTGTGAAAGTTTTCGGTTGCAGAACAGGAATAGTGCAAAGCAGTTGGATTTCAAGAGATGGCTACAGTTGGGAGCGCCACATGGGAAGGTGTGAAAGTGAGAATGGGATTTCCAGAGGCCCAGTTGCTGAGTGCTATGTAGGTCCCCAGCAACAGGCATTTCCTCTGTAGGGTGCACACCTTTGAGCTGTGGAAATAGTCCACTTTCTTCAGCAAGGTCACGTACTGAATGAAAATCATACTCAAGCAGTGATCATATGTTTCGCCAATCCTTTACACAATATATTTACTGTATAATGATAGCTAACTACCTAAACAAATTTTAGGAATAGCCTACCTTTTGTAATTAAATTGTCCTATGTCTTTCAGAACTGTTTATTCTTGCAAAAGTTTATTTACCTGCGCCAAGAAGGCTATGTTTTCATCGGGTTTGTCTGTCTGTTTGTCTTTTTGTCTGTGTGTCTGTCTTTCTTTCTGCCTGTCACCAAGATGACTCAAAAAGTTATAGACGGATTTTGACGAAATTTACAGGGATTGTTAGATATGTTAGGAGGAACAGATAATTAACTTTTGGTGACGAGCCGTCTATCTGTTTGTTTGTTTCTCTGCCTCATTTTCCTCAATGCCATAACTCAAAAAGTTAGGGACGGATTTTTATGACATATATATGAGTTTTCAAGTATATTATGAAGAGTAAATGACTAAATTTTTGTGATGATCTGGTGGTTTGTTTGTAAGCTTGTTGCTGTGTTGGATTTTATGCTTGTTAAGGCAATAACTCAAAAAGTTTTGACTCAATCTTTATGAAACTTACAAGAATTGTTAGTAGTGATAAAAGACATGAAAGGCTAAATTTTGGTGCAGATCGGCTTATTCATTTCTATGTTTGAGTTGTGTTTGTCATAATGTTTGTTACGCAATAACTCAGAAAGTTTTCAATGGATCTTTATGAAATTTACAGGAGTTTTTAATGGTGTTAAATGGCAAAAATGGTGAAATTTTGGTGCAGATTGGCTGATTTGTTTGTATGTTTGACTTATGTTTGTCATTATGTTTATTAGCAGCATAACTCAGACAGTTATGAAAGGATCTTCAAAAAAATTGCAGAAACTGTTAATACAATTAAAAGGCACAAATGATTAGATTTTCGATTTTGGTGTTGATACAAAAGAAATCTTGGTTTCAGAGCCAATTTGAATTTTTCGTTACGTTGCCTTACTTGCGGAGGTATGCGCTCTCAGAGTGCTCTAGTTTAAACTACGATAATGCCTACATTTGTGCTTTTTTTTATTCTAAAAGTTAAGAGGGTCAGCCTATTTCTAGAATAACTATCTTGTATCTTATAACAGAGTACAATATGAGACTAAGAGTATACGGAGTGCTTATAGTGACGAAAGTCTTCTGTTAACTTCTAGAGTCCGTTTTAATTCTCAACGTTTAGCAGCACGAGCAAGAAAACTGCAATGCTTGCTTATACGAGCATGGAATTGCCCCGCTCGTATCTATCTGTATTTTATGATGAAACGGGATCGAAGTTGCATCGTGAGTGCAGACTATAAAACTTACTAGTAGAAATAAAATCCTGGCAGAAAATTAAATTCTGCAGCACAGCATATCGTACCACAACATAAGACGTACAGACATTGAGCTCTGAAAAGGCAGCACGCCGACACACACACTCACATCGTTGTCTATGTAGCTGCAGTTACGAGCGCTTTTGGGAAAAACGATGAAATGTAAATGCAGCTTTTCCCTACCGAAAATGATTTTTTTTTCGAGTCAGTTCCTGGCACAGGCTGCATAAGAATGATTAGGCTCCTCAAAAAGCAGCACAAGCTTAGACACGATTGTATAACATCGCAGCTTGCGCTGTTGGCGATGAGTAGTTTTGATTTCTTTTTTCGCGGTAGTTACGAAAGAGCTTGAAGGAAATAGGCAGTGACTGAAGACTAGAGCTATCGCGTCGCGTTCTGTGAAAAACCGATGGGTAAAAATTTGACCAGGTTGCAGATGCTATAACAAGGTAGGGATTTCTCAAATTTGAAAGAAATTCTTGCTTTAATAATTAGACATCCAGGCTACGAAGACGTCGGAAGTATCGAGTATGGAACTCGATTTTCACTTTCTCCCCACATCAATGAGATCCGAAAAGCGCAAATTCGACAGATGATTGAATAAATGAACAATGGCTTAGCTTATTTTCATCATATTTTCTATATTTTCTTCAGAGGAGGAAAGGAAACTTCACTTCAGTTATTATTTTCTTCTGTTGTTGTTTTTTTTTTCTTTCATGATAAAGCTTATCGGTTGAGTAAAATACTTTCAACCGACGTGTTTTTTCACTGCTTGAGCAGTTATTGCTTGCCAACAGATGGAAGGAAGGAATTTACTGCGCAAAAATTGAAACCGATCTTGAACGTCCTTTCGTCATCATAAATAGCAGTTGCTTAGCATCCATCCTAATCAAATTGACGAAACTATGGTCAATGAAGAGAATCATCACAAATTCTTCCGTTTTTTTTGACAGCCGGGTGCGCTAGTAATTATCAGTATAACTAAGCTGGTAAGTTACCCGACTGCTTGCACTAACCCAAACCAAATATTCCGCCAATATTAACGTACGAACGATGTACGTTCGTCAGCCCGGTCCGTACGTGGTGGAGACGCTCACTGTTTACCATTCCTGACGCCATCTTGACACTTGTCTCGTAAAGAGGAATTTGCATGGGGCCGGACTAAAGAGGAATTTGCATGGGACCGGACTAAAAGTATGTAAAGCAGCCCGAAAGCCTCAGTATGCAAGTCCCACGTCTGGCCAGTGTTTGGATACTTTCCCTTCAAGTGTACTTTCATACAAGGTGTATAATCAGGCTCTTTTGTTATTGTAGGAGGCGAAATATGTCATTTTCGTGTGTCAAAACGTCTCATGTTTTTTTAAGTTAACGAGGAGAGTAAAACTGATAAAATTGGGAATAAAGGGGCAGCTATGCTAGTATGAAAAGTGGGTAAGTTAAAAGAAGAAGATAAGTGCGAGTTAGCAGCAACCTCTACAGGACTTTTGCTTGGTAAAGAACTCAATGAAAAACTAACAGAAAAAGACTTGACTTTGTCCTGTTTACACTGGGAAAAGGCAGAAGCATAATAACACCGAACATGCTAATAATAATTAATAGTAATTATTACTATTACATAAAACGATGTTAAAAAATTCCGTGATAAAATTACTAAGGTTATTAGTGAAATTAAATGCACCTTTCTCAAACCAATCCCACGTGTACGAAACCCGTGACAAGCTTCTTGGCTTCGCCCAATGAATCGTATTTCTGGCTTTAATCTTGAATTGGTAGAACATGAGACGGCCATAAACTCAATCTGATTCGCAAAGATTCCAGGCATATCAGGCGTACTTGCGTTCATTCTAACACCCACAACAGGATTCAGAACAGCGAAACCTACGCTCTCGTCTGAAGTTTCTGGCAATTGGCTTTGTTGTAGCAAATAGAACGATACCCAAAAAAACGTACACTAAAACCTTAAGAATGAAACCGTCAAATGTCAGCAAGTTTAGGGTAAAATTTAAATATGAATTAAATTATTATATGCATAAATCTCAGATGATGACCTGCTCATATGACGGGTCCTTATCATGTGATTTGACTGGCAGGTCTACGGACACTCATCCAGGCCATAAAGGCAGCTTAACTCGAAAGTATTTGGACGGTAAGTCTAAATCCTACAGACCAAAGGACAAGCCTCGGAGACGGGTGCCATTTTTTTATTGTTATTTATTCTATATGTTCGGAGAGAGGGGTTTCAGGCTTTATCTTTACAAATATATTCCATTGAACTTTAAAATACATCAGCTACCGTCGTCGACTGTTATACTCGTATAATACATACCGTTGGATTTCATTATTGAATATAACTATTCGTGTGTCACGAATTTTGCTAAACTAGACAAATAATTCGAAGCACAAAATAGGAATTCATACATGGAGAATCTAAAAAGATGGTTGATATCAGTAGGTACCATAGACCGCAACAATACTTGACTCTTAGGTATGACGCTGGCAGCCAAAAGTCGGCAACGGAAAAATGGGATTTTCTCAAGAGCTATTCGTTTCCCCCTATCTAATACTGAAGAAAAATATTCCAAGGTACCCAACATTTTTCTTGCGGAGAAGGTATCTTGGATACGGCTGGGACGCACTTGGGCGCTTGCCACTTAGACCTAAGAGTCAAGTACCGTTGCTGTCTATGTCAGTACCTACTGTGTCGACTGTCGTATAATTGCAGATATTTAATAGAACAGATAGAATATGCGATTGCGTTTGTGAAGTCCACCCCCCCCCTCCTTTTTTGAAGAGGAGATAGAGCTGCTCTGCCCACTTGAGAAAAAAAAAATTAACAAATATAAATAAACATTTATTTATGTCGATATTTGGCTAACTTTCTGGTATTTAAAGTCTGAGAATGGGAATTGCTAAGATTACATCTATCTATCTATCTATCTATATTATACTAAAAAAGTCTGTGAACCTTGCTTGCTTACTTACTTATTTATTTACTTGTGTCTTGTTTGACGCAGCTTCTTCGCATTTAGATCGGAAGAAATTCGAGAGATGAAGATTTTGCTCAGATACCTAGGCGGCAGTAGACTGACCGTATCTGTGATAAGGAATTTAATCCTGATCTCGCCTGCAAGAACGGGCACGTTGGAAATATAACTGAACTACAACGTAACTAGTGAGCCGTATGGGCAGCTCCTTGACGGGCAGGAAAGGACGGCCGAATAGCGTGTGGTCTATGACCAGCTTAATGACACCTGCTTTAGTGCGAAAACAAACACGATCGTGATGACGACCCAGAGGGTCACGGGTCGTCTAGTATCATACTAAAACTCCGTGAACACTTGTTTGTTTGTTTATTTGTATCTTTGCTTACAGCCTGGGTGTTGAATATTCGTTAGAGAAGCAAAGAATCTGTTGATAATGAGCTGTATGGGCAGCCGTATGGGCAGTGAGCTCCTTGACGGGCAGAAGAGGACGACCGCATAGAGGGTGGTCTATGACCAGCTAATTAACGTCTGCTTTTCTGCGAATGCGAAGACGATCGCTATGACGACCCAACGGGTCACGGGTCGTCTAGAATTATACTAAAACTCTGTGAACCATACTTGTTTGTTTGTTTATTTGTGTCTTGTTTGACACAGCTTTTTCGCTTTTAGACGGGAAGAAATTCGAGGGACTATATATAGGGCACAGCCCCATTCTTTCCATGGATATCTCTTTAATTCGATTGTATCTGTGATACGCACGTGAAACCAGCCCCTCGGTTGCAAGAACGGGCACGATACTTTGAAAGTTGCTACGGAAAATGCAACTGGAATACGTAACATATAAATTGAATTTTGCTTACAGACGGCGTGTTGAATATTCGTTAGAGAAGAAAAGAAACTATTGATGGCGACCAGTACGGGCAGGAGTGGACTAGCGTGTGGTTAATGACCAAATATTCTGGATGATATGTTTGATTCTATGTTAGTTTTATGTTTTTCATTAACATAACCCAAAAGTTAATGAAAGACGGATCTTCATGTGTGTTGCAGAAATCGATAAAAATGTTTACGGCACCGATTTCCGAATTTTGGTGATCGGTTTGTCCATTTGTCTATCTGATCATAAATATATGCCTTCAAGTCTATCAGAGCATAACCGCAACAGTTATGGACGGAACTTTAAGAAAATTACACTAACTATTGGAAATGTTCTCAGAGTGCTTTTCTAATTAAAAGTGAAGTTATGTTTATAATTTTTGCTAAATATTTCAGCGTCTCTACTAAAGACTGACAATCCACATCGTCCGTGGCGTGAACTACACTTTATATAAAATTAAACATGTCAGACATAAAAATTAATTATTTATGATGGGACCAAGCAGAGAAGAGAAGAAATGAAAGGAGTTTTTGAATGCTTGCTGTCTATTAAGGACAAGCTCTGGTATCGAACTACCATGAAACTTCCAAACAATGAAGCGATAGCCCGCAGACGCCCAGCTATGCCCGAGCGGCATAAAAATATGCAAATATAAACAATAGGCCATAAAACGGTGATATCACGGATGTATTTTAATAAATGCAAATGAAATTCAATCCAACTGGCAACAAGATTCCCTGGTGCGATAGGCAAATTGATTTGGATGGAAAAAATTTCTTTCGTTAGTGACGGTAGTCCTGGCTACTATACTTTCAGTAATTAGTTCCGTATTAATGGCATCTCTAGAATAATTATAAAGCAACATTTTTGCAGTTGATCGTAGTTCTAGTGCAATTACGAACTTTCAAGTCTTTTAAGCATTCGGCGGCAACTTTTTAGTGAGTCCAGTGCTCTATATGTGATTTCTATATACTTAATTTTGTTGTGTTGATTCATGGAAGATCTACAATGACTAGTGAAAAGTAGTTTGAAAATTACTGGGATATTTTTGGTTTTGCTATCAGGGCAAAATCATCTTTATTTACTTAGAACACGCACGCATTGAGCGTAAACAATACCTTAATTCGTGAGAAATACATCGACCAGTTTCCACTGCGTAGTGTAATTTCTGCATTCGTTTTCTATTACTAGTATAATTAAAACTTCGTGCCAGGGCATCAAAGGTCAGCAATAACCCAAATGAAGCACAAAGCAAAAACTATAATGTTCAAGAACATGCTAATAAGGAAAGGATCCACCAAAATATATTCACAGCCGACTTGAACGATGGAGGATTGATTAACACGACTGAATACGGACCCGGCAACGAATTTCATACAAGTACTTTTCGGGTTTGTATAGTTTAAAATATTTCGTACCATGCAATTCACAGAAACTGACTGCAATGTATTGCAACAGTATCATTCCATAATTTGATTAGTAAATACGAATTTCCTCATCGCACACTTCCAAAATCTTTAAATATGATGTAAAATAACTTCCCCAGAAACTGCTATTTCGAATTAAAAATAACAGATTTCTACACTCTAACATCATCACACTTAACAGATCTCTTGAAATATATTCTTCGATTGCAATTTAGTTTTTAACATTTTACCACTCGATAATAACGTTGCAGTATAGATGTTCTTACAAAGATAGTCTCCAGTAGCACGCAACTCAAACTTGACGATGAAAACGTCCTGTTAAAAGCATCGTAATTTTGTTGCAACTCACCGCAACTATGTTAATGAAAAGAGCGACCTCTGGCGGCGAGAGCGCAGCAGCCTTGTCCGTATTTTACGATCGGCTCTTTTTTTTTATTTTGAGCCTCTGGATATAACAAGGTCGTTGACAGA
>LQNS02278070.1:9473584-9521954 GCA_001587735.2 Parhyale hawaiensis
AATTATCGGCCTAGATATCAGTTTGCAAACCTCTGATTTTTATTTTTAAAAGAAAAATTAAAAGGTTCGCCTTGACTTCGCCGCAGAACATATTGTGTGGAATATGATTAATTTCAGTAATGAATCTAAAGTGATCTTGTTTGTATCTCATGGAAAGGTAGCTATATGGTGGACGTTTATCTCCTCAGTGTGTAAAGAAGACAGTAAAGTGGGAGTTAATGGTGTAGGGGATGATTTCGCCAGCAGGAGCTGGCCTCATTGTTCGCGTACATTTAAAAATTATTGCAAAATTATTACCACTAGTGTTTATAATATAAAGTATGATACGTCTTTCCCAAAATGCTATTCCTCAGTTACACAATGGTACTGGTGCACCCTCAATTTTTATGCAAAATGGTGCACCTTGCCTCGAAGCTAAAAAGTAAGAAGTTTCCTCGAAGGGGAAAGAATAACTGTAATGCAGTGGCTACTTTAGAGTCCTGACTAAATCCCATAGAGAATGTGTAGAAGATCATCGGAGAGAAAGCTCAGAACAGATATATTTTCTCAACAGCTTGATGATTATGATGTTTTCTTCGGGAAGCATCAGTAGCGTTCGCTATCAACTTTTGTACGCATTTAAAAATATAGTTCGTGAGTTCGAATATGCTATGAAATCATCCAAAGTAAATAAAATTTACTGAATATTGAATTTTTATTAGCGTTCTTCACATGTAAAGGCTAATAATCGATGTTATAAAGAATTCTCGTGTGTTCCTTCACTTTCTGCCAAGGCAAAATGTGTATATTTTTGTTTTTCGGTTATATATTGATTTACTGTTGAAGATCATTGTAAACTCAATTTATGTAAGTTATAAATATATATATATATATCTTCCTATTATTTTTTGTGAAAATTTTGTATAAAAAAATTTGTTGCCGTTCTGTTCTTTATACTTTGGCAATAATACGATACTGTATATTCGTCCGACAGTTGTCGATTCTTGGCGATTATTCCTTCCAATTATAAACGACTTTGAAAAAATATATTTATATATCTATGATAAAGTAGTTACGATCGATCAATAACCGTCTAATCTTACAAGTGCCACATAAAAAGTACGTAGGTATCTCGTGTAATACCTAGCATAGTTTGAAACCATCGTTTATGAAGTAGGTAGGTACCTAAGCTGGTCCTAATAGGGTGAAGTCTGCTTTTTATGTATCTACTGCAGGTTAATCCCTTAATTTGTCAGGGTTGCGTTCGTAAAATTTAGCAATTAATTTTAATTTACTGAATATTTAACGAATCATGTGTATATTAGTTCACAGTAAATAAACACGTAGTTTTGAGAATAAGGTATCATAATTTTGAATAAATTAGAGGAGTCAATAAATTAAGATCAGACGAATTAGGGGATTTCCCTTCATACCTATCTAATTCTTATTGGGGTCATTTCACTGCAATATTTTTTCACTATTTCCTTCATCAAATAACAACGCTCCTACCTGGTAATCAACTTCCGTATCGTGACCGCTGCACACTATCAAACGTTCTCCAATTATCGCCTAATTTAAGTTTTCTGCCTTACACTCGTGCCTCGGAAAACAAACAGTCTGGCATTACCGTGTCATTTACCGAACCTTCAGGGATCGCGTGGCAGATGAGTCCGTCAGTAACAGACTTTGGGGGTCAAGTTCTTCAGGTCCCGAAAGTGATTGATAAAAACGGGTTGCATTTTCGCTTGCATGCGGATCTACTTCAGAGACATTGACCTTGAATCGGTCTAGAATCTGGCAAACTTTATGGTATTTTTGTACTACAACTTGTCACCTAGATTGTTACTTTCTCATCTTTACTGTTGTTAGATTATTATTGATTATCTTCTGGTGTACCCAGCTGTTGGACATGACAGTAAGAAGAACTTGCACTGACACCCTTTCATTGTTAAAGCTGGAGATCGTGAGCAGGATACACGGAGAATGCATTACATCCGCTTATTTGCTTTCGATTATTTAAAACGATGAAAAAAGTGAGATAGTCTTATTCTACTTAAATTTGGCAAAACCCCACCGTCCTCGCAGCTGATAACCCCGTGCCAGGCAGAATTATTTAAAGGAATAGCCGAGACTTGTAGAAATTCCACAGATTAGAGTAGAAGAGAGAGTCTTCCTTCAGGTATGCCTGGACCCACAAGATTATTAAGAAGTACGAAAGAAGAAGTAGGTATGAAGAAGCGAAACAGTTCATCTTCGACCTTTGATCGAGCAGCAGCAGCTTATAACTAAATCTTATTTTTTCCGACCGAGACCGCATCAGTGATAAATACCTTATTAATCCGTAATCTAATACTGAAAGCGTACCGTAACGTACAGACGGGAAAATAGTTCTAAGGACGAATGAAATTTACTACAAAGACAGTAAAAATCGCTATTTAGGTTTCCTATGAACAATTACCTATGAAGACTTCGATCGAAATATCGACTGAATTTTTCCAGAAGTGAAAAAAGCACGGCTGTGGTTGAAATTCTTTCTAACCAAAGCCTGAGCTTCTTGTAAGTTGAATGATCACCAATGGAATATTGAAAGCGTAACACGGCGTATGAACGGATGGACCACGGAGTTAATATAGGGGGAACAAGCGTGAGCTCTTTTTCCTCGAGTACAAAACTCGATGAAAATGGCTGAATTTAAGTGGCTGGAAGTGGCTGCCGAGATGACTTAGCCTCACATTTGCTTCATTTGGGTCGTGTTACAAGCCCGTGGTGGCCTGTTTGTAAAGTTTTATTAATATAATAATAAAAATAATGGAAGAGCATCAAAATTGATTAAAAATTTGTCAGAAATTGATGGAAAATCAACATGGTACAATTTATTCAACTGTTGCTGGA
Organism: Parhyale hawaiensis; assembly: GCA_001587735.2. Taxonomy (NCBI): domain Eukaryota; kingdom Metazoa; phylum Arthropoda; class Malacostraca; order Amphipoda; family Hyalidae; genus Parhyale; species Parhyale hawaiensis. Next base: position 9,476,456 of record LQNS02278070.1, read on the forward strand.
CGCTCAGCGTTTTTACCTCCCATGCCTGTGTCGATGATACTCTACTGTCGCTTATTTAATTCTGAAAAGAAACGAATTAATGGTAAAACTACAGAGTCCCATTATAGATTTTGCCCTCGAGGCTATATCACCATTTGCCGCTGTGCTGGTGAGCTCTCTAGCTCGGTGAAGTCACTGGGTAAGAGTTTACATTTTTCTATGAGTGGGATGCAGAACCGAGGCTCTGTCCCCTCACAGCTATTACCTCCGTGGGATAGTCGTATGGATGGATGGAAGGAACCACAAGCAGAATAATATTATAGATTATTTTTATCTAGTTGGCAAGAAAGGAGCCGACAACCATTCCTGCCACCAACTAGCTATTGTCGTTATGCCGAGACAAAAAAAAAAAAAAAACTGACGTTTGATGGAATTTTTTTCAACACGAGGACCACTCTGAAACTGTGATCAGAACAACATATATGATATACCTATAGGCTATAGCCTGAAATTGTGTAGGCCACCTAATATACTGTATGTGTAGTGCAATATGAAATAGATGTATTCAAGCGTATTAATCAAACACATGAGCTTTATAAAAGGGAAACAAAAATAGGCTCGTATTTCCCGCCATTCGCGTCCAAGCTACAGAGGTCAAATTATACGGCCGAACTTCTGCTGTCGGCCTTTTTATTTTGTGATTAGCATGCGGCTTTCTAGCGGTGTAGTGCCCAGGTCTGTACATTAGATGTCATGTATAGCACTAATGTATCAAATTTTCACGAAGCAAGTATTTTTACATCAAACTGTTAATGAAAAGTCTAAACGTAGATAGGCCTTTTTACATCTGTTCAGCATATACCTCTCTTTCTCCACAATAGACAGACTTAGCTGTTGATTTTTTTTCATATATCTAATTCTATAAAGCGTGGAAGAATGACCCATTTTTGTTTTCGTAAGCCAGTCTAATTGCATGCATCGTGAAAGAAACTGACTGATGACACACAACTATCGTTATTATACTGTTCGATGCTTTATAATGTTGCCTTCAAGACCCATAAGTGCAACGCAATCCAGCGAAAATAACGCCTTCGTTTCAACATCATTCAATTATTTTATATTTTTATATATTTATATATAAAACATCTGTCCCACTCCTATAAACTCGTGCTTGCCAAAATTGCAGGTTTTCCCCTCGTTTCCACTCATGGCGATCCCGACTGGAAACCTTGACCGTATGCTTGCTGTAATCCATGTTATTTTATTCACACGATCCTCGAATGCACTCGCCGTTTGCTGCGTGCCTTAATAAATTGTCTTCATTTCTATAATTCGATGCAAATTACCCTGTATTCCTGCTGGAAACTTCGTGTGCTGCGGAGACGTCCCGGTCACGAACATTCTGGAGGACTTCGGGTGATGGTGCGTGATGGTGATGGTCGAGGCTTTGATGTGCTTTCTTTGACCTCCCGCAGTGCGCGTAACCCAGCTCGCTCGCCGGTAATCTGGAAAGTTCGTACGCGGTGCAAAACGTGTATTAATCCTTTGTAGCCTAGAAAACCGTTCGGCCATAATTTATTAATGTTATTCTTATGAAAATTCATGTTCAACAGAGACCTGTGAAAATGCTGCATTATATCTGGAAACTCAATTTCTATTCTACAGTTGCCGTGTACGCAATTGCCAAAAAAGACGGCAAAGAATTTGCGATGAGACATCTTCAAGGCTTTGCTCTGAAGTATCTTGTATCATTTTCCTTCGTTCATGTTCTACCCAAATGTGACCATCGAGCATTCAGAATAAATAAAGCTGTGAGTTGTGTTTCAGACGTTATTAACCTGTTGCTTTCAAGTTTGGCAAAACAAAAAGTTGATGCAGTTTCAAACTTTCTGAATTCTGCCAGCGTCCGTAACCTGGCCAGATTTTCACCTGTTTCATCAAATCGCAATAAGAAACTGTAAAGAGATTACTATCCACTATTATCGTATTAATAGGTACCTACGGTACGTTGTTGTTGTTGTTTGGTTGCCTCCTTGCTATCTTGCTTGCTTGCTCCCTTGGTTGGTGCTCTCCGTCACGCTCGTAAGGATTTAGATTAGAGAAAATTCATCTACTGAATAGCAAGATAGGATAACATAAAATTTGGGCCTGAATTACGATAAGAAATATTGTTTTCGGAATATATGCTCGATAATCGAAAGACTGCATTTTCTGTAGCCCGCTTCGCTTTGCAAAGTAACTTGGATGTATACATATGATATTATTATTCTTTTGAGCATTGTATAGTTGAAAGGCGGTGTCTTTGACAGAATTTTTGATCCTGTCGTGCATAGGCGATTTCACATATGTTTTAGTTGAATTTCTTCATAGCGGTTGACTCTTCACGCTGAGCTGAGGCCAATATTACCTACTTTGAATTAGCATTGCAGCCAAATTTATCTTGAAGGTTCAATATCTGCTGGTATCCAGGATACAGTAAGCATTGATCATTTCCAGTGAATTGTTTTGATTGAACTCGCTATATTGTTTATGTGCTGCTCAACTTAGGAACATTACCAAACTGATGTTCGTGCCTTACTTGCAGGAGGAAAATTTTGCTCTCGCAAGCTTATAACGGCACCACTTTCGTTTTCTTAACGGAGCCTACAGGTAGATATGAGGCCCATTTTGCCGCAAGCCCTGTACCGCAAGCAAGAAAAAAAGTAAAAAGCTTAATTGCAAAAGTAACTGGAATCCGTGAAAATTTGACACAACAAAAGTGATGTTTTCTGTGATATCTTAAATCCGTTTCATCCTAATTTTCCCCTATCTAATACTAAAGGAGCGTGTGGATCTTCTGCAGAACAAAAGTACAGTATTGTTCCTCAATTATAATACTTTCTGGACCCGTATCATGTATACGAAGGATGGAAAATATTCCGTGTCAAGCAGCGCGGCTTCTACCCTAGATCTGCCAGCAGTAGCGGCTTAGATTTGAACTTCCGTTTTTCTCTTATTGCTCATTTCTCAGGTCGTATCAAGGATACCTGAAATATGCTTTGATTTTCTCATATCTGATACTGATAATATTGATAGCGTTGTTCCTCCGTTCGTTCTTTCGTGTATTACGCTCTTCAATAATAGATAGAGGAAAGTTCAACTTGTAAGACGCTCTGATTTTTCTGGAGGAAGTTCAACCACAGCTGTTTTCTTTCTGCTCGTACTTTCAGTCAGTTTCGAAGCGAACACATGAAGTTCATCTTGCACGTATCATACCTACCATGATACCAAATTTCATTTCTTGTAATATTCACTTTGCTGGGGTTGCATAACGATCCAAATATACGAAAATCCGATCGTAGCCATTATACGGTTCAAACGAAGTTGTTCGCAACTGCATCATCCTAAACTGCAGTTTTCAAGTGCAAGTGCAGTGTTTAGAGAAATGACGTAAACCAACAAAAAAAGTACTTTCAGCGACATAAATATTTTTTTTTAAATGGTCTGAGTGTTGTACTATGTTGGCAAGCTATCGCACTTCAACTGTAAAGCAGCCACGGGTCCCGCAGTAGAATTTAAATCATCAAATACACCAATGAAAAATGGAAACGTTGAATATATGAAAGTCTAAATAATGTAATCTTCAGACGATGAGAAACAAAGGATAGCGAAGAAGTGTAAATATAGAAGAAAAGGAATGAGAAAAGTACCTCCAAAAAGCGAAATTGCTATATTTGCTTATGCTGTCCTTATATCTCTATCATGATATACAGGGGCGTAAATTTTGCTTGTAAAATATCTGCAAGATCCACCAGAGCTATAGTGTCTAGATATGTTGTGCATGTACAGGGTGACTTAGGGCGCGGGCACGCCTACGTAAAAGTTGCATTGCCACGCAAATTTGTATCTGATTGGACATTGCTATGCCACTAAAAAGAATATCTAAGGTTTGAGTCTTTTCTGGTAGTTTGTACGTTATAACAAGCAGCAATGGCCAAGCTTTGGGAATATGTACCTCCTACTTTTGAGTTAAAGTTGCAATGCCGCGTAGTTTTAGCGTGATTTTCAAGGGCTATTAGTTGTAGTCACGGCAGCATGACGGCCAAGGCGAAAAGTTAGGTGGTTGAGCAATTATTACGATAGTGTGCCCACACTATTTGGGATGGACTTGCTACGAGTTGGAAAACCGAAGCGCTTCACGTTCTTGGAACAGATGTTTCTGTGCGCATGATAACGGTTGAATCCATTAAAACATATCAATTGCAAAATGCATGTACAGTTGTAAATTGAAACTCAATAGTAATTCAAAGACAGAGTCTGTAGTGAGCACGTGGCCCTCCGCGGAGTGCGCCCTCCGCTGCCGCGGCTCGGAGTTCAAGCAGTTTTTTGAAGATAATAATGTTAGGTAAGTCGAAGCTGCATACGCAGCTTCGCAAGGGGTAGGATAGGGAGCAACGTTGCCATGTTTCGACGCTCGTGTGCAGCGCACTTAATTGACGTATGACGTAGTAGCTCATTGGGATTAAGGAACAGGCGCTATTTATCGGTAGGTTAGGTTGATCGATCGTTTCTGCTTTCGCACTAAAGCAGGCGTTATTTAGCTGGTCATAGACCACACGCTATTAGGCCGCCCTTTCCTGCCCGTCAAGGAGCTGCCCATACGACTCACTATCAACAGATTCTTCGCTTCTCTAACGAATATTCAACACTCAGACTGTAAGCAAAGTCAGTTTATATGTTACGTTATATTTATCATCCGCGAACGAAGTGAGAGAGGTGATGTTTTCGTTTAAGATGTGAGCAAATAGACTATATAAATTTTCATAGTTTCTCGTCCCGTTTTCTTTTCATTTTACTGTTCCAGAATACAGAGAGACGAATATTTTTGTGAAATAAAAGTACAGCTGAGCTATATCCAGGATACAATGGTTACAGAGCTGTATTAATGGTGAATTGAAATATGTAACTAATTGAATAATTTAATAATTAGTATTATTTTGAAGTCTCCGAGTTCCTATAATTCTTCCTATCCTACAGCGAAGGGTCCCTGTGCAAACAAGCAGCAAAGTAAATAAACAAACAAACAAATGATTGAATAAACAAATAAAGCTCACAGACTTTCAGTATAGTAGCCTATAGATTATTGCAGTTATTTTTGACAGCTCGGTACTCTACTGACACAATAACAAGTCGTAAATTTAGTCGAGGAAATGTAGTGGATGTTCTTAACGTCTTAAAAAAACTGGAATCACTCTCAGGACTATTTGAATGACAGCTGTGTCGTTGAGCCGGGACCCTATGCGTATTCCTTTAGCATGTGATCCCGAGCCGAGGTTCTCCGGTTTTGCTTTCAGATCCTCTGAAGTGCACCGTCTTCTTCTTGACCTGGACCCCTATGGGGGCACTGATCCATCTGGTATGTTTCCTTTCTTTCTTCGGAGGGTGGCTAGTTTGCTCGCAGCCCCGCTTGCTTCCATATTCCGTCGAATGTTGCGGCTGGGCTCTTTTCCGGAGTGCTGGCGTGTTGCCCATTTGACGCCTGTTCCGAAGGGCTCGGTTTCACCCCGTACCTCTGATTATAGACCCATATCGATCACACCTGTTTTGTCGAAAGCTTATGAGAGGTTGGTTGCGTAGGATTGGGTTGCTTTCTGGAAAAGCAGGGTGTCCTTCCCCCAACACAGTATGGTTTTCGTAAGGGCTTGGGAACCTGTGATGCTCTGCTTCACATTTCTCATGTGTTACAGTNGTGCTTAAGTGACTGGCTGCAGCCATAAGAGACTCTTTACTGATATGCGATTGGTGCATGGGACAACTGGCTGACAGCCATAAGAGACTCTTGAGCTTCAACGGGCTAGGCTACTGACTCCCTCCTTCTCTATAGAAGCTCCTTGTCTTCAGTAATAGATAGGGGAAAATTCAACTTGTAAGAAGCCCTGATCTTCGCCGGAGGAAGTTAAACCACAGCTGTTTTGTTTCAGCTCGCACTTGAAAAAAATTTCAGTCAGGATCGAAGCAAAGACATAATGTTCATTTTGCACGTATCATACCATACCTACCATGATGCCAAATTTCATTCCTTGTAATAGGTATTCATGTTGCTGGAGTTGCATAACGATGCAAATATGAGAAAATGCGATCGTAGTCAAAATACGGTTCAAACGAAGTTGTTCTCAACTGCTTCATTCTAAACTGCAGTTTTCAAGTTCAAGTGCATTGTTTAGAGAAATGACGCAAACCAACAGAATAAATCCTTTCAGCAACCACACGAGGTGCTTGTACTGCCCGCTGCATTCTGGCAAACATATTAAGGCAGAGCCGTACGTGTATATGAGGGAGCTCATCCGTCTACCCTGAATAGTTATGTAAGAACCTGGAAGATCTTACAGTTTCTCGTCCCGCCAATACCCGGAATTATCCAGACAGGTATGTCTGTCCACCCAAAAAGTAGTCGAAGTAATTGAGCATTCCTTATAAAGTTTTGGAGGGAGTTTTGTGGGTCGCCCTAGATGTGACCCATGTCACAAAACTGGGCCTAGTTGGCCATAAAAAATGACGGCATTGAATTTTCTCCACCGCGGCAGATCGTCTTATGCCACGAGGCGCTCTAGTTTTTCCTATGTTATTATTGAAGAGGGATTGGGGCTTATGGCTTGGGGCTGTGCGCTCAGTGGGTCAAACAAGACACAAATAAACAAGCAAACAAGGTTCGCAGATTTTTAGTATAATACTAGAAGGCCCGTGACCCGTTGGGTCGTCATCACGATTGTCTTTGCTTCCGGAAAAAAACGGCTTATTCAGCTCGTCATAGACCACGCGCTATTCGGCCGTCCACTCCTGCCCGTACTGGTCGCCATCAACAGCTTCTTTGCTTCTCTAACGAATATTCAACACGCAGTCTGAAAGCAAATTCAATTTATATGTTACGTATTTCAGCTGTAGTTTCCGTAGCAACTTTGAAATTATCGTGCTCGTTCTTGCAATCGAGGGGCTGGTTTCACGTGCGTATCACAATACAATCGAATTAAAGAGCTCATCCATGGAAAGAGCCCCAGCCCCTCGAATTTCTTCCCGTCTAAAAGCGAAGAAGCGGTGCCAAGCAAGACACAAGCAAGTAAATAAACTTGACACAAGCAAGGTTCACCGAGTTTAAGTATAATACTAGACAGCCTGTAACCCGTTGGGTCGTCATTGCGATCGTCTTCGCTTTCGTAAAAAAAAGCAGGTGTTATTTAGCTGGGCATAGACCACCCGCTATTCCGCCGTACTCTTCTGCCCGTCAAGGAGCGGCCCGTTCGGTTCACTATCAACAGATTCTTTGCTTTTCTAACGCTAACGAATATTCAACACCCAGGTTGTAAGCAAAGTTAAATTATTATATGTTACGTATTTCAGTTGTATTGCCCATGGAACCAATGAATTTATCATGCCCGTTCTTGAGGCCCAGCTCAGTTTAACTTCCGTATTTATCACAGATACAATCGAATTAAAGAGCTAACCCATGGAAAGAATACGACTGCTCCCATTTCCCTCGAATTTCTTTCCGTCTAAAAGCGAAGAAGCTGTGTCAAACAAGAAACAAGCAAGCAAGTAAATAAACAAGCAAGGTTCGCTGACTTTTAGTATAATATAGATAGATTGGTAGATGTAGCTGGGAGGTCAGGTGCCGCTGTTCTCAAATGAGTTTTCTTTTTTTTACTGTTGCAAAATACAGAGAGGCGAACATTTTTGTGAAATAAAAGTACTGCTATGCTGCATCCAGGATACAATGGGCACAGAGCTGTATTAATGTTGAATTGAAATCTGTAACTAATTGAATAATTAGTATTGTTGTGAAGTCTCCGAGCTTCTATAATTCTTCCTATCCTACAGCGAAGGCTCCCTGTACAAACAAGCAACCAAGTAAATAAACAAACAAACAAATAAATAAATTAATAAACAAAGTTCACAGACTTTCAGTATCGTAGCCTATAGATTATTGCCGTTATTTTTGGCAGCTGGGTACTCTAGTTGAGGAAATGTACTTGATATTATTTACGTCTTAAAAAGTGAAATAACTCTCAGGAATTTAAATGACAACTGTGACGTTATCATTCAGCCAAAATTTCCTTGCAAAAATGTGGAAGAACTGCCGGTCTTTGTCTTCCTTACTCCGTGGTGTTTGTTTTATCTGGCGCTGCTGTCACGCATTTTGCAGAAATTGGCGACAACGATGATGTCACAACTGACTACTGGACTTGTATCAAATCGTCTGGTCGTATCCAGGATACCACTGCTGTTTTTTATCCAGCCTATTGAGATATCTCTAGCCGCGCCAAGAGACAATGATGAGGTCCCAGCTGTCTCGAACGATCGATTGGGGTACGATTGGAAGTTGTGCGTCTGTTATTCTTTTTTTTTATCTGAGCGTGGTTTCAAAAGTTGATGCTGAAATAACTGTACCTCTACCTATTTCCTCTGTATCCAGGATACGCTTGTGACAGGGGGTATGATTTAATTACAATTTTCTGTACCATTTTATGAACTTTTGAAAGGGAGAAATTATCTGCTAATTGAAGACAGATGGAGCTTTTCTGGACAAAATGATTGTGCTCTCAAAAGGAGATTTGGATGCACTGATCGTTATTGGTTTAATAGGAAGACCAGCTGAAGTGAGAGCTGGGCAATGTGCATCCTCAAGTCTATAATAGTAAAATTATGATCAAAGGATCGAAGAGTAAAAATGTACCGATGCATGTTCTTTGCCGAGCCGTCAGGTGTAACAGTGGATTGATCTATATAGTTATAATATAATCATAACCTTTGACATAATACTTAGTTATGTCATTGCTCTCATTTAAACCGTAAGATGATGGAATAAAGTTTCAGGCTTCTTGTATTATAAATCGTGAACGCAGTATTACTTTACTGTAATTTGTAGGGTGAAATGATGAAATCAGAGCTATTGAAATCTAAGTCTTGAAAGTACGGTTATGCACACCTTTACTTCAATTTAAAGGGTATTATATAAATTATATCTGTTGAAAGAGATATTGTGGACATGTAGTTACTCGAGCTGGACTTAATTTGGAGTCGCTTGAAATCGAAATCGTGGACATATTGCTATATACCTACATTTTTCATTAATGTTTCAAGGCATCAATGTACAGTCAGATAACGCCTTCTCCACGCAGAGGTAGTTGGCTGACTCTGCCTCGTTGTCCTCGAAGTTAGTGGCCACGCAAGTGAGAGTGAGGGCAGTGTAATGGATGCCACCAGACACGCCCTTGCTCACGCTCCCTAATTTCGTGATTAGTGTTGAGTGCGAGCCAAGGTATGCACACGAAAACTACATATATTTTATATCTCACTGACACCAACGTCCCATTTTTAGGATGTAACTTCTTGTTCTATTCAACTTTTATTAAATTTTGTAGCAAATTTTTAAATTATATAGAATAAATTAGACTTAATTTGGTATTTGATTAAACTTCAATTTATTACTTTAAATGAAACTTAATTTTATAAAGTTTCAGATGAATTATTAAATTAATTCGTTCCTTAATTAAATTGACATTAAATATATTAAGTTAACTTTCAATTCAAGTATGTTAAACTGAAATTTATGAAGTAAATTGAGCTTAAATTGATTAAATTTACATATTAAACTTTTATTTTAGAAACAGATACTAGTTTTAAATTGTGCTAGTAAAATAATCGCAGTGTTTGAGATACTTTTCTTTGGCGCCATTATAGGTGTTAGAAGCTAAATTCTTTTATTTCTTAAATAAAAAAAACAATAAAAAGAAAATTTAACCCATGGGTCGATCAAGTTTAACAAAATTAACGTTTCGGGATAGCCTCCAATCTTCAGAAAAAACAAACATATAAATGGTAACCTATCTTAATTAATAAAAATTATTTTATTTTTTTTGTGGCCAATTGTTTAAATTAAGTTAGGTTACCCTTTCTATGTTTATTTTTATGAAGATGGGAGACTATCCCGAAACGTTTATTTTCTAGAACTTGGTCGACCTACGTGTTCAATTTCTTTCATTTCTAGAAAACTGGCGTTCTATACATTTCGGTTGCTAGTCACACGATAATATAAGATGCAGTGCGAAGGATTTTCTCCAAGAAAATGGAGCACAAGATCTCTCGTGTGTGTACGTTAAGCTGAGTGTGCAAAGTTTCGGCAAATAGCTGATCTTATCAGATGCTCTCTCTAATAGGCATCGGATATTTGCCTAAAATTTTTAGGTGGGGTAATGTTAATAATGTTTTTGCTATTGTTCTTAATTGCTATAATCTTGTTTTCTTTCTGTTACAGATGAAGCACCACTAGCGCCATGTGATAAGCTTATGGAGATGATGCAGTAGAAATTTAAGACAACTGAGATATATAAACGCCTTTTCCCCCTTACTACACCTGCTAGTCTGACACTAGTTAATAAATAGATATAGTTTTGAAAATTAAGTGAATATAAAAGTTTGAGAAAATAGTCTGAGAACTGCTCTATATTTGACTATAAATCAGGAATATTTATATTTAGAAAGCACGCCTTCTTAAATTTGGCATCGCTGAGACGGAAGTTTTAATGCTTGCAATCATTTGAATTGCTTGAGAACAATCGTTGAAAAGATCATTCTATGTATCCGCAAGGGATAAAATTTGTAGACTATCGTTAAATGAAAGTGAACGAAATAGAAAATTCAAAGAAGCAAGGGCTTCGCAGGTTTGCGTCATAGCGCAAATGCTCCTCATCCATATTTTTCTCTGGGAAAAGCACCTATCGAAATGTGAAAGCAGCAAGAAGTAAGATTTCCACACTACCATTGCTATACGGTACTAGAATTACTTGAAATCTAAAAGCCGAGCAGGAATTTTTTGTCTCCCGTCAAGAAGCAATGCAAATGTATATCTACTGCTACGTATTCAGCTCAAAAATTTCTCATGTTTATGCCATATAAGAAGCGCCTTACATCTGCACACAGTACCACGTAAACCATCCACGTCTTTTCTCATGCGTGGTATTTTCATGCATCCTCGTTAGAGAGAACAATCAAGATCAGACAGAAATCCTGGACTGGAAGGTCCGACACCTACGATGAGCTCTTCGGATCAAAGCATATCAGGACATTCTGTGCCACGACCTGTGTCTTTCAATCTCGACAATCCTAGCGATGGACACAGACAATCTTCTTCCCAATGCTACGATATTTGGCCAAAGAAACCACAGGTTCAACCATACTCGCCTGGCGACACACCCATCGAGACAACGGTGATCAGTACCGCGTCTCTTGTGCTCTCTCATTTCCCCGACCACGCCGACCCAAAAGAGACCTCATCTGTCCAATGCTCGACCGGAAGCAACTATGATATGCCTCTAAGTGACTATGAAAACAATTCCCCATCTACACCTCCTCAAGGAATCTTAAGTAAATCGTCGTCGGCTTCCTCCTCGTCGTCTTTTGTCGCTCGTCCGTTCATTCGATCAGCGCATTCTCTGTCGTCAACCTCGTTGTCGAGCATCTCCTTCTCTACGTTCCAACCAATTGAGTTTCCATCGAACAGTAATTATATTCTTCACACTTCTGACTGCGAGGATCAATCAGACTACGTGCCTCTAAATATATTTCGTCCTCGCCAAGGAGCTCAAGCGACTCCTTCTCCACTAATTTCAAGACCCTCATCTCCTCTACCTCCAACCCCGTCTCCGAACTTTTCCAGATCGCCATCTCCCAACAGGATATCCCGAAGATTCCAAACCAGCTTCTCACCCACTCGGTCTCGGCAAAGTTCTGGTCCTGGTTCCCCGAAGTTCACTCGATCTCTTAATCCATCGCGAGAAACATCTCCGGTTCGCCTGCGTCCTTCCAGCTATACCCGACCTTTGTCTCCAAATCCGCCGACAGTATCACCTGGACCTTCCCGAGGCCAGTCTCCTCGAACCGTACACTCGGGCTTCTACCAACCGACTTCGCAACCGACCTCACCGGAGTCTCACGCTCGGTCAATATACCAACGTCAAGCGATGTACACAGGGCCAGGTTCTGTACGTTCGCCTCCATCTCCTTTGAATGGTCGGAGAAACATTTCATTGCGGTCGCCACCTTCCCCAACAAGGCCGGTTCCAGCCACAGCTGCTGCAAGATCGCCGAATCATACTCCCTTCAGGTCTCCCGTAACTTCGAGACCCCCATCGCCTTTGAACGCCGCGTCCCGTCATCAATCTCTTCTTCTGCCCAATGCAAGACCAGCAAGATCGCAATCACAGCCTCCTGGAACTCACAGGTTGCATTCCCGTACAAGGTAATTATTCTTGAGTAATGCTGTGAATTATTTGCTCAAGCTGCTAGCAGAGCAAATCAGGCTGTGTACTCTTGGATATTAAGAGTTTTTGTTGGTAAGGAGCGGGATTTGGCTGTGGTATTTTTGGTAGAATTACGTAATTGAGTGGCCAAGGTAGGAACCATATATTAACAACGGTAAATGATTATTTAGAGTCAATGTTGTTAAATACTTCAGTAATTGGATACAGTATGGCCAGTGAGTGGCCTAGGTAATTAAGTAAATAAAATTGAGGAACTTCTATCAACAGCTTAGAGTCATCAATTGAAATCTGTTCTATTCCTTAGGAACGAGGGGTAAAATAGGTTGTAAATGAGTGGCCAGGATGGAAAAAAAAACGTGTACAACTGTGTTTGCTTGTTAATTGAATTGAAAAATGCGTAAGGAAAGGTAATCGTACGTAGGTAGGGTGGCAAAGTTGTATAAACTGTGATTACCGTTTCAAGTGTTTATTATATCCACTAGTCTTTGTGCCAGGTAAAGTTACTGAATGACCAATCTATTTAGAAAACACATGAGACTGACTGTGCCTATCGTTTATAAAATGCTTCAATCTTCTTGTTATCAGTTGCTAAGAGCATAGTATTAAATGACAGTTCTAGAGAAATGGTAAAAAAATAGACTTCGAGCATCGTATCTTAAATGGAAAACTTTTAAGAATAACTGCTATTATCATTCTTTGCCAGATCTATGAACGCGATACTGAACTTGGTAGCTTTAAATAGCATGTACATTCATTGTACTCTTTAGTGCGTAGCTTATAAAGAGGCTGGAGATAACTTGTATAGAAGGTAACTTGATGGAAAATTATTGCAACATGTATCTCCTAGTACGCTTGTCTGAGTTCTAAAACTAAACAACTACGGTAAACTTTTAATTCTAATTTGAAGTTGTCCGATTTTTTTTTGCGCTGTAGACCTTGATTCGCTAAACGTTCTCTACTACACTCTACTTAGAAGCCTTTTTACTGTTGACGTACTTCTTTATTGAATTAGCTCTCACAGAGAAATGATTACGTCTTTGTTATCCCTCATTTGCATCACTAGGGCACGTACTCCCGACCCAATTTCCCAAAACTTTTCAAGCTACCGTGGGAGGAAAACGCAACTATTCAACCGAAACTGAGCTAAAGGGGAAGTTTGAAGGACTTCCAAGTTCAGATTTGAGTTTCACTCGCAAATGACCAGCCGTTGACTTTGAAAACGATACCCCAGTGCCCTGACCAAACTGGAATGCCTGCTCTGGACTGAGTGTATTTGCCCAGGGAATTGCACAGCCCTGCTCGAAGGTTAGGGCGTTAAGTAGGGCGTGCTTTAGGTATTTTGAAGCTTGTATTCGGATTCAGACCGAGCTTCCAACTTTCACGAATTGCAATTAGGGATGGCCACGCTTTTGCATGGAGTCATGCGCTGCGGTCGCTAAAGGATGTCTAAGGACATGGTATTGTGTCATCTGTTTGACACTGAAAGAAGTATTAGGGCAAGTTTAATGTCATCCGGGTGATCCTAATGGATGTCTAAGGACACAAATCGGTGTCATCCGTTTGTGACTAAAAGATGCTTTAGGGCAAGACGATCTTAAGACTTGATTTGGCGTCATCTCTTGGACAGCAAAAAAAGTAGTAGGGCAAGTTTAATCATGACATTACATCCGCGTGCCGCTACAGGGCGCTGATGTCATCCGTGTCGTCTTTTTGTAACTAATGGATGTTTTAACCCTTCCGTTTGTGATGTATCATTTATATATACTGTATATGATGCGTAGCTAATAGTGTTATTTCTACAAGAAGGGTATAATAAAGTCCCGTAGTAAAGGGTTAAGGCAATTTTTTGCATCATGGCATCATCGGTTCCGTAAGAATATCTGAGGTTAAAATTAGGAGTCATCTGTCTGATATTTAACCACGTTCGAACCGGACATCATAGGACACAGTTAATGTAATCTGTTTTACATCTTAGTCCTAGTGTTTTTATTATTTAAACTAGGCCAATTTCGGGATTCCTCGGTTCCTTTAAGGTTTATTTCATTTTTTCTGTCCTAGTCATTTATATTTCTGATATTTAACGCATTGCCGTATTTATTTTTATTCCGCTTTCTCATACGTATACGAGACTTTGCATATTCTTATTTTTCCTTCCTTTTCCGCTAATTATTGACCGTAGTTGTGTTCAGTTTTTTAATTCATATTATCTTTTATGATAATTTTATTACCTCCGCCAAGGAGGTTATGTTTTCGTTGGGTTTGTCTGTCTGTCACCAAGATAACTCAAAAAGTTATGGACGGATTTGGACGAAATTTACAGGGATTGCTAGGAACAGATGATTAAATTTTGGTGAAGATCTGTCCATCCGTTTGTCTGCCTCATTATTGTCAATGTCGTAACTCAAAAAGTTATGGACGGATTTTTACGAAATTTACATGAGTTGTTAGGTGTATTACGAAGAGTAAATACCCAAATATTTGTAATGATCCGTTTGTTCGTTCGTTAGTCACTGTTTTTAATTTTATGCTTGTTAGCACAATAATTAACTCAAAAAAATAATGAATGGATCTTTATGAAATTTAAAGTTGTTAGTATAATGTTAAAAAACATGAATGATCAAATTTTGGTGCAGATCGATTGGTTCTTTTGTACGTTTGACTCATGTTTGTCATAATGTTTAATAGCAGCATAACTCAAAATGTTATCAACAGATCTTCAAAAAATTGCACAAACTGTTACTACTTTCAAAAGTCACAAATAATTAAATTTTTGGAGTTCATACAAAGAAAATTATGGTTTCAGAGTCAATTTGAATTTTCCGTTACCATTGCCTCGCTTGGCGGAGGTATGCGCTCTCAGAGTGCTTTAGTTTTATAGTATGACTTTTATCGTACTTCTTGATGATCCATTTTTTTTCTATTTATATTGTTTTGTCGATTTATGATTTTTCAACTTCTCTTGTTCAATTTTGTCGAATTTCAAATTTCCGTCTATCATATACCGTAGTTGCTTTTTATTTATCGGCAGCTTGTTTTTCTATAATGTTTACCATTATTTACACTTGCCTATCTCTTCAGTCTGACTTTCCCTTATTTTTGCGCCATTTGATCAGTCTTTCATAGAGCCGTATTGTTTGGAACTCCAAATTTCCTATACTGTATAGCTTGACATTATTTCAGTAAATTTACCTATATTTCGTTTTTCTAGTTGTAGCAAAAGTGAACATATGGAGTAAATTTGGCCGGGAAAGTCAAAAGACGACCAAAACCAGACAATTGCGTTTTTGAAAGTCGTGAAGTGTTCATAATAAGCGACAGGATTTATGGTAGGTATGTTTAACTTAAAATTACCGTAGCAAAACAATTATAGTACGTATTTACTTTTACCCCATCCTTGTTCACTTTTGTTCATTTGACGGTACTGTAGCTGTTTAAACATAATTTTGTCTAATTTATATTTTTCTTTTTTCTTTCTGTTGTAGTCGGAGCACCCGCACCCNCTCAGCTGCCGCCCCCTCCCCCTCCCCCAGCCAGCCCTCTGCCTGACACCAGCAAGAGAAGCTCTAGGATGCGGGCTAGATAATCTTATCACTAGTTTTTAGGTTATCTAGGTTTACGTCTTCTACACATAGACCTGCATTCGCTAAAACACGTATTTTAAGTTTTGGAATTTTTATATCAACAACAAATGTAAATGCGGGCTAGATAATCTTATTAGTAGTTTCTAGACCAGCTAGGTAAAAGCATATTGAAGACACGCGCACACTATTTTGGTATAGCTCTACGTATAGTTTTTTTTACACACGGTCTTGTGTTCAGTAAAGAAATACATATATTAATTTTCAAAGCTCTATCTTTCCCCAACGCCATCTAGACTAGCGCTAGGAGACGAGCGGGGTAATTTTCTTACATATTTTCAGATAATCTATGCAAAAGGATATTACTCACAGACGTGCCTATGTCGCAAATACCAGCAAAGCGAGTCGTAGAAAACGTGCTAGAAAGCCTCATTATTAGTTTTTAGGTAATCTAGTACTAGGTTTATTTCACATACGCAGCAGAATAGTCATTAATAAAATGGTATTACATTTCATATTATGTTATTTTTTCACACAGATGGGCAGAATGTGTTAGAGATTATTAAAGAATAATAAATTCTAAGCTTTCTACTACACGATAGCGCATCGGCACTTAAAAAGTTATGTTATAATAGTAGACTTTTCATACACACAGGCACAGGCAGAAAGAAAATCATGGTAGATTCTTTTTATTATTTTTATTTGGAGGCTTGTGTCGACCATGAACGTTAAAAAATATCTATTTTTAACGCTTGCAATCTTCTCATCCTGACATAGCTAATCAAGGCAGACTCTAGGATGATGGCCGGATGACCACTTCTCGTATCATATGAAATATCATATCCTTAGATTTATACCAGTCAAGATGCCTATTTATCTTTTGGGAGTACCAATAACATTGATGCCAATAATCCTAATGATTATAACTAATGCAGTTGTTGCGCAAGTACTGCAAAAATGTGCCACTTTCTTCATCAGATAATCACAGGAAATTACTCCATTTCTTAACTTTGGACGCTGTTACTATTCATTATTTGCTAAAAAGTTGGAAGCTAGTAGATAATTTATGAAAACTTATGTTAGCTGCTTGTAATGTCAAACTTGATTATACTTGTGTGGCTGAATATATTGTTCGTATAGCATATGCACTGTAGTAACTATTTGAAAACTTATTAACTATTTTCATTTGAAAAGTGACACGAAAATTTATTAATCGAACTGTTATTATTGTTCGTGTTGACGGCAGCCATGTTTTAAAATACGTGAAAAATTGAAATAAGTATCTATTATAGTCCTTTGTGATGTGTAAATTGGTTATACATATTTAAATATATACAGCTTCTTGGTGTTTGTAATAACTGTTTGACTGTTTATCAAGGTTCCCATTTGAAATATAACTTATAAAATATATTTATTAATTTCTAAACTAATTTTTAAATTTTGTGATAGTCTTTTTATGTTCGCTATTTAAGTGAAGAATATCATGCTTGCATAAGCCTATAAGCATAGTTGTTACTAGAGCTACTTATGTATTTTCTTAATGTTTGTATGTCTTTTGTGTATGTATACTTGATTGATATTTAGTTCTTACTACCTATCGTTAACGCCACAGATATTTTTCATATTCTATGTACTTTGTAAGTTGTAACTATTGATATATATCATTGACTAAACTATACGTAGTACTGCTCAATTGCTCATTCGAAATCTTGAAAAAAGTAAGTCCTTATACTTATTGATTAAACTGCACTAATTATCTCATTTCCAACTATTCTTTCTGGAAAAAAACATTATTTTCAAAAATCTATGAAATTGTTGTTTTCGCAACTTCCATATTAATTTTATATTTACCTGTGTTGCCATTTTTTAATTATATAACTCTTTTATATTTGAAATACGTATCAAGTTACCCTTATCGCTAATTCGGACGCCGTTGGCGGTTGAAAGGTTAGCGTTATACTGAGATGGACATCAGACATTAAACTGTCATCCACTGGATCACAAATGTCAAGCTAAGCTAAGCTGCTACGCTTGACTTGTATGGAACTTGAGACAGGAGCTTTGGTTTCACCATTTTTTTGAACCGTGTTGTGTGAGCTGTCAGCTTGTCACCTCTCCAAATTATATATGAGTTTGCTCTAAGCTCCATTTTACGGAGTGATGATTGGGTTCTCTGAAGTGCCAAGAGTAATTGATTAAGGGTTAAGCCTTGAAACTTCACCGAGTGGGTCGAATTTTACTCACCTGGTTAAAATTCTGGACAAGTCCAGCCTCTTGGGCTTAAGTTCACCGCACAATCGATGATATGTTAAAACAAAAACATATTGAAAGGGGATCCGAGATCAACCTGGTCGGTAAAGGATTAACATGCAGACCTTACACAAAGACCAAATTATCCATTGTGGCTTGAATATTGTATTGACCTATGTATATTTGTAGTGTAGGTCATCGATTGGCGAGATGAAGTTAACGTCTCTTAAAACTTTGATAGACTACTATGATATTATAAATAATAATTAAATATATATTGTGCTGCTTCAGTAACTTATTGCTGTATAGTGTATGCCATCATATACTAATGGTGTATACAACTAATGATCTTATAATACGCGTGTAGAATACATCTATTTTTCTTCTCTTTATTTTGTTATATAGAGTCATTGGAAAAGTAGTTTTTTATTTTGACGCAGAGGACTAAGATATTAAAGTTCTTGCATCGCTGTGCTACTCTGTGTACTATTGCCGATCATTGAATTACAGTATACTAAGTGAATCAGCCATAATTGTAGACAGTGGCGATTTCCGTACTCGAACAACTTATTACTCGACTAGACCATTTAGAAAAGAAGGGTGACTACTAGAGCGCTTGTTTTGGTTGCAAATCTCTAAGGCATAAGAAGTTCGCGTGAATTTGTATCATTCTACTTTGCCATAAAATAATTTACTTAACAATTCTTATCAATCAAATTTTTGTGCCTGGCGCTACGTCCTTGGAGCAAATTATATAAATTGGTGTACGATCATGTGCAGTAGAATCCGTAATCTTGAATGATGAAAACTGAAACTGTTCACCTTGATGTCATCACTGAGTATGAAGTGTGTAATGCAGTTAATTTAAATTTGTGTGAGAGTTTGCTCAGTATACTATAATTGATTATAGTAATGTATAGGCTAAAGTATACTGTGAAAATGCTAGAATAAGGATAGGCTATTGCTAAGTATTCGTAGAGAAACTGACCTGGAAAGGTTTGGCAAGGATCCGAAAAACGGTTAGTGAAAACACGGTATGGTTAAGTAATTGTAGAAAAAGTGTTTGACCAATAATGCTCATTTATATAGCTAGTGCTCTGTAAGTTCATAGTAGCTATGTATTGTATTTTTTTATCGTCTTAAACTTAAACACTCCACTCGACAACAGCCCTTAATAAAAAACGCTGAATTGCAGTTTTTTCATTTTTCTTTGGGTAACCCTATTCATCATTCCCGAAAGCCACTGTGATCCAGAAAGGTAAGGCAAATAATATATTTTATTCGTTATTATTATGCGTTTCATCGATAAAACGTACCCAAACATATCGTCCAGAACTTGCTAGATAATTTGTCTTTTACAGTGAATTAGCTACAGGTGAATTAGCTACAGGTGAATTAGCTGCAGGTGAATAAGCTACAGTCTAAAATGGCGAAATTAGCAGGCGTTTTATTTTGGTCGATTTGAGGAAACGTTTAAAATATAATCTTATACTATGATATTGTGATGAATAGAGTAGGTACTCTTATCTCTATCTATGCAGATGACTATGAAAATATTGGTGCTGATACGCATACTTCGCATACTTTCACCAACATGACTCGCGTGAATTTCTATCTAGGGTAGATAGTATACCCTAGGTAGCATAGTTTGTTAAAGGTAATGTCTATTTTAGTGTAAATTCAATTTTTAAACTCTAGCTGAAGCTTGCAGCATATTGAATTTTGTACTTGTTCACATTTTAAATATATTTATATACACTTTCACAATAGTTTCTTAAACTTTAGCTTGCCAGTGCCTATCTATTTAGCATTCATTAATATTTACTGTGTCTATGTAACTTTCATTACTACTGTGTTGGCAAAGACTTCTGAGACCACCTGATTCGCTGAGAAATAAATGTTCTGAGGAGAGTACTGTATTGAAAAACTGATATTGCATTAATTAATATTCACTTATCTCAACATTATTTCAGATGATTTTTTGAGTCTCTACTGGCTTGTATTGAGATGGTGTTGCAGAGTCGGAGTCGGAGTCTGACCAAGAGTTAGAGTTGCTCTCAGGAACAGGCTAGGACCAGGAGCTGGAGTCGGTAATATTAGCTTAATTTGTTACGTAAATGTGCGGATATTGAGACGCTGGGAGTCGGTATTTTGGGTTTAGGGAATTGGTGTCGGAAGCGGGCTGCATCAATGAGTCGGAGTCGGGATTTGCTGATCCGACTCCACAACTCTATATTTCAAGTATTCAGGGTTCACTGCATCCCGTATTGCAATTTTAGCTCAATCGCGTGCTTGTAGGTTCAACTTGTCTTCTTGATAGAAAGTTTGCATATTATTTGGTTCCGGCAAATTTCAAAGGTATTCGAATCTGTAAACACATGGAACAAAATTTTCTGTCGTAGTGGTAGGGTGTATTTATGTTTCACTATTATTCCCCAACGTTGATGAAATTATTCTGAAAGACGACATTTCATTCATTTATTTTTTAAAAATTATAACTGCCTGCCAGATATCGCTTATAAAGGTAACGGAAATACAATAGCTCATAGAGGGCCGGGGCGTATGTTTTGGCTGCTGTCTGGGAATGGGTCAGTTGGTCCGTCTACAGCTGGCTATATAATCTAAGTAATGGTAAATTACAATGAGCCTGTGCTGGCACGCCTTCATTAAAATCTAGCTCATCACAAGTGATAGGTCATTGCCAGCTGGGCTAGTTCTGTATATTTTTTATGAACTGAAGCAATGGATCTTGTGGCCTTTTTGTCAACTTCTGGCCTTTTATTATTTTTAATCTCGCAGGATCTTGGTAGCAATGCTCTGGTTGACAAATAAATTTCTATGGTGTTCCAATAAATGTACGGTATCCTATGATGTTGATTTTAACCTTGGAGAACAGTAAAGGAGTAACAAAGTCAAGAACTGTTGCTATTAAGTGGTATTTTTTTAGAAGGTCTCACGAATTTTTGTCAACAGTGTATACATAAAGGAGTTCTTACCTATGAATCTTGCCTCTCTTTGGGCTGGCCGATATAGCTTCGTATTCCTTCTTCATGGGACTTTCGGAATGATCTCCACCACTAGTTGCCTCGAAATTTGTTAACATATAAATCAATAGCAGTTCTAGAACTCGTCGTAATTGGTCATTTCATTTAATGCATTTTTTTTTTATTTTGGAGCAAAATTCGTAGTTTCAGGAGGAGCAGCGTTTCGATCCGGTCAGATTTTAGCAAAACTCAGAAAATCTTCCATTCGTGAGCATTGTGCTAATAGTAAACATGTTCCTGAGAGCAACAGTTTTCAAATCCAGACTCAACCGGATCCACTGCTGACCCTCTTATTTTAGTATCCTTATCTATTTCTAACTACCGCAGGAGCTGAACGAGTGTGGATGCATCAGCTGTGAAACTCTTTAATTTCGTGGTAATTTCAGTTTTTTAACGTTTGTCCGAAACAGATTTTATTTCTTGTGTCCTTAAGCATTTCTTATAAATTCCAAACTGTTGCTATTTCCAGAATTCCCTGATGATTGATTTTTACGATCAGAAACGCGTGTGTTTAATAATGATTGTGTCTACGTTGCACAGGTGCTTCTATTACCCCTCTCAATTCCGATTCACTGCATGTGCTTCTATATCACGAGTTCATGGTACATGCATGGAGGACATGGAAGTAAAATTTTGAACCTAAATAGAAATAATGCCTAGAACGGGGTGACCTACGCGGCTTTCTGTATCTTGTATCGAGCCACCTACCTGTTCGGTGCCCATTCCCCTGAGGCAGCGATTTTCAATGTGGAACGTTTCCCCCTTAGGAGTGATTTAATATACATATAATGAGAAGAGTTTTACGAATGAGTTATTAAATGAATTTTCCCTAGCTAGTCTGTGATTCTGAGGGTGCGTGTTTTTCCCACGTTGTATCTACTATTTAAACAGTATTGATACGTAAAAATACTGGTGCCTATATAGGATTGTGTACTTGAGAATCCAAGGTACAGTTAAATGCTACTAGATAAAAAAATGGGAATTCACTTTTTCAGTGATAAGAATAAGTCTTTTTATTACCACCGAAGAGAAGGGGTATCAAGATTGGAGAAGCGATTTCGTGAGGCATAGCTGAGTAAATACTGGGAACCGCGGCCTACATGGGAATTGATACAGCCACGGTAATGAATCCTACAGGGAATTGATACAGCCACGGTAATGAATCCCTACATTATAAGTAGATATTCTTTGTTCCTCGTAGGTTATGCAACGGCTATCATAGAAAGGGTTGATACACAAAAAAAGTTGTTATCTTGTGTATTGTGCGTTATTTACATGATACGTTACGTGATCATTATAATGATGGGGTCTTACTCCTCATTTACTTGATAACATTTAGATACTTGAAACTTTTCTTATTTCAATGACTATTTCGCTGTTTTACATGCACATTTAAAATATAACAATAAGCACCAAATAATTACTATCACTGTGGTCGTATAGGTGTTTAGAAGTAACGAAAATTTTTTATGTGTTTAATATTCTAGAAGTAATATTGTGCAATTATTAGATGAATTTCATGTGAACCTATATCACATTATAGCCCTATTAATGATGATCTAATCCACACAAAGCACCCACATGTACTTCATGTACGACCTAAAAAACTAGCCCTATCCATTCAGTAAGTTTAATCCAAAATATCGACAACTTTCCATTGTTGTGGGATGAAAAACAGAAAAAGCAATTTTGGAAGCTTAAAAATGTCAGTAGAGGTTTATAAATGATAAATATGGTTACACTTTAATTATTACAAGTGTGAGAGACTGGCCATTCGCACTTATAGAAGTACGATATACATACATGTATACTTGGATGCTTAAATAAACAGTTTGAAAATTTCTCATCTAGCTGTAAAGACAGTTATACCACGGTTACAATAGACTACTGGCAGGAATTTTCGCTACTGGTTCTATGTTTTTGTTTTGAAGACTTTATACCTTCTATGTACTCTTAGAAAATGTATGTTATTGTTATGTTTTGTCTCCGAAAATAAAAAAAAGTGGTAAAACTTTCAGGTAAGATGCCTACTGTAGCCTATACCTAAAAAACGTTAAGTATTGGAGGAAAATGCAATGCGCATATTTCTCAAAATGTTACGCACTGTCAGTAGCCAAGAGGTTTATGATATTCACTTGGTGTTGTACCAAGACAACCTGGCAAATAACTCCAATGTTATTTGTAAGTTCAGGGTAATAATTGCAGCAGCTATGTTGGCTTCTTGAAAATTAACGTTGAGTGTTGTCAGCATTGCCACGGTTTTTATTAAAGAGAAGTACATTTTACTTTTCAAGTTAACAGTCGTGTGTATAAAAACATAAAGATAATTTTTTTTTGTCCCTTAATTGTGGAACATCTTGCACCAAAATACATATGTCTCTCGCATCTTATTACCTCCGACAAGGAGGTTATGTCATGTTTGTCTCTTTGTTTGGCTATGTGTCTGTCACCAAGATAGCTAAAAAATTTATTGGATGGATCTTTACGAAACTTACCGGATTGTTTAGCATAGTGGGAGTAACAGATGATTGCCTTTTAGTGGAGGTCCATTCCTTTGTATGCCTGACTTTTCTTAGTGCCATAACTCGAAAAGAGTTATATGGACTGATTTTTAGGAAATTTACATGAGTTTTCAAGTATATCACGAAGAGTAATTGACCAAATTGCTGTTGATGATGTTTGTTCTTTTGTCTCTGTGTTCGTTTTTGTTTCTTAGTTAAGTAACTCAAGAAGTTATGAAGGTGACTTTATGAAATTTAGAGGAATTGTTAGAAATGTTGAACGACATAAATGATCAATTTTTTTATTATTGGAAGGTCTGTTTCTGTGTTTGATTAATGTTTGTAGGCATGTTTGTTAGCAACATAACTCAAAAAGTTGTGAATGAATCTTCAAGAAAATAACAGAAGATGTTATTACTATGAAAAGGCACAAATTATTAAATTTTGGTGATGACAGTAATGAAATGATTGTTTCTGAATAAATTTATAGTTTTCGTTAACGTTGCCTTTCTTGGCGGAGTATGCGCTCCCATCTATTCGCTAGTAATTTCCATTGCGTAATTCTTTATTACTAGGTTTATTAAGGATTTTTGCTCACGAGTTTGACTCCTTATGGTAAACAAAATTGAGTGAAACAAAAAACACGAGTTACTATGTGAAGATACGCGATTTGTATCTCATCTGAACAAGCATTAATTCACTGAACACGTATACTTCTAACAGTGTACATTTTTGTCCATCATAATTCATAGAGCGAACTTAATAATACATCAACTGCGTCTCAAGTTGACGCCAGAATGCGTCATTCAGGATACACGTACTGCGATTCATGATAATGTGCTTTATATAAATAATATAATCGCTCAATAAATTGGATCAAATAATTGTGACTTTTCTTCTCATATGTTGTTTTTTTGGGGTCGAGGCATTGCATTTTTGACTCGGGTGTTGATTTAACAATTATGTAAATGAAGAGAAAGTCTGCTTCATTGAATCTGTAGCATTTTAGTGATCGTGAGAAATATGCATTGCATTTGTGTAAATAAAAACTATAGATGCTTCATTATGACAGATGCGTAGAAGCGCTTGAGAAATCTTAGCCACGCTCGTAATGAATGAGCCACGCTCGTAATGAATGAACGAAAGTTGTCATATTAACTTAAAACGAAAGATTATCCATTGGTAATGGGTATATTTGGAAGAAGGCCTCGAATTGCAGGAAGAAATTTTTTATATTTTGGATGAAATATTTAGCTCAAGGCAAATATGTTGGTATGTTCTTCTGTTTTACTAGCACATTTATTAAATATCTGGAGCTAAAAATACTGACTAAAAAACTACTGGAAATGAGACACCCACTACGAAAACTCGTAAACAAACAACCTTTTAAATAAATGTGACGATGCACATAAATTCATACCTTGCGTTCAGACTTTAAAAGCTTTAATTACGGACCTGTAAGGCTTCCTCTCCTAGGAAATCGGGATCAATATTTCACCGAATTCCTGGGAATGGTAATTATGATATGCCCCAACATTGTTTTTGATTCCCGAGAAATCCCAGAAAATTCCGCCAAATACTGACCCCGATTTCCGGAAAAAGAAAGAGCCCGTATCGGTATATATCTATTGCGTACAAAATGCAATTATATAATAACGCATGCAATATCTTAGCCATCACGTCTTTCACTTTCTTGCGCACAGTCGAATATGTGGCCACCATTACTCTGCTCCCTCACTACTGTATTATCTCTTCATGACAGTCACACCGGGTCCGAGATGTAGAAAGTGGCGATTGTAAGTACAGACATAACAATAAGAGGAACTGTTGTTGCTCACATCTCTTACTGTTATGACACGTATGACTGAGTCTGTTCATGAGAATTTCCACGTGCCTGAGTTAACCCTTAACGTATGAGTTACTTCATACATAGGGAGAGCACTGTTTGTAGCGTCTGCGGCAACGTCGCCATTACTCAAAATAATCATTTATCAGGAGAGGTATTTTAATTTTTCAAAAGCTCCCAATATTATAAACAGTTAGGACATTTCAGCGCTTCCTAGCGGTCAGTTTTTGAGCTACAGTTATGACACTGTTACCAAAAAATCAGAGTTTGAAGATGAATATGTTTGTATGGATAACTCAAAAATCAAATTTTTTTTTTGAGTTATGACGTCGTTGTCACCAACGAGCGAAATGTGGACGTTAGCGATAGAAGGGCAATAAAATTCCACTAATTGTGACATGGTAAGACGCTTCAGTACATTATATGAGGATTTTGGCATGGGTACCATAAATTTCACAACAATATAGTGAACCCTGCAATTAAGGATCTGATAAAGCGTAACTTTTGCTTACAAATATAATTGTTTGGAATGTCATTCATGAAGTACATTCCAACCAAAAATTAGGGCCCCCCGCAGCAGCTAAACCCGTAATTTTGCTTCGTCGAAGCGGCCTTAGCTTTGTTAGGGTTGGTCAATGTAAGGTCAACATGGATAATTATCTATTAAAGAAAAAATCCAGTCTTTACCTTAACTAAGAAAGTTATTAGTTACTTACGGTGACATGATCTGATGTGACATTTCGAGGCAGTCTGAGCAATTCTTCATTTTAAATGAAGAAAAGCTCTGCGCAATTTTTTTAAAGTGCAAATTTCTCCAGTAGAAAATGAATGTACATTTTCCCGTTATTAAATGAAGTTAAATAGAAGCTTACGTTTCTCAACAGTAAATCATTTCACTGATGCAAATTAATTACTAACTTTAATGAAGTACGCGGTCATCGTTTCATATAAATTCGTGAGTAAATTCACAGTAAATTTACGAGTGACGTGACAGCTGAGATAAGCTGTGAAAATTGCACAGCTGACATGCGATTAATTGCCTTAATTGGCGTCGAGAAAGGCGACTCACGGCACGTTAGAAACGGTAGCGGCGATTTGATATGGGATTGGCGTCCCAACTGAGTGAAATAATCGTGCCGAAACAAGTGTCAGCGTCGAACAACGGACTGCATAGTAAATATTTAAGTACCAGTCTATATTGTAAAACATTGACTAAAATAATACGATAGTAGCAATAGTGATGGTTATTGGTCAGCAGGAGGTATAATATTGGTGGGTTGCTTGCTTGCTTCTTTGGTTGGTCCTTCCTCGATC
Source organism: Parhyale hawaiensis (assembly GCA_001587735.2). NCBI lineage: Eukaryota > Metazoa > Arthropoda > Malacostraca > Amphipoda > Hyalidae > Parhyale > Parhyale hawaiensis. The sequence goes on from LQNS02278070.1 coordinate 9,503,261, forward strand.
GGTCATGGTCTAAAGAAGAAAAAAAAATCATGTTCTGAATAACTAGATGAGATACCATGAAATTTCAGCCCTGAATTACGATGGCAAATATAGTTTTTGAAATATATACTCGAAAGTTGAAATACCGCATTTTCACCTTGCTTTGATTCTTCTTTTGAGCGTGGTAGATAAAAGGCTGTATCTTTGATAGAGTTTTTGATCCTGTCGTACATAAGCTATTTCGCATATTTTTTCAATCTGCATTTCTTCATATCAGTTGAAACTTCTCGCTGAGAAGAGACCATATATTTCCAATTTACAATGTGCTCAAATTTCGATTTTGAGGATTCAACTAACTGCCTGCATCCTGTGCACAGTACGCACAGTTCCGGCGATTTCTTTTTATTGAACTGCACATATGTCCTTGGTGCTACTTGATTTTCAAGTACTTTAAAACTGATATTCGGACTTTTATCAGCAGGAGGGAAGTTTTACTCTCGCAAACTCACGGTGGCACAGCATTCGTTACTTTAATGAAAGATAAGCTTACAGGTATGAGGTATAAATTTTGCCATAAGACCCCTAAACCCGTACCGCAAGTAAAAACAATAAAAGGCTTCATCACGGCTTGGTACTCCTGTAATAATATTAATAATATAATATACAATATAGTAAAAACTGATATCTTTTTATTGGTTCATTTGTGTATCTGTTTGACTCTATTTGTCCCCCGGTTTCTGTCACGCTTTAAGAAAATTGATAGGCGAACTTTAGCTAGGTTGGAGCCTGTGGGTTTATTGAAAACTGATAGGTGGAAAATAGACCAGGTTGCAGAAGATTGCAAACGTATTTCAATATTTGAATGCACGTTTTACTCAGCTAACGTTGAAATCCAAGCAATGAAGATATCTAGAGCTTCTCTTGGCGATGCCATGGAGTCTAACTTTTATATTTATGCTATACAGTGAAACTTTACTGCTCTATTCTCAACTGACACATTGAGTAGATAATCAACGAATCACAGGTGAAGCGATTTTGCACGGGCAGTAGGTAGACAGTAAATATTTTTTCCAACCTGCTCTCTTCCTTTCTTGAAAAAACAGTTTTGCTTGATCGCAAAAACTTATATTATCTATTATCCGTATACAAGATGCGTAGAGGGGAATTTTATTGAATTCGGTGATACTTTATTGCTTGCTAATATAAACTGATTTTGTTCGAATGTCAGCTAAGGGAAGAAAGGAGTGTGCTGCTCAGGTCAGTTGAAACAGAGAGCACCACTCGTCTCTTAATGAGAATTTGAGCTGGTAGTTGTAGCGTATCCTTCAGAAGCATATTTGTGACGAAAGCGTAACCAGTGAAGCAGGGTCATCTCAATTTCTTTGTCGTCATTTTTATAAAGCGGGAGAACTATAGTACTGTCAATAATGATAGTTATAGTAATAATTATGATAATAATAGCAGCAATAATAATAATTATAATGGGCCTAACAGAATTCCTGGCCGTCATAGAAGCTAGAATCGTGTGACAGCTGCTGGGGCGTCCAAAAATAATGATATAGAAAATACTATAACTAATTACTGCAGTACGAGCAGATCACTGCTGTCCGAGTAGATAGAATAGATAGCTGGCAGGCAGTAGACGGACCAACAGGCCCATTAATGCAACTATTTGGAACTCTCGTATTTAAAAATTTAAGAATTTATTAATAAATTTACCTATTGATATAATCTAGATTAAAGGTAGTGGCATGGCATCAAAACTGAAGAGTGAAAGGTATTCGCATGGCACCAAATTGAAGAATTATTTGATCCGCCCCTCTGTCTATATTACATAATTATTAAGTACTTGCATGGCACTCAATTAAAGAATCTATCAGGGCCACCCACTTTTGTATATTATCTTGAAATTTTTGCAATCTTGAGAATTCATTAGGTCCACCCTTCTTCGTTAATTACATAGTTAATAGGCAACTGCATTACCCAAATATGACAGTTCATCGAGTCTACCCTTCTGTCAATATGATACAAGTGACAGGTATTCGCCTGGCCCCAAATTTAAGAATTTAGAATTCATCGACTCCACCCATCTGCAGCCCGAACAGATACTTTCATGGCCCCAAATTTAAGAATTCAGAATTTATCGACTCCAGTCTCCACCCATCTTTTTACATGATATAGCCCAAATTGGTTCTTTTATGGCCCCACATTTAAGAATTTTCATTGAGTCCACCAATATTCCTATATGATACAGTAATAGGTACTTGAAGGGCCCCAAATTTAGGAATTTATCAAGTCCAGCCATTTAATTACACAAATTGATACCTACATGGCTCCATATTTAGGAATTCATGGAGTCCACCCATCCTCCTATATCTGATACAACTAATAAGTACACGCATGGTGCCAGCCTCCATATGCATGCACCTATAGATTAGGAGGCTCCAATTAACACGTCACAGCGCGTGATTCCCAACGACTTTGTCACGCGTTACCTGCGCCTGTGCACGTGACGCCAGGCGTCTAAGGATGACACGCGGTAATAACGGCCTGGGTCCCATAACGGAGCCGCGACGCTACGTCTTCCGCCTTTTCCTAGGCCCTATAACACGGAAATGGGAGGAATATTGGTGGGAAGCCTGTTCCGGGATGGGCTTGGAAAAGGGGATATAGGCGCGGAATTGGGCCCAGAAGTAGGAGATGAAAGTGTTTCAAGGATAGCTGAGAAATGGAGGACCTGGGTGGGGAAATGGAGATGTGTCAGCAAAACAGGAGATGAAAGTGAAAAGGAGTAATACTGGTGTCTCAAGCCAAGTGAAAATTAGGGGGAAAGGAGCTAGGAAACGGTGAAATGTGCGTGCTTCAATAGGAGATGAATGCCACACAGGATAAAAATTGTTTTTCAGCGCTAATCAAGAAATGGAGGTGTCAATGAGCAAATGTGTGAATGCGTTTGAAAGTGGAGATCAGTGATTCTAAAATTAGGTTAAAATCCTTAAAAATAAGGATATACGTATGTAATAAATTTTTGACGGGAATGGAATTTGCAGTTTCTCGTAGAAATTGCTCAGAAGTGGAGAAAGTGTGTGCTGAAGTAGTGTATATAATGGAAGCAGGCTTAAACTACTACGAGCAATCATGAGATTCCGGGATTAATGATAAAATATCGATACCATAACCCGTAATACATATAAAAGTGACATTGGAGTATCTTGTTACTCGAAGGCTTGTCAAGAAATCTAAGCCTATGCACATTAGGCAGTCAAATGGAGAAGATATAAAGCCCGATGCCCATGTAACAACTTTCGTCCAAGCTAGTAGCTTAGAGGCAACTCAACTAATCCGTTTACGTAGCCGCGGCACGGCTTCAGCTTGCGCAAACTATACCTGTATGAAAAAAACGTCAAAAAACTCTCTCGCTAATGCAATTGCAATTTCTTTTACCACAGCAAGTGGCAATAGTGAACTTTCACTATCGCCCTAAATTATGAACAGTTCAAGTACACAAAGATTTATATTTTAAGAATAAGTGCACGATGTTCACGGACGTCATGCTGATGTCACGGCCAGGACTACGCAGCCGAATTAGTTAAGTTGGCTTTAGGCTGCTAGCGGCAATTAAAGTTGTTACGAGGGTATTGGGCTTAAGGTGATCGTGTGACCTTTAAAGTAGCTATACGAGATGGGAGTAAAGTAGGGTAGATTTAATTTCGTTATAAGTTAGGCTATAGGTGCTTATAAAAGAGGTAGAGCAAGATACACACATACATCTATTCAATATTATACTATACGAATAATTACAGATAATATATAACAGATAATATGTACTGAATGCATACAGAAAGTCAAATGAGATATGGATTAAAAATAGTGTTGCAAGTGTTTAAAGAATCCGTTTACGTTGAGCCTACTAAAAACTCCATATCACGGAGCAAGAATGAGTTTCTGAAAGTATCAAGCGCAATTGATTAAGAGTCAGTGCCTGAAATCCAATCCAGCAGGTCAAAGCCATGGTACCTGCCATAAGTTTCGAACAAGTCAGGTCTCAAAGGCTTGATTTTGGTTCCCAATCGAGCATGCACAGCAGAACCGAACCTCTCCTAAACTGACCTATTCTTAGCCCAAGGACCAGTTTGGACGATTTCGTCGGCTATTATTTTACATTCTATTTTACATTCTACTTATAGAGTCCACTGTATTTCCAAATTCAGCTTCACTCGTTAATCGCCTCGCTGCGTCTGTCGGGGTAAAACAATGAATCTTATTGTAATCTAAATTCTGCTTATGTGAACGTTAACTAACCTATTTTTCAACGCGGCCGAAATTGAAAAAAATTGAAAATTAGAAAAACCAGGCCTACCCTCACCTAACCTACCCGATGTTGTGAAAGGTTTTTTATTAACTACCCGATAGCCCTGCCCGTTTTCTGACGGTACTTCCTAAAGAGAGCGGTTATGGGGTACGTGTGATTTTTTGGTAGTGGGCGATCTAACCTAACTTTAACCTTACCGAACCAAACACTACACAGAGTGTCCGGTAGGCCATAAAGGCACAATAATGGAACCGGCTTCACTCGTTTCGTTCGGCCTGGTAACATTTCACTCCTGCGCATCTTGCATGTCAAAAACTAGCTGCAAGGTTAGCGCAACCTAAATGATAAGTTAAGAAACAGCCGCACTGACCGCAACACTTTCATGTCCCGCTATCTACATTCGTGTATGTATTGAGTCCGAGGAACGCGCAAGAGAAATTAAGCGTCTTGATAACAGGCACATTGCGCATCGATGCAAATTGTGTGTGAATGCGGAAGCAGCAGGAACCGGCGACACCAATGTCACAACAGGTGTTGCATGCTTGCTGTTGCCGCCGTGTTTTCACTAAGATGTTTTACACTATTACCCATTAGTATCATTATAGTTATTGTGGGCCTTTTTAGGCCACCGAAGCTATTACCCCATCAGAAACTTATAGGTATTTATCCGATATTATCATCGGATACCCTTCACATTTAGTATTTCCCTATAGGCAGCCAATGGATCCGTGTAATTTTTCGATTGGGTAGTATCCATTTCAACGCCCCCAGGAAGAAGCTTGGCAGTCTGATGCAAGATCACGTTAAGCCGATGTTTGGTGCTAGAAAGAGTTTAACTTTAGAATAAACTAGAGCACTCTGAGAGCGCATACCTTGGTCAAATAAGGCAATGTAAAACGCAAAATTCAAGTTGGTGCTAAAACTAGCATTTTATTTCTATCATCACCAAAATTTGATGAATCTTTACAGTAATAAAAGCTTCTACAATTTTCTTGAAGATGCTTCCTTAATCAACATTTTGAGCTATGTTCTGACAAAAATTTTCACAAACACTAGACAAACACACAAACCGATAATCACCAACATTTGGTAATTTGTGTCCTTTATCATATTAAAAAATTCCTAGAAGTTTCATGAAGATCCATTCATAATATAAGAATAAACATAGAGATAGACAAATAAACGGCTTAACAAATCAACAGAAAAATTCGGTCATTTGCTCCTAGTAATAACTCCCAGCAATTCATGTGAATTTTTGTGTCACATATTGGATTCATCTCTTAACGTTTAGCCCCGAAGAAGAAATTTACTAATCGATTCGCCTTATGTGATGTGTAAATATCGACTGCAATACTTCCAAATCAATCTGATTGCATAGTTTTCAAATTAGTTAGAGTTAGATTTACGCATCACCAATCTGCTACACACTATGAGTAGACAAGTAGACAAACTAGTGCACTCGGCCGTTAAAAATGACGGGCAAAAGTTTGTGTTGATATCTTTCGAAAGAGTGGCAATGGGGGAAATATTTTTCCACCGACACTCTTTCGTATTAACGAAAGAGTGTCGGTGGAAAAGTATCAACACGAATTTTTGTGGGAATAAAATTTTTCTCCTGCAGGTAAAGGCGCGAATATCAGTCAGAAAATGCTCGAAGGTTGAGCAGCACCAGGAAAATATATTTCAATCAATAGAATTCACTGGAAATGCTCAGTTCTTACTGTATCATGGATACCAGCAGATGGTTGAACCTTCAAGATTGAAATTTGCTTGCAATGCGGATTAAAACTATTTTTGGCCGCTGCTGAACGAGAAATTTCATCTGCCAAGAAGAAATTCAGCTGAAAAAAAAAAAACAGAAGCAAATTGGATTACGCACAACAGGAACGAAAACTCCAGTCAAGCTTGAGCCTCACTAACTGCTACTCAGAAATTCAGCTAAAAATATAGGAAATAGCTTATGAACGACAGAATCAAACTACCAACGATATAGCCTTTTATCTACCACACTCGAGAGGAGAATCGCATCAAATCGTATCGAGCGCTTTTTCAAAGTGAAGCCGGCTTCAGAAAATACATTATTTCGCTTTTTGAGCATATATTACAGAAACTGTATGTATTTCCTATCGTAATTCAGGACTGAAATTCCATGGTATTGATCTTGTTATTCAGTAGATGAAAGTTCTCCTACCTAAATCCTTAAAAGAGCGCGGCGGAGAGAGGGACCAACCAAGACAGCAAGCAAGATAGCAAGCAAGTCAGCAAGCAAGCAAGCAAGCAAGCAAGCAAGCAAGCAAAAACAGTTACTGTATCAGTGTATCTTATAACATAGAGGATTTGTAGGAAAAAAACAGTGGAAATTCTAACGGACACAAATCTTGTTCCACTACCACTGGGCGCTTGTTATGGATGAAAGTCTGAATATAATTTCAATTTGAGTCAGACAGAGAATATCTGAACTGAGAGGATCTTAGCTCAAACCGGCTGTTGTTATTCTTAGGCCCGTATCATAGATACGCATTTTTCTCTTATTTAACCTAATACTGAAAGCGTTGCGTGGCAGTCGGATGGACCACATAGAAAACAGTAATATAAAAATTTTCACGAGATAATTCAGTAAAATTTAATTTTGCATTCGTGATATAATTTTTTTTGGCTCACGTGACGTTAAATATTAGAGGTGAACGTTAGACGTGTATTTTTTTTGCTTATGAGAGCTGTAAAACTTTAAAATATATCGTGATTTACACTTTCGGTATTCCAGAATATTTTTTTTTGCCTTAAGTGACCTTAGTAATTGGTAATTCGACGTGAAAAGTAAATAATTATTGCATTTATTTCAAGTAACCAATAAACTTAACAAAAAATGATTTAACCATAATTTTTTTTTCTGACATGATCGAAAGGTGGCGAAACGTTAATATTTCTAACAAAATAGATAACTTTACAAATCTATTTAAAAACTAAAAGGATAATAATTTTCACTTATATTGCCGAAATATCCACCGTGAAAGGACGAAAAATATTTTTATTGTCATAGAGAAATAATGAAGAAATAGAAGTGGAACATTCCACAGAGTACAGCAGAAACGTGCGGCATTCAGGCCACGCATTGTTCTGGATTTCGAAGCTCAAAAGTTTACCGTACCGAGGAGAGTTATTTATATTTTACTGCTAGGGTGTAGACACGCTCCTTGTAGGAAAATTATAGGCTTCTATCAGCTGCCAATGTCGGATATTCGCACAAAAAGTTCACATTGGGCTTAACCGATTTATTGGGCATATAGGAGTAGAAAAGACCATACCTCTAATCGGAAATCCATAGGCAATTATTGGACATCTATAAATGCAGCATCGGTTAGTGTCTTGCAGTCACCTATAATTTTCTGATCTGGCATCAGTAAAAAAAACATGATAAGATTGGTTTTCACTGCTACCTAAATATACAGATTTGACTAGCAAAGGAAGATACGGCAAACCAGAAACTTCACAAAATGAAAAAAAAATTCAACAAAATCTTTACTGCAAGATATGAAATACCTAAATCGCCATTTAAAAATGTGTAAATTGAACATTTGATGCCAGCGCACTTTATCCAGTAAACAGAAATGTCCCCTTTTCTCTGGTTCTAAAATTACTGCTGTATTATATAGCACCATGTCTATTAACTTAATATAAAATTCAATGAAATTAATATGTTAGTAGCAAAGTAGAGTTAAAAAAATTATAAGGGAAGTACCGGCAGATAAGGTTAGATTAGAGGTCATTGGGCAGATGAACCATCGACGCTCATCAAAGTAAGTTCTAGGAAGGGTAACAAAATTAACAGTTTGGTTTTGGAAAAAAAATAACCTTGACCAGGTGAACTTCTGTGCACAATAAATGCGCTAATCAAGGAAAGATTAATTTAGCAGATCTTTGTGCAGGAAATTAACTATTTATTGCTGAAGGCGATCTAATTCTTTCATGGTTGGCTGCGTCTTTCATCTCTCTATATAGCAATTGTAGATGTTCTGTGACAACGAAAGAAGGAAATCCGAGAAACATCTGAGGTATTTGTCCTTTGGAAATATGGAGGTAAGCTTGAAGTAAAGAAAATAAATGGTAATATAAGAGTTGAGTCGACAATTTCTGTTAAGTAACGGGCGATCTTTTTGCCTGACACAGTTGCGTTATAGGTAGATACATAAATAAATATACTCTATTAGTATACACATAGGGACATGGTAATGCCATCATCAGATACTATGCTGCTTTGCGGCACTCATTGTTTGGCCCCTGTTTGGCAACTGTGCAACTGTGCGCAACCATTGTCTGCTATCAGATTTTTCTATCCTGATCTGGAGACTAAGAGTGCATTTAATTGTATTGACTTTTGAGGCGGTAATTATACTTTTGAGCTAATATCATCGTCGTACTAATTGACCAGGGCACATTCGTCAGTCGGCAAAGTTTGTCATTATAAGTCGCACGTAGGCGTCTAACAAACTTCTGCTTGAAGTCCGATCAAAACGAGTTAAAGTACTTGGGATAGAAGCTATTTCGAAACATACTCTATGTCTGATGCCTTACCTACTCGCGTCAATGTTATTGATATATTTTTCAATTTTTCACAAAGAATCAATTCACTGACATACTCTTTATGTGCATTGATAAGAAAGCACAGAAAAACGTCTTTCAGATAAGCATATATATATTTACATAATATAGATTATACAGTGTACACTTATATATAAAATATACATGTATATATTTGTAACTAGGGAACCTTAGAGGTTACGCTTTCGCTAGCTATCAGGCCCTTCTCAAACAAATCTGTGAATACGTAGAACATTTGTAATCAATAAATTTTCCACTTTACCCTTGTACAAAAGGTAAAACCTCTTCAAAAGTAAGGTAAAAGATAATTTTCTGTCTACCCTGGCTCCATATCGTTTCCACAAACAACATCAACAATTGCAGCATATTCAGTCTGTTTTAAGACAAGTTTTGCGAGTGTTACTCAAGTTTGACCGAGACATTGTAAAAATTACAATACCAAAATATGATTGTTCATGTTCAGGGTCAACATTTAACGGATAGTTCTTCGTCAACGAATCAAATTTCCGAAATAACATAAATCGTGGCTTCTTTCTAACGGTCGGTATAGATACTCGTATCTCTACGCAAGCAAAGTAACAGAAACTTTTTGCAAATTATGTGTTTCTGCCTACTGTTCTCTTTAGTCTTAGGCCTCTTGGCATGAAAGACCAATATCTCTTTTTAATTTTCTATGACAAGTGAACTGTTTTGACCTATACTTTACATTATATCAAATATCTTTTTGTATCCATTGCTTCATCTTCATTATCTTCTTCTGAAATAGGTAAACACCCCTTGAAATTACTGCAGTAGTCCTTTTCGTCGAACGAAAAGAACCTACTGGAAGGCAGCGTATTGTCTGGAAGAAGTGTCAAGAAAGCATCGCGTGTGTCCAGCAAGTCACAATAAGATGATGGGAGGTAAAAGGAGGAATGTCCAGACTGCCGTGGTGGGTGGGCAAGGGACTACGGCACTGCACTCACATCGTTTGCTCGCACTCTGACCCCCTAGCACTGACAGGACGATATAGCACGCCGCATAAATTCGAAGCCGTGAAAGGCATCACTAGCAGTCAGCGAACGTTGGCCGCTAAAGGTGAATATGTATAGAGCTTGTTTATCTGTAGCCGCGTGTACAGGTAGTAAATATAAGTTTGTATTTAGCAGGCGGTGGTGCTATGGGGACGAGGGAAGAAGGTGAATTTATAGGATTTTTTCTTCTGGTGCTGCCTATACGGGTAACAAATATAAAATTGGGTTCTACAGGGAGTGGTACTAGGGAAAAGGGAAGAATGTAAATTTATGTAACTTGTTTTTCTGTTACCCCATGCATAGGTGGCAGTAAATGTAAAGTTACATTTTACACTGATACTAGGACCGAGGAAAAAAATTGACTTTATAAAGCTATTTTTTCTTGCCGTACACATGTCCTAGGTAGCAAATCGCTAAATACAAAACAGTATAAATACAAGCGTATAAGTTGCAGATGTACATAGATAAGGCAGGGGGAGAAGAATAAAACACATTACATTGGATTACCTTTTAGATGTACATACATGCAGTAGAGGAATTTGTCACGAATAAGAAAGCTTCCAGTTGAATGAGGTAAACTACTAAAAATAATTTATAGATATCGGTTGGTTATGTGTAATTTTGCTGATAGGGTTTGGTAATTCTGCACGAGTCGGTATGTATGCAATGTCGTTAATAAGTTAGGTAAGTAGTTTAAAATATTCTTATATTCTGACGATGAGATGAGAGAGGCAAGAGAACAGCATATCTAATTGTTGTTCTGCAAGGTGATGATTCAACGTAGGCAGTATCAAAATATTTTTCATTATATGAAAAGTAACAGTTTAGTCATTCTAGCGTTGATCAATTTGTTGGGCTCTATTCATATTTCATCTTAGAAGAATACAAACACCAGTATTTCCCATTCAGGCACGGCTTACCTTGCCTACACCTACGGTACATGCCCGAGGTCTATTGTCAAGAAAAGAAGGTAAAATACGTATAGTTACCTATGTGGCGGAGCTGCTATTACTAGGGTGATACCACCACTGACCCCGTTCATGTGCATGGTACATTCTCAAATTAAACTAAATAAATGACAAGAAATTAGTTTTATAAATACCTTACAAGTATTGTCTACTTATTTTTTTATTCCAGCAACCAGGGTGTTCAAAATTAATGTAATATTTTTCAGCCAGAGGATCTGTTTACTTCACCTTTAACTAGATAAATAAAAACCGGACAATTTTACTCACCATTGTTCCCTGTTTAGCTGAGCTGCTTACCCGGAATTCATGAGTCACTGAAACAGCAGAAGAAACCGATTCCAAGAAGCCAACATGAGGGTAAGTAAAATCCAAGCAGTTTTTTTTACAGCAAAAGTCGACATCAGCGAAAGATTTTCTTATGGACGAGCAGATTTTCCTGAACGAGGATGAGAATGACAAGATAACAAAAGATGCAATTGTATAAGTTAGTAAAAATTGTGATGAATGGGTACAGTCGAACGTGTCGATATGTGAAATGGAGGCCGTGTGTAGTACGTGTACAGTAGTATCTATGTAGTTCACGTACTTGAAATCATTTCAGTTAGGAATGATTTTTTTTAGCAAAGAAAGCCAATTTCATGAGAACATCATTCAGACCGGTGAAAAAATAATCTATTGCTTACGAGACAGAAAGATTCATATTTATCGGCATAAATTAAAAGACGCAAGGAAAATTTTATTACCAGGAGAAAAAAAAAATAAGAAACGAACCGTCCTTATTTGCTACCGGTTAATTTCTTAGTCCTAATGCTTACATACGTATATTGTAGGGGTTATCATGTCAAATTAATGTGACTTACTCTGCTTGACTTGTCTTGAACGTCAGCCAGGAGCGTTGGTATCGCGACTTTGAATCGCGCTACAAGTGTTGGTAACATCTCGATTACACTTGAGTTAGCAGAAAGCTATATATTGACTAAGTACGTATAAGTTTTCAGCCATTTCGAGGGCACTCTATTCGAGGTTAGCGCCTAAATATCGATTCAAAGTGGCGAAACCAAAGCTTCAAACTAAAGTTGCGGGTCAGTCTAGCCTAGAAAACTTAGTTAACTCGTTCTATCCTGGCCAATCGATGACATCTCAGTACTTTTCTGTACACGCTTGATTCTCCACGTAGTTCGTGGTCTTAACATTGAATTTGAAGCGTTGAAATATACATATTTCGTCCACTAACATGTGCACCTTCTGTGCAGTGGCTGATGGTCTTGCATGTAGAAAGAAATATTTTAGTTAGCTATTTACTTAATCTTACAGTTAACCAGCCTAATATTTTCTGCGCACAGAAACATACTTTAAGCGGAATGAGAGTTGTAACAAACGCCTTTGAATATGAGACAGGATCGTTGAATTTGATGCAATAAATTACTACGCATAAAAGAATATGTTTTATGTATGAGAGAAACCTGGATTTTGTACGCGTGAACCTTGACTGAGAAAGAAAGTGCTAGTGAATTTATAGGAGCGCGTGTACTAGTGGTACTGCTATAATGATTATGGTCGTGTGCGTATAAGTTTTTATGCATCTCAACTCTAACGCTTGAAATTCAATTATTCAGATGCAATGTATCATAATCAGAGTCAAAGCACACTCCTTTTACCATCATTTTAACTTTCGAAAGCAGAAGTTATTAATCACTAGCCAGAAACGTCCTCCTGCTCTTTATCGGCGTCAAGGAGACACATTGATCTATCTAAATAAATACTATATATTAGTACTAAATACGAAATATTCTAGTCAAAGAGATTAGGAATGGGAATTTACGCCTAAATGATGAACTATTCTATAATTTTGCTTGTTCTTCCTTTAGCTGGTTAGCACAACCGTTACGCTTTCAGGCTCAGGTAGGGAAAAATTAAGGTCTCTAAATATGATACGGTCTAGGCAGGGAATAACAGGAGGCAAGTTAAAATTTAAGCTTCTACTGCTCCCAGACCACTGCTCAGGTAGCGGATTTGCTGTTAAACTTGAAACATGTCTTCCTTCCCATTTCATTGGCATGGGGCGCCTTCGATTGGATCGTCAGGGTCGATTGAAGCCAAGCTCTGTCGACTTGACTGTCCGGAACAGCGGACAGGTCCTTTAGTTTTGTCTTTTGGAATCGTGTTTTAGGTTAGCAGAAGCAGCTCGATTATGTTGATCCGACTGAAATTTTTATACTGTATTCCTGAGTAAGTTTACTTGTTTGGAAGTCTCACAGGAAATTGAAGTTGGGTCAACACCTGAATTTCTAATCAACTGATCGAAGCCAGTGCACCTTTAAGCAGTTTCGGACAAGTCAAATCTGTAGGGCTTTTATTTTCGCTGCCCAATCAAACCTGCGCACGATGCGATGCTCAGGTATCATTGAAGAACAGTGCTTTTATGCTGAAGACGTTCCACACGTTTCATGTAGTCAGGAGTAATATTATGATGAACTAAACCAACAGGGGCCGACCTGGTTGCACCTGGCTGTGGTGTCCTGCCTCGCTGCCGCTGCCACGGCAGAGACCACCTACCAAGCTCCTCCTAACACGGGAGGGGGTGGATTTGGTGGTGGTGGAAATACAGGCGGTGGAGGATATACCGGCGGTGGTGGTGGCGGCGGTGGATTCGGGGGAGGCGGTGGATTCGGAGGAGGCGGTGGTGGAGGAGGGGGTGGTGGAGGCGGTGATTTCGGGCCCGCAGTTTATACCTTCAAGTGGGACGTCAACGATCCGCCTTCAGGGAATTTCTACGGTCATGAGGAGGACCGGGACGGCGCAAACACCCAGGGGAGGTAAGCAAACTCGTTTACTTGTGTGGTGCGCAGCAATCCGCAGCGGATCCGCTAGTGTCCCTGATTGCCGGAGTAATTTCTCAAGCTCAACTTAACTTAAACTCAAAGTGCGTTAAGTTAACACACTTAGAGTTTTTAAATTGATTGAAAAAAGAGGAGTATGATCTGCAATGAGGTGCGCATTCACTGTCATTAGGAACGAAAAATCATAACGTAGGTAGGTTCGAGCTATCAGCTACTGAAGCAACATTGAGCACGGGGGTAAAAGTAACCAAACTGTATAAAAATGATATATAGGTACGTGTGTGTGTGAATGTATATATGGTTTCACCTACGGTATTGAGAACGGCAGTTGAAAACCGAACAACTATTATTTACCTTTAGATGCAGGTATCGGTTATCACTGACTGTTGGTAAGTAGTTATTTTCATATTTTGTTTTGTTAGGAAGAACATTCATTATAATACCGTTATATTCATATTTACAGCAAAGGTGGTCTCTTTTATTCCCATTGAGGTGTCTCAAGTATAATAGCATAATATCCTCGACCGAGTGATACAGATCCTCTACTACTTCTAGGACCGGACAAGATATATTTTTTCGTTTTGGGTGTACTTGGAAACTTTCTCAAACAGGACTGGAAAGTACAAACTGTCGGTGTCGACGCTATTTCTAATTCCTAACAGACGTAGCTTGTCTCAGCAAAGATCTATAACACTGTATATTTAGCAATCGGCTGTCAGAACTTGAGGACCAATTATTATTCAAGTGCGGTGACACTCTTAAAAAACAATATTGTTCTTTCTATGGAACGTAAGGGGTTACAGCACATGTTCAAAATAGTTTTCCTATTTTAAGCTATCACCTATTTTGTTAAGGAATCGTCACTTTTCTGATCGACAGTACCTTTTGGACTCGATTGCCACATGACCCACGATACTGCATGGCATTACATTTGTGGGGTAATTAATTTTTTTCTCTTTATTGTACCTCATTCCTTTCCGACTTTTCTACAGCATGACTGTATTATTATTTATTGGACTGTTGTATATTTATAATTGATTTTTTCTGTTGGATCTAGTACTCCAAGACGTATATACACAGCATGACTGGTTGTACACTGGATATCTTTGTTGTAAACACATCAGTGGATAGCCTGATGGCGACATACAGATGCAGTTAACGCATCCTTAAGGCTCTCAACACAGCTTGAAGACTAAAATTAAAGCATTAGCTACACTTTATACACTATACAACGTAAAATATATATATATATGCCTATAAACTCTACGGATCTTTAAACCATAATTACGATACAGAAAGCAGAGTTTTGTTCCAGATGTCGGAAGGTGGTCCGAGTACATATTTTTCACTTACAAAAAAGCATTTATAAATCATCTTGCAATCCTTTTCGTTACTAAGACCTAGAAACATTAAATTTCGCTTACAGGTTTTACCTGCAAAATATTATCTGTGAACACTTAACTGCTGGATTATATAAACCCCTGGATTTTTTGATGAGCCTGAAGAATGTACTTAGCTGCATGGAAATTTTCTCCATCTTATCCACTTAGAAGTTCAAAATTGGAGTGCCACAGAAATGCATCATGTAAGTTTGCAATCATTGCATACCATGGCATGTGTCTGACAGCAATAGATGTACGCAGCTATTGCAGACAGAAATATTTGCACGACAAAGACATGTGACACTTCATCTGCTTGACAGAAACAAGGATATGCAGCACATGTGTATTGCCACTACATTTATTACGCAAAATAAGTTGAATGTTCACCCCATCCCACATTTACTTAGGCCATGGTTGGTTAACCATTTTACCCACTTACGCCCAAAGAGATTCACTTCTTTCGTAGGAGTAGAGCTATTAACTCATTACAAGTCAAAGTCAAATTTTTGATAAATAGGACGCCGGTGTAGCGTGAAAAGATGCGAACAAATTTAAATTTTCATGAAGCTTCACCTTTAATCAAAGTTCTTGATAACAATGATAATAACAATGATGAGGACGATCGTGATGAACATATTTAAGATATCCGTTAGAGAGCATACACCAAACTGGGTTTTCTATTGATTTAATTTTAAAATTTTTAATGTCTGGTAATCTAAAGAATAAGAGAACTACTCAGTACCGATAGCTAATACAACAATTCCTCACCATAGTTCCCTCGTCTCTCAATGCAGGCCGCGCGTTCCTTGCAGTGTAAGCTCGTTACCAGCGGTACAAAAATCCAAGACTCGAACCCGGGTTTGCCGCAATGTTTTTGCAGTCTCTGCCACTCAGCCACTTGGATCGTCAGGCTAATAATTTGCCCAAATGGGTATACATTGAGCGCTCGTGGGTAGAATCCTACGGCGGTCATTTGGTCAAGATTAAAATAGTGTTATTCCTGCGAAATTTAGTTTTCTCTTTGGGACGTAATAGGGTTAGCTTTGGATGTTCACCCATTCGCTACCAAAACAAACCTACAGGTACTACGTCCAGCTCCCAGACACCCGGATAATGCGGGTGGAGTACTACGTGGATGACTGGGGCTTCCACCCGACCGTTACCTTCGAGGGAGAGGCCGTATTCCCGCCGTCCGGCGGCGGCGGTGGAGGTGGTGGAGGCGGTGGAGGTGGTGGTGGCAGCTACGGAGGTGGTGGCGGAGGCGGCGGCGGTGGAGTACCTCCGCCACCAAGTGGACTCTATGGACTTCCTCAAGGATAATTTCATAAATTTATTTCCTTGTTTTTACTCATCAACATTTCATCAATTTTTTTTACCACTAACTTTACGACACTACCTGTCTTATTATTCTTGGAAAATCATGAAACTTTATGAGTAACTTTACAAATTGCCATCGAACTTTTCAGCATTACTGAACTTTTGAAATTTATTGTTTAATATGGACAATGAGCTACAGTTTTGACTCCATGATTTTATTGCAATATCGTATATAAAAAATTGTCTACGCAAATATGCTAAAGCGTTCGAAATCCTCAAGCTTATAAGAACAATTCTGCCACCAAATCTTGGAGAAAATAATTTTTTTACAGCTGTTTCGTAGCAGGAAATCGTGTGATTTTTTGCTCCTTGCTCTCCATGTTTTCTTGAACAAGAGGGAGTTATTCACTTTCAGTTGCTCAATGGCAGCCAAATGTTGAATATATCGAGATCTTAATTCATAATTAGTGGCTGATGAAAAAGTCTGATTCTTCATATATAAAATTTGTGAAGGGAGTTACCAACGTTGAGGAAGTGATTTTATAACTTTATTTTGTTTTGAGTTGAAACGTAATGAATGTTTAGAATTACCACTGCATATAATGACCCTAAAGAGCTGTCCTGAAAAGACTGTACTACTTACATGATAATTCAAAACATAGCGAAATTGGCGAAAAAGTTGATTTGAGACTCAAAAATCTAAAGTTATAGCGTCAATTTCCTCACATACTAGTCTTATAGCCCCGTCAGCTCATACTAAGAGCATAAAAGACAGACCTCATGAATGAGAAGTTTTATGTTAGGTCAACTTACTTCGAACAATAATTTCTAATTAATGACCATCATCTTGGACTTATTTCATCTACAGATGTTGTATATCTTACTATATTTTCCATTCATCAAGTCTTACAGTTCCTCTATGAAGTCGTTGAACTGCTGTATGTTATGTGATCAATGTGGATAATGTTGCACTGGTTACCACAGGTTACCGCATGAGAAGCACATATGATGTTTTTGAGTGAATATTGTTGCATTGTTAAGACATGTGTTATGTTTTCACAATAAAATTATGAAAAACTTGTATCTTTTCTTTAGGTCACGTGACTTTGCACGACCACTTTGCACAGCATGTAGCAGATGTGAGAAAATTTTTGGGAAAAACTGCAACGAAACACGATTGTTGGCACATCTGCTTTAGCTCGCAATTATTGTTTTTAGATGATAATTAACTTTTTCAAATCAAAGAAAAAAACAACATTCATGGCTCATAGTGATTTTATACAATAAAAATCTAAAGTACATCATTGGTCATCACTAATTATATGTACAGTTGATGACCTACATAATTTCTCAAAACTGATAGTGTATAAAAAAAATTTCACCCTCTTTTTTTTACTTACAATATCAGTAAAACAAAAGCTATAAACAACAGGAAAGCACGTAATATATACAACGTTTTTTTGAAGATGATGTACATACGATGCAAAAATATGAGTTGAACACAAGTATATAATTACTACTAGTCTATCAAACATGCGACCCGTATCACCTAGTTTTAACTTTTCTTTGCAATTTAAATATACCGTTGGCTGAAAAATTGATTTGGCGAAATCAAAGACAGAAAGAAAAAGAAAAAAAATCACATTCGGCGATCTATCATTTTTAGTATCACTAAGCACGTTGGCATAGCATGTGATGACTGTGGATGAAATGTGAATAGGCACTGCTAAAAAGCTTCACTGCTCGCCGGATATGAAGCCACTTCTACATTTACCCCAAGACCAGCGCGTGAGCAGCAATAGAGGTATGTACCAATTTATCATAGTTACATGTTACTTAGGCGACAGCATGAAGTGCTAAGGGCAAAGGTATTGGTCTCCTATATTAGTAGAAGGTAAGGAAACCATTCCTTAGTTTTTGAGGGTAGGTTTTCCCTCGCGCGTGACGTTCTGGTTTAGAACGGCCAATGCCCGACCGGTGTGGCGGGGATCAGANGGGGGGGGGGGGGGGGGGGGGGGGGTGAACCGGAAGTGAAGAAGTGAACGGGGCCTGGGAAACTGAAAGTAGGCAGAGCCGCAAGTGAACCTCAAGAACTAAGGAATGGTTGCCTTAAATTCTATTTATAATTATAAATGGATTCTCCTATTATATTTGTATGAGTAAAAATTGTCTGGAAATAGTTGCAGCGTGCTCACAATAAAAAGGTGTTACCGCCAAACCAGAGTGTTTTTCTTAGCACCACCGAGAAATAACTTCAAAGTGTTGGCGTCCTCGTACTGCACAA
>LQNS02278070.1:9555215-9573498 GCA_001587735.2 Parhyale hawaiensis
TGATATTCAGTACATGCAGTACATTTTTTTTAATACCTTCATTTATGGGTTTCCTCTCTACCCTGTTGTCTAGTAACTGTATTATTACAGTAACTTAACTCCATAGTTAAAATCACTCAGTCCAGTACATAAATTTCACCCCTGAACTCGAGTGCCCTCGATCAACCCCATCCCCTCTCCACCCGCTTACCCTATCGTCTTCCGAAAGGGCTACGTAATGGTTCCCCTTTTGTTACCTCCCCCCCCCCAATGAGAAGCAATGGACTCACCCCTTCCCGTTTCGGTATCCATCACTTGCTTCTTCCCCTCCCCCTCCGTCAGGGGCCGAACACCCTCCTCGGACCCTCGGATGCCACTGACACACTCGGGGTCACGTGCCAGTATATAAGAGCGGGCAGGTTGCATTTGAATCAGTGCCGACTGAACCCTCATAGCGATAAGGTCTTCTTCCTTCTAACTTAAGTGTATCTACGACCCGAAGAGAGACTCAACGAAAAGAGAGAACCTACAGTAAACGAAGATTTTACTATATTTAAGATACGACTGTGTGAAGTTGGACGCTATGAAGGTAATTGTATGTTAAAAAATAGCCCGGAAACTATGGAAGGTGTAATTTTTGGTAGTAGCTAAAATAATATAGGAAATTATTCTGCTTAATCGTTTTCCAAAACCTGTCAAGATCTTTAGTCGGGAAATAATATTATTAAAACAATCTCCAAGGAATTTGATAAAATTATTTTAATAAACGTTTACTCTGAAAAAAGTGTTGTCCCAAATCCAGCACACCTTCCCGTGCACCGAGGGAAATGCCTGTCTTGGCGTGTATATTTAGACCGAAAACTGCCCTTATATAGTTCGGTGCAAGCGTAAACGGCCGGATTTGGCTCAAAACTTATTCCAGTGTAGTATTCTATGGTAAACAGTTACGCCTAAAGAATAATTTTGAACGCGTAGAAAACTTAATTTTCCTTTAGTTAAGTCACATAAATTAATAGTCGGTGCGAACAACAGTCCATTCAATTTATAAGAGCTGCAACTATTATTTAGTCTGCATGGTCCTGTGATGAATGAATGAAAGGTACTGAGTCTCAAAACCGTCTGGTAATTGAAGACATGTTTCCATCTTTCATGCGATATTGGCAACTCATGGACGCAGAGAACAGAATAACGCCTGATATTGGTAATTCATATAGCTAATTCAATCTGCTCTGCTGGGATCAGGAACGGCAATACTCGAAGGGGAATACTTTTCAATTACTCCGTCTGGATAGACGCCATTATAGTGTGACTAAGAAAATGCGCCTGGTCTTTAGCAGTTCTAGACAACTAAATAATAAAAACTATTTCTAGGAGCTGAATTCAATATTAATGAAAGATGTGTCGTATATGGACATTTTCTCCTGTCGTAGTATTTTCATTTTACATTCTGATGAGTTTGCAAAATCAACTTTTGTGTGTGTGTGTGATGGAGTATTCGGATTTATTTACGGCCAACAGAGACTTGTGTAACTTTATAGATTTCATTACAAATTTCGGATATAGACCTACAACAAGACAGCTATTTATCTATCACGCTGCAGGTGATGATCACTTCTTGAATCTCATTGAACTTCATTGGAATCCTTTAGTCTCGACAACCCTATATTAGTGTATCTTTCCTGTAAAAACTGACTCAAAGCCTTGCCAAATAGAAATTTTGGCCGTCCCAGAAGCTGTTTCACGATTTTAGATTCTGGGGCAGCCAATAATTGTGTCTGGGACACACATTCAAGCTTTTTATGTAAGCCACAAAGTGATGTAGTAAATGTTATAAATGTTATATGTTATAAAATCTCAAGTTTCACTGACGAGATGACGGAGAGCAAGGAGAGTGCGAACAAGTCACAGAGTCAGCTCCGGTTTTATCGAGTTACCAGAAATTTAAAAAAAAATTACATGATGACTGTTCAATTATAATGTCATTATCAGTTATTTTCTACGCAGCTGTCATTTTAATTATTTTCGTTAACAGGATAAGTATCATCACATTACTTGTTATATCGATACAGGTTCTTATTAATGCTCAAGAAAATTTGTTTGTTACTATAATTTCATTCAAACAAGGGCATTTACGGACAAAACGACATTGAAACAAATGCATACTGTTGTATCTTGAATACACTTAGACTGACAACCCTAATCATGGAATTGTAAAATTTACGGTCTTTGAAAAGAGCATTTCACTAGCTTGAAACACATTCTGTAGCGCTCAATGTTGAAAACATTTCAACGTATACCAGTTTTATGGCGCCCCGAGAAGTCTGTCAACCTAAGAACCCATGGTTTTGCCTTACGGGTGCGGTACAAATTTGCTGCTAGGATTTTCCCCCGTAGGAATATAATAGGACAAAGGATCTTTATACCAAACTAACAGAGCCTAGTATGAACAGGGTTACCTATCGTACTAAGGTTGAGCTACCTCCTTTCAAGGGTTCTTCCCTCTTCGGGGACACGACGGAGAAAATGTCCCTGTTGTGAAATGACCTGTCACGAGTAAAATGAAATGCATGCGATTCCAGTTTGACATTCTCAATCCTAATCGAGTTCGAGATTATCCCCGAGTACGTTTTATTATTTTGATAAGGATGAATATGGGCAGTAACGGGATGGACATAAGAAAGTCTTTGGCTTAATCATAAAATCCTTCAAAACTAGATGAGCGTCCGACCTAGAGCGAGCAATTTATTGAAACCTCGATAAGTGTATATTGGTCCTTACGTCTCACATAGTAGGAGTCGTAACGCGTATGCAATCTTTAGAAGTCAGGAGTCGGAGTCAGAAGCTGGACGGATCCAAGAATCAAAATCGGAATCAGACTTTATCCATTCTACTCCACAACCTGCCTGTACCCAAGATACCTCTGTGTGATTTATTACTGAAAGTAACATCACATCGATGCTTGGTTTTGAGAAAATTTAGACCCATGTTCAGCTTGAGTACCGCTAATTGAGACCTTTTCTTACTTTGAATCACTTTGGGCAATGCTGTACTGAATACATGCACATATTTTTGCTGCATGTGGATGTTATCATAATTTTTAGGGCGTTTTTTATTCATATATTGCGATGAAGGTAATCTGAACTGCTTAGCTTTAACTTGGCCGGAACTTTAGTCATAGACTTTTAAATCATCTTTGGGTTGAGTTTTGGAACACAATGGCAAGGCAACACTTGTGAAGGAAGAAAACTAAATACTGCTCAGTCCTGCTATATCATACTGCGAAAACTGAGTCTTCAATGGCTAAGAAATTATATTATGTGATCTTTAATTTGAATTGTTGATGAACGCGAATACAGTCTGTATAACTGTGTAACTAAGACAGATGATTGCTTTCTTCCCCTCTGTTCTGTCAAATAGTGTGGCACAAAATTTTATATCGATATGAGATGTTGCAATGATTTCGTAATGTGTCATTCATGCTTCAGGAAATGTCAAAATCTACAATGTTAGTAAACACTCATAGTCTTGCCAAATATTTTGTGTGGAGAAAATTTCACACGAAATACCGGGGGGAGATATTGAGTATATAAAAATTAATAACCACTCACCTAATGATAAATAGTGTTGCTATACAGTGGTGAGGGTTAAATTCACAACCCCTAAACTATAATTAGAAGGGACGTACCTATTACAGAATGGAGTAGGGCGATAAAAGGTAGGAATTTGTTGCTAAAAGGATGACCCTCATTGATCGAAGGATGGAATTTTCCCACGATTAAAAGCTTATATAAATTGCGTCATGATGAGACCTCCAAGGAGCTATGGGAGGCCCTTCAGACCGGGGGGCTTCGGTGAATTGGCTGAGTAAAAGGAGTCCGTGTTGTGAATGAGAAGTGAGCGAGATGAGTAGGTGAATGTACTGCGTTCATATGCACTGTGTTGTCTGAAAACCAGCACGTCTTCCCGTGTACTGACAGAAAACCTGCAGTAGCTGTGCTAAACATGAACACGCAGAGGCTAGTGCTTTCCGTCGGTATACCGGAAGGCGTGCTGAATTTCCGATAGCACTGTTCTCCGTGTACAAACCAAAAATTATGCAAGCTATGCGAATGCATTCATATCGCAAATGTGCTTCCGTTGATTACACGCAAATTACAAAACTATTTTCCTGAAAGTAGTCAATAAATCGGGTTATGCAGCATGCAATTGTATCATAATAATTAACTAGAGGGACAATAATATCCTAAAGATTATTTTTATAAGAGTTAGGCCAGTCGAGTATACAATTTTTTTTTTAATCAGTTAAAAGAAGGTTGGATGCCACAAATTTTTGGCGCTCACGTAAGATGTTCTTTCTATGTTCATAATGACTTAGCAGAGTCGATGCGTTCAATGAAAGTGAAAGAAAACAGGAAGTGATTCGCTGAAGCTCTGAGACGTGCGCATCATTTATCTAACGAGTAGAAAACAAGGCCGACGAGCAACAGGGATCATCAATTGCCGTCATTTTTGGGGATCAGGAACAGTTGAGAAAAGCTGTTAAGTTGAAGCCTAGTAAGATTTGTGCTCTTTGAAGCAGAAGAGAAAATAGCTTCCCGTTTCATTTCCATGATTCTGGCGTACATAGAGTAAGGATTAGAATTTCTGCTCAATCAAATTTTTAAAGATTCCTACTAATTGCTGCTTATTGCACGTGATGATACCTAATGTATCTGTAATATAATAAAAACCAGGGTGTATCCATCTGCTTGTTTGCTTATATGCCCATTTTCTGTCACGCTAGAAGAAAACAGGCGAAAATTAGTCCAGGTTACACAAAAGTATGCGGTAACCTTATATTTGAACGCATTTCTTGCAATGCCAACGTTGAAATGGAAGCACTGAAGATAGCTATCTGAAGCGTCTATTAGCACCCTCATGCATACCGCTCCTATTTGATCCCACAGATAATTTCGCTGCATTATCTGTGTATTGTTCCAATTAGATTTCATTAGTCGACAGTGCAGCATTTCGCTAGCGAAGTACTGATCGTGTCTATGATATCCTGGCGTATCCATGATACAGAGTCTAAAATGAAATTCTGAGTGATGCTTGACTGTATGCAAAATGTAACTTATTTTATTGCGTGTCAGGGAAGTAAAAGAAGGGTTACGATGCTCGTCAGGTGTGAAACCGGGAACGCTCGTCTCTTATCTTCCCCTAAGTTTTCAAGTTGGTAATGGAGTAACGAAATTGTGGCAATGAAGAAATATCATCAATAAATTCTTCACCGTTATATTTTGACGGCCGGGTACATTGGCTGCAATATAACAGTTAAACCGATGTTCAGTTAACTCATACAGTCGATCGAAGTCTCTCTCACTGATCAACAACAACAAACTAGAGACTCAGTTGGACGGTGAGAGGTAAAATTTAGCTGCTGGAGATTCAGTTCGTGTCACAAGATCTGGAATGGAATAGATCAGCAGAACTTGACTGCAAGCTCTTTTAGAGGAAGACTCTGTGAATATTCATGGATTCTTATAATTTAAATTCAATATTAGAGCAATGTTTGATATTTTCAAAATTTTCACCAGTTATACCCAGCAAGTGCAAAACGATCATAAATTTTGCTGGTAACGTTAATCAACCTGTCACCAGACCGGAACATTATGTCGTTTTGTTCATAAAAAATCCTTACTTTCTTTTGCTTCCTGGTGTAGTCATTGCAACAGGCCATGCACTGACTGTACTAGCAGATCTAAATTTGAAAATTTTTCATCAGTGATCTAACAATGACTTGATTACTAGAAAACGATTAAAACTCGATTATATTTATCAGTGAGAAGTATTGGTATCAAACCTTCCTCTGAAAATCATGCCACATATTATTAAATAAATAAACTTAATATTTTCACATGTCTCGCTACAAAACACGTAAGAAACTATTAGTAAATTCCTTCGTTAGCAACTATCAACAACAAACATATAATAAAAATATCTTCACGCACGAGAGGCCGGCCACTATATAGTGCCACTTAGAGAATATTATGCGGAGGCAACTGCACTCTGATTCAATCTGTAAACATGATGAAAAGTTCAGATGCTGCAGGAAATATACAATAGGTATATATAGATACGTCCACTCACTCAAACTGTTTGTACTTCTATTGTATTCAAGCGGAATTTGAAAGATGTAGTGCAGCTCTGCGTTACTTTCGACACCGACAATGTAAGTTATATGTCATTTATATATGTCATCTCTAATGATGTTGGTGTCAAGCTACCCAGTGACAATCATGCTATATTCACATCGGTAAGCTTCAAACTTTCCATATCACGGCGAGACGAGGCTAATAAAAATCCCAAGCGAAGCTGTCGTAACCATTAGACAAGATCCGTGCAGGTTGCCCGCAGGTCTAAAACGTGTTCATAACTTGTCTGCTGAGGCAGCGTCGAGAATAGTAATGACTCTGTGTGGAGCCTCCTTTCTCTGGCTCCGTGCACTTCTGAATTCTTCAGCATAGGTAACTAATGACATTTTCCCCCAGTTGTCTTATTCGTATTTTACATTCTCAGTGACGCCAAAGTATGCGGTGTCTCACTACCAGATACGGTGTTCATTATTTACAGTCAAAGCAGCCTCTGATGTATCACTGTAAAAAAAGTCGTGATTCGTTTATTTCTACAGCATTTGAGGATTCATCACTGCAAACAAGTAAAACTTATCCTTTAGTGTCAGAGATGTTGAATACTTCTGAAAATTCAGTGTTAATATTAGTCACTTTCGCAGAACTGGAAGGAAGCAACCAATGACCTTTTTTTGTTTCCACTTCTATCGTAAAAAATAACTGACGCAACCAAAAAGTGCTCGATTCCTTTACTAAGACCGAGAAAATTTAATCCGCTCGGCTTTAACTTTAGAGCTAATCGTCTGATTCATCAATTTAGATCAAGTTTTAGTCGATCAGGTAAGAATGACTAATAATAAAAAGCGAATCTTGCCGTTCATTGACGGCTGCTAAACTTCATTTGTAGCATGGATGCCCATAACAGATAACAGCCCTATTGTTCTCGCTGGTATAATTCCCACACTGGGTGATCGTAGATAACAACTTACGGATCAGTATTGCCGATAAACTCTATTATTTCATCATTTAAAAAGCGATTGAACTATAGAAGGTACAGGAATATGTTCCATGACAAGCTTTTGTAAAATAAAATTGAAAAACATAATTTACTTGTCAAAAGTCACTAATAACTACCGGACCGAAGCTAGTGTGTGATAGCAGGTGATACATTCGTGTGATATACAGCGCATTACCGTCACTAGCTCTCCAAAAGTCACTAATTACGCTTAGTATTTAAAGGGCTATTAATCAATGTTAAATTTAGGTAAAATAAAGCATAAACCCATTCTTTATTTTCGAAAGTCACTAATGAAAAGTGCACAAATTTCAGCCGGTGATGTGTAACCCAATAAACTCACGAGTAGGTACAAGTGAGTCACGAGCCTCCAAATTTATGATAACCATTAATTATTAAGGAACATTGCAGTCCAAAAACATATATCCCGACTAGGCACCACTTCCAACCGGACTATAAGTAAGTTCTAATCAAAGATCCTCATCAGTTTAAAGCTCGTAGAGATTTATTAGGTTCTGAGATGAGTCCTTTTATGTGGGGAGGCATTTTCTTTACATTCAAGGGTCATTAGAGAAACCTGCAGTTTAAGCTCCATGTCCAAGTTTATAATGATGCATTGAGCCTCGATTTATGAGTGGCTTTTCTCTTCACTGTCACCCAACAAAGTTTTGTTAGTGATATTATATTGAACTTCGATGTATGAGTGGCGTTTTCTTCACAGTCACCCAACAAGCATTTATTTTGTTATTATATGGAGGGCAGATATATGGGTAGCATTTCTCTTCAATTTCAGCCAGCACTCTTACTTTCTTTACTTTTAAAGAATGAGCATATTCACAAAGATTTGAAACAATGTTGTTCCTCCTTAAAGACAACGTTTATAACAGAATTAATATGCAAGGTGGAACCTTCTAAAATTTTTCTAATCGAAGGCATTGTTTTTAGTAGTATCTCAGACTCTTATCATCCATACAAAGTGTGAAAATATGTTTCAAGTTAGGCAGCTGAGCTTCTACCTATGACCAGCTAGAAGCAGCAGTTTAAATATACAAGGACTCCTGTTGTTCCATCCCGAGACCGAATCAAGGATACCTTAATTTTCCCCTGTCTAATGCTGAAAGCGTAACCATACTAAGTAACGAAAAAAGGAACGTAGGGAGGAACAAACAGAATTATAATATGATGAAATATCAATTATTGACAATCTTTCAGCACATCTTCAAAGTAAATTAATAACTTACGACTTTTGGGTGGCACTTCTCTCCACTTTCTTCACTAGTCTTTGTCGTTCAGCGAAAATTCTTAAGTGATATACTGAGTGTCGATTTATACGTGGTGTTTATCTTCACTGTCACCCAACAAGGCATTGATGGTAAAATATTAGGTGTCGATTTATGGAAGCCATCTCTCTTCACCGTCACCCAGCTACAATATGTCAGAAGTCATATATTGAGTGCCGATTTATAGCTGTCCTTTCTCTACAATTAATGGTTCATGGAGTTCCCCTTACTATGTCTTTCCCAAAAGGAAGATTTGCTATGCACACCGCGTCGCCTGATCTGTACCCTTTTGCATTTATATCTTCCACACTTGCTCAGAGCAATAATATTTTTCATTGATTTTTTACTGTAGCTAAGCGTAAGCTGAGTGACAGACCATCGCTGCTCTGGATTCCGGACTAGTATCAGGACAATACTGATTTTCAGAGTATCTACATAGAATGTAATATCCATATGAAAGAAAAGTAGTCACAAGATAACTTCGATGGACAATTTTCAAATCCCAAATGATGTGCGTCAGAACTTGTAAACTTTTTTCAGCCAGTACATTGCTCTCAGGGATCCACCTTGCAACTCATATTCAGTTCGAGCAAGTTTGCATTGAAATTCACTATGTGTTTCTAAAGCTACAGCCTCCAATACCTTCACGAACCTGCTAAGCATTTGGGGAAGTTTCGAATCCGTTCGTGCGCAAAACGAACGGTCTAGAATTCAGCATACATGCGAAACACGTATGCGGCGTTACAATTTATGTTAATCAGCAGATGTTGCGTCTCAACATCACTTTATGGACTCGATGCACATCACCAATCTCTTTGCTTGCCTTACTCCTTCGGAGACTCATCACGGAATTTAATACTCATTAAGAGTAAATATCGGCAAGAATTTACTTAGTGTGTATCAAGCCAAAGCCACAAATACCTTCACGATCCCGCGATGCATAGGAAAGTTTTCTAAGTGCATTCGTTTGGTAAGCCTTTCGCCATCAACAAAAGTTGAGATAAGAAACCCTAATCCGAGGAAATAATCTCTCCACTTTATATATTACGGGGCCCCTTGTGGAGCCACCAAAGTGCCTTTGTGTGCGTATCTAATATACAGGTAAGTTAAAAAGAGCGATGGATGGTACTTGGAGGAGCTCGGCATATGGGGAAAAATGTGTTTAGTCGGCTTGGATTTTCTCAGAAACTTGATGCGGATGGAGTATTCTGAATCATAGGCTTAAATTTGCTAATTTTTTGGGCTCTGATGAAGCTGTTTCGTCATGTATGGCTCGATTGAAAATATAAAGGAGAATATGAAATTTAGCAGTTGTGCATGCTTGAATTTTGGTAACAAAATCGATTGTGATTGAGTTTTTGCCGTCTAGCTTGGACTTTAGGAAAAAAATTGGCCTGGTTGGAGATATGTACTCTGAAACATATCACTGATATGATGCTGTCATGTAAGTTCAGTTGTAAAAAATCATTGCTATCTAAAGTATACTTTTACGATATGTTGAGCAAAATATCACTGTCTAGTAGTATTACGGTTTTTCAAGCATATACTGTAGTATGATGAAAAGTAGAACAATTTATAGATACTGCCAGTAAAACTGATCACATGATGTAGTATGGTAGTGCGCATTTACGGTACTTCACGCTAACGTCACTGCAGTAATTAACAGTAAACTTATTTTAGAGCAGGGGAATCTAAAAATAATAATTACATAATAAACAGCATATCAGTACGGTAATGGCACTATATCACTCACGAAGCTTACTGCGAATAAAAATAGAGAAAATTGCTTCTTTCCCACCGCAAGTAAAAGTTGGGTCGTGAGGGACCAAGGTCCTGGTATCTCCTCAAATATCTATTCCCATGCTCCTATGGTTGGATTCGAAGCTCATACCGAACTGTTTAGTGCTCAAACCGTTGTCTTATACCACTTTATGTGCGGTGAAATGGCGCCGTGCTAAAGGGGAGCTGCTAAGCTTAATTTTTTTTTCTATAGAAATGTTTTTTTTTTTTTGCCTAGTAGGAAACCCGCATTTCTCACAAAACTATACTTTATATTTGCCCTTTTCTCAGTGCAATTTGGAATTACATTTCTAGTACAAAATAACTGTTACACAAAAGTACAGAAACGCAAGGCCGAAATAGTGCTTGTGTTGCTTTACTTTTCAGAGTAATTCCAAGAATCCTAATCGTGCCAAGTCAAGCTTATGAAATCATTACGTGCATAAGAGGATAAGAGCGAGATGAGTATCAGCTCTCGTATACGAGATTATTCCCTTTTCTGGATATCTGCTTCCATAATTGGAGTGCTAATCAGACACGTGCAATAACCCTTTAAATTTCATAGAAGAAAATATGTATTCCTTGTGAGGGGTACGGCACTTGTGCAATAATTAGCCCTCAAAATTTTCGCCATCACGATGACTAGGACATGCATGGCGGCGACCTGGCAATGACCTAGGAAAGGTGATCGTGAGGTGGCGGTGAGATGCCTCACTTTACCTATTTTTTCTGTTTAAAGTCGAATTATCCGGAATGATATGCAAGAATTCGGTATTATTGTAATGGGTGCTTGCAAGCCGTGAGTATGATGCCTAGCATTTGACTCACATGGATCAGTACCAGAAATTGAATTCGAAAGTGAGATGAAGAATATATAACACAAAGATAAATTTCATTTTGTCTACTTTTTCATTTAGATTACACTATCCGACTTGAAGTGCGAGAATCTGGAATTAATGTAATGAATTTTTGCAGGCAATGAGTCAAGATCTTCGAGTTTGACTCACATGGACCAGTAACTGTAAATTAAGAAGATATTAAATGTCGAAAAGTTATATTGTAATGAGATATCTTAACTTCACCATTGTATGTTATTTTCACATCAATTGACCTCAACAAATGCCCCAATATGCAAGTCTTGCTTGCAAGGAGAGAGTAAAAACAGGCGAACTGGACTCACGACGTCCACCGCAGACGATTGTCTTTTGTTCTCCTTTTCACTTCACAGCTAAAAGTAAGACTACGAGGATGACAAGACACCAAATGAAACAGACAAAAAAAAAAATATTTGTACGATTAGTCGAAAAAAGTTAATGCAAAGAGTTTGGTGATTGTTGGAAAAATATAATTATAAACAAGTGAAAGAGACAAAACATAGAGACAGGCGAATGCTGGCACAGAAAGTGACTATTTGATCAATGCCAAATGAATGACTTAATAAATATCCGCCACGGGAGCGAAAGTCACCTGATGACCGATTGCGCAATTCGACAATAATTTTCGTGTCAGTTTCATGGACGGCGACTCAGGTAGGAGATGAGTCGTGCCAGGACTTGGGTAGCCCTCACGGATCATTCGTTTTTGTTTCCTTCAGCAAATATAGAAAAAGAAGCAACGAGACTGGGGACTTGAATCCCCCTCACAGAATATTTAGCTGCTGTAGTAGGTGTTGGTGAATTTAACTACTGGAACGGCAAAGAGCTTAAGTTCACCAATAAGACAATTCGGCATCCATTGAATTGTGGTTTTACTACGGGAAAAGTAAAAGAAAACTCATCCATACGAGGCTGTGTTACGTGGCTACAAGGGTTCTCTGTCTTCTTGTATTCTTACGGGAAAGAAGCTTTTGTAGCGAAGTTACACAGCCTGGTGCTGAAATAGGGTGCAATCTCTAAAATTTGAGTGCACCGATATATCGGTACAGTTAAATTTTATACTCCTACAGGAAATGTAGGATATTATTATCACCATGGGTTTATTTATATCGAAATTGAAAGAATACCTGTCCAGTGGCATATATATATGTATATATATATATATATACTGTAAATTTTCAGTTATCAATCGATAATACCAATCCATAATACCTGCCCAGTGCAATACTGCGAATCTTCACTTATCAATCAATCGATTTGTTCCTGTAAAGAAATCCCATCGTGTATACAGTTTTAGCCGATTCAATGAATTTTGTGATTGAGTATATATGATAGCTAAGTAAGAGCTAAGCACAAAGCTTAGTAAAAACTACTTTCATAGCTAGATATGTAGATTAGTGCATAGCTAAATAATTTTGCTCAAGTATTGTCGCAAGTAAAACGTTGCACGTTATTTAAAAGAACGAGACCTAATTGCTAGTAAAAGCGCATGTCCCCGTATTATTTATTGGAAGGTCAAGACGAATAAGCGCATTTCCCTTTACGTAATTCAGCTTTAAATATAAGCGCAAATAATTAATGGTCTGCATGTAGGTATAGTTAACTTGTGCCCAGGGCTAAATCAACCAAGTAGAATTGAATGCTCGGTATCCAAGATACTAGACCGGAGTATGTCCAGACTAATGAAATACAATCGGTTCTCGTCATTCAGCCCTGCCAGTGGTTATGATACCTGCCTTGAGCACCCACAAAAGAATGCAAGGCCGATGGTTTTCGTCATCCAGCAGTGTCAGCTGGTATCCATGATACCTGACCTGAGTATCCTCGAAATAATGCAGTACAGATGGTACACGTCATCCAGTTGTGACAGACGGAACGGATAAATTCTTTATCGATTCGTTAGTAAATTTTTCGACACTCTCCAAGAAAGAAAATCTGACCACCCAAGGTCTGCTCGCTCCGAAAGAAGAAGAAGATCCTCATCAACGAAATACGATTTGTGAGGTGAAAAATAATTCCCCCAAGGTAAAAAAAATGAGGATTAGTTCTCATAAATGGGAATCGGGCTATGAAAGTGCTGCCGTCCTTTGTCGAAATTTTAGGGATTATTCTGAGAAACGGAGTCTTTGTTCATTTTTTGTGAAGGTTTTAAGTAATTGTGACACACGCGCTGAAATTAAAATAAAAATAAACATGCTTGTTGAAGACTGCTGCAAAATGCTTGAACTTAGTAGAGAAAAGCATTTGTACTTTTAAATCTTTTAATGGATAGATTGTCACTCAAAAGTATTTGTAACTAGAGCACTCTGAGAGCACATACCTCCACCAAGTAAGGCAAGGGTAAACAAAAAAATTCAAGTTGGCTCTAAAACCATAATTTCTTTTGTATAAACTCCAAGATCCAATCATTTCTTCCTTTTAATAGTATTGACAGCTTCTGCAATTTTTTTAAGATCCGTTCATAACTGTTTGAGTTATGCTGCTTAGAAACATTCCGACAAACATTGATTAAACATACAAACGAACAAACCGATCTGCACCAAAATTTATTCATTTATATCTTTTAACATTACTAACAACTCCTGTAAATTTCATAACGACAGATTCAAAAGTTTTTGAGTTATTGCGTAACAAACATTCTGAGAAATACAACTGATATACAGAAGCGAATCTGCAGATCTGCACCAAAAATAAATCATTTATGTCTTCTAACATTACTAACAATTCCTGAAAGTTTCATAAAGATTCACTCAAGACTTTTTGAGTTATTGCGCTAACAAAAATAAAATCAAACATAGCAACAAACATACGAACGAACTAACAGATCTTCACAAAAATTTGGTCATTCTCTCTTTATGATATACTTAACACCTCATGCATATTTCATAAAAATCCGTCCATACATTTTTAAGTTATGGCATTGAGAAAAATGAGGTATACAAACAAACCAACAAACAAACGAATGGACAGATCTTCACCAAAAGTTAATCATCTATTTCTCCCAACATAAGAATCCTTGTAAATTTCGTCAGAATCCGTTATTAACTTTTTGTTATCTTGGTGACAGACAAACAAACAAACCCATCAAAAACATAACCTCCTTGGCGGAGGTAATAATGGATTGGTGGAGAGGTACTAGACTACTTGTATACACACACATATCAAAAATCAAAATACCTAGACTCTACAGTCTATTCTTTTATCATACATACAGTCTTTATCGTCCAGTCATGGCAGTTAATTGTTTTTAACCAGTTCTCTCTGCAACATTCAGTGGCTCTTCGTGGCCATTGAAATGGGGTTATTCCACAGTTCCACGCTAGGGTATCTGCAATTCTTTTAATGAAGTAATGGATCCTGATAAATTATTAGCGTATGGTAGAGACACTAGCGATTTTCTACATCGTAAAAGTAGTAGTACAAATACCCTGGTATTGAACTGTGGAGCATCTCCTATTTAGGAGCCATAAACTGTTCATTTGTGTAGTGAAGACATATGAACATGACTGAAAACGCTACACGAAGTCCCTCATGTATTGCTTATGTGCTGATTATGTTCTGCTTATGTACTGCTTATGAATAACTTATGTACTGCCCCTATACTTCATATGTAGTTATGAACTCTCCTTCGCTCATCTTCAGGAATTTGTCGATCACAGCGAAAGTTGAAGATATGCTAGAGAAACACACCTTTCCTGTATTTAGCATTGCATTTACTATTCAAGTACTTTACTAGAAACTTATAGGCATTTATTCAGAGTCTGTAGGGGCAGTAGGTACCTTACAATATCGGGTACCTGTTTAAAAATTTTTGATGAGAAAAGAACAGTTAGATTTACACTACTGCACGGTAGAACGTGTATTGAAAAAAGTATAATATTCAAAATTAGAGTCATTGTAAATACGAGCATTTTATCTTACTAGCTAAAGCATTTGATATCGTAAGATGAATTAAATTAAATGTGATTATTGCAAGTAATGAAACTTGTCACGCAGAGCCAATATTCTTCGTAACACTTTTCTTAATGAAAGTAAGAGCAGGTCAGTATTGCTTCATTAGAAGTAGATAATATAACTTGCATTATTTTTACCTTGAATGAAGAAATGGTATCCGTACAGTATTTACGATAATTTCTTTCTCAACCATTCAATGGAAAAGATACAATAGTAGGAATGCAAATGGAAAAAGAGCCCTTGACGCGCAATAGCACAGCTTAAGAACGATGGGGTTAAGACTAAATATCCACTGTACAACTTGCAATGTGACAACGAATGTTTTTTTTTTTTGCAGATATTCTTGTTCCTCTTCGCCGCGGGGGCTGTGCTGGTCTCTGCACGGCCTCAGTATGACTACTCTGCGCCTCAGTCCGGAGGAGTTACCGGGGCTTTTGAGAGCCTTCGGAAGCCTGGAAGACCTACAACGACAGGCACCCAGCGCATTCCTGGCTCTGCGCCGAGACCTTCTGCAGAAGTAGGATTTCAGCGCATCCCTTCGGCTGGGGCCATTTCTCAAGAATTTGTGCGCACCGATGGTCAGTCACCCGCCACGTACGACTCTAGCGCTGAAACCCAAATCGGCTTGAGACAACCTGGAGGAAGGCCAGGTTTTGCTGGGCCACAGCAGCAAGGTTTCCGACCAACAGGGGCTGGGCTAGGATCTCAGGAACAAGTGACTGGAGCTCCCGGCCAGTTTCAAGTTAGTGCTGCTAGCGGAGAAGCGCTTGTTCCTGGCACTCAGCTCAGCGGCAGACCCTCTAGTTTTGCAGGCCAGACTCCTGCCTTCCCTCAAGGAGTGAGCGGATTCTCTCCTAGACAGCCTCAAAGTCAAACTGGGGTTGGTCAGCAGGCTCTTGGTATTCCAGGACAGCAGCCAGTCCAGCTCGGAACTCAGCAAGGAATTGCAACACCTTTCCAGCAGCAGCAGCAGCAGCCTGCCCAAGGAGCTTTCCAACAGCAACAGCAGCCTGGCCAAGGAGCTTTCCAACAGCAACAGCCTGCTCAAGGGGCATTCCAGCAGCAGCAGCCTGGTCAAGGAGCTTTCCAACAGCAACAGCAGCCTAGCCAAGGAGCCTTCCAACAGCAACAGCCTGCTCAAGGGGCATTCCAGCAGCAGCAGCCTGGTCAAGGAGCTTTCCAACAGCAACAGCAGCCTGGCCAAGGAGCTTTCCAACAGCAACAGCCTGCTCAAGGAGCTTTCCAACAGCAACCTGGCCAAGGAGCTTTTCAGCAGCAACAACCAGGCCAGGTAGGAGGAGTAATCGCTCCTATTGCCCAGCAGACCCAAGCCGGAGCCGCTCCAGCTCAGTCACTTCCTCAAGCAGCAACGGGCCCGGTAGCAGCTGGAGGGGCACCTGGAGGTCAATTCACTGGCCAACAGCCTGGTACTTTCCAGCCAGGGGCTCAGCAGGTTCAGGAAACAGTTACTGGAGTTCGCACAGCTCAGCCTGAGATTGAATACCCTCCTGCGCAATACAACTTCAAGTGGGACGTCAATGATCCTGATTCCGGCAACTTCTACGGCCATGAAGAGTCTCGAGATGGTTCTTATACTCAAGGAAAGTGAGTGCACGCAATTTGCATTTGTTTCAGGTCAGGCTTGGCACAACATGACTCAATTCCAAATGCATAACCAGATATTAAACCATGTTTAGTACATGGCAAGCCTGCTACAAGTGCCTTATAAGCATATTTGGAGCATGATAGAGTCAACTATACCAGATTATCAGGTAGGAGAAAAACTGTTCTACTATAGATTTAATCTGAACTAAATTATTGCAAATAGATTCAGTGTTATTAAGAAGGTCTATAAATGCTTTTCCTTTGGCTCTAGTGTTGTCTAAAATGCTTTCTTTTTGTTTTCAGGTATTACGTCACTCTTCCCGACACCAGAGTGATGACTGTTGAATACTACGCGGACGAGACTGGTTACCACCCCACTGTCAGCTTCGAGGGAGAAGCTCAGCCATACATACCTCCTCGTCAAGAATCTGCAACCGCAGGCGTTGCCGACACCCAAATTGGCCAAGCGACTCAAGGATTCCAGCAGCCAGGAGTTACTGGGGTCCCTGGTGTGTCTCCGACTGGAATCCAAGGACCGACATCTACTGGTTTCCCTGGAGTCTCCCCAACTGGAATTCAAGGACCCACAGCTCCTGGATTCCAGGGTGCTCCCGGTATTCAAGGATTCCAAGGGCAACCGGGTCAACAACAAGGAGCCACAGGATTCCCAGCAGCTTTCGGTCAGCAAGGACAACCCGGTACTACTCTTCCAGGAAGAATTGAAGCTCCAGGTCCTCATCAAGGCACAGGCCAACCCTCACTCCTTGGCAAGCCAGTAGGTACTCCCGGAAGCCAACAGTTCGGTGGACCAGGTTCTACAGGGTTCCAAGGTGCAACTGGCGCAATTTCAGTAGCTCCCCAGCCATCATCGCAGCAGGTTCCGGGATCACAGCTCAGCGGCACTGGTTTTGGCACCCAGGGAGCAACTCCACTTTCAGGATCTTCTAGTCCAGTTGGACAACCCAGTACTGGGGTACTACTGAAGCCAGGCCGTGTCCCAGGCCAGCAGTTAGTAGAACAGCAGCCTCAGCAGCAACTTGGCTTCGGACAAAGGCAGCCCCAGCAACAGACTTTCGGGCTTATTCGACCTCAAACTCAACCTGGTCAACCAATTGGCGCCCAGTCTCAAGTAGGTACCATCCCACAATCCCAAATTGCTACGCAGCCTGGAAGGATATCACCCGGGTCCCAGTCAAGAGGAGTCCAGCAGCCTACGCAACTTTACGGAACTCCACAGGAACAGGTTCAACCCACGACCGGACTTCAACCCGGACAGCAGCAGCTCTTAGGTGGCGGTTCTCGCCAACCAGCAGTTCCTGCATCTACTCAACCTACTGGTTTCGGCCAACAACCTTCAGCTCAGGCTTCTGGTGAAGTTCAGGGCTTTGCTACGCAACAGGGCTTCCAGCCTACCGGATTTCAGGGCCAGGCACAGGTTCCTTCATCTGGTGAGATCCAAGGCTTTGTTCCACAAGCAGGAGGTCAACCTTCCGGCTTCCAAGGCCTTTCATCTTCCATTCCGGCGTCTGGAGAAGTGCAGGGCTTCATTCCCCAGTCTACTGGCATCCAGGGTGTTCCAGGTTCCACCGCACATGGTCAAATAACTCCAGGGCAGACCCAGCTTCAGCCTGGAACAGGGGCTCCTTCGACTGGTCCTCAGCAACAGCAGCGACCTGTTCCTCAAAG
>LQNS02278070.1:9573503-9585659 GCA_001587735.2 Parhyale hawaiensis
GTCTGGTGAAGTGCAGGGTTTCATTCCCCAGTCTACTGGCATCCAGGGTGTTCCAGGTTCCACCGCACATGGTCAAATAACTCCAGGGCAGACCCAGCTTCAGCCTGGAACAGGGGCTCCTTCGACTGGTCCTCAGCAACAGCAACGACCTGTTCCTCAAAGGCCTACCCAGCTTTACGGACCCCCTCAGGCATGATCAATTCCAGGAACCTTAAACAATCTATTGATATCTTTTCCATGGCTACCACATTCAAAATCAGCGAATATTTTTGATAAATGGTTGGTGCTAACTGTGGTGCTATATCAATGCTCTTTATTTATTACTAATTCTAAATTTTCACTTTCAATATGCTGAAACCTACTTTAGGTACAGCACCTATTCTTTAATACAATTAAATCAAATGCAGTTCTCTCAATAACTCGGCGAATGAAAACCGTCCTGAATATGTGCTATTCTTTGAATTTATTATTATTATTTTTTTTTCGCTAACAAATTCGGGCAAACGTTATCAATCTGAAGACTATGAATATTGGTTGATCTATTATATAAGCACATGCCACTGACTTTGATTGTGGTACCAGAATGGAAAAATTGCACTACTGATGTTCTCTCTTTCAGTATTATTAAGATACGATTATTTTCTTAACTGATATAGTGACGTGACTGAGGCTTAACAAACGAAAGAATTACGGAATGATCTAAAATATGGAAAGTGTGAATAATGAACGAAGAAGAAGAAGAGTTTCGGTGTGAGACTTTTAATTCGACAATGTCCGATAGACGACCGAACTCGAGCCCTGAGCGGAAAAATTTGTGGCTGATTGGACAAGTGCAGTAGCTTTTTTGATTTTACTAATGAAGTTAATTAGTTAAAATAATTATTTAACTAGATAAAGAGTCATGTAATTAACTGAAGTGAGTCGAAAGATTCATCAATTGTTGTAACGGTTATTGCACCATGGTAGCATCAGAGGGGCTAAAAGTCCTCAAGCCAGCCAAGAAATCCGTAAGGGACTTGAACGCCGAACGAATGCACGCAACAGCACGATTGCGAACATTGACGAAAGTGCTGTCACAAAACCAGCACGCCTTCCCGTGTACAGACGAAATATCAGCATTATCCGTGTTGCTTAGGCACGTCAAGGCAGGCATTTTCTGGTCATGCACGAGAAGACGCGTTGGGTTTTGAACTGCACTTCTCTGAGTGAACCGATACCACTCGCGAATAATACATGCGTCAAATATTAATAACAATATGTCAGCTGATAAGCACAGAATTACGCAGCTCTACGATTGCAATAACAAACAGTACACATCACAGCTCGCTCAAAAAACTAAATAGGAACTACAGCTTATGGATATTACTGCAATAAAATCTTTTTAGTTAATTTAGGAATCACAAACAAAGCACACTCTATGTGGTCTTGTAAGAAATATGCTAAGCAGAGCGAAACGCAAATTCCCGATACAGGTAGGCCAACGGCGGGCGACAGTAGTTGCATCTTAGGACACCAAACTGACTTAAAAGTGAGTCAATTTAATTTCGTCTTTTACTGATGGTCTATGCTTATGAATGTGTGGTACTTACTAAGAAATCCATTGCTTCTTTGCGTCACCTGGAATAGTTTGTTTTCTTGTCGAGGTCGCTACGTTGATTAGAGAAGATTATATCAAAGTTATCTTAATCAGCTCAAAACCTGTCAAGTATAATGTAGCTCATGAATATCTATTTACATTTATTGGAAGTAACTAAATTGCAGTTTACCTGAAAAAAGAACAGCATGACTTTCAAACTTTCAGACCGGCTTTTGAAAATGCTAGCCAAATGTACCGGGAGAGCACTAACACCTGTTACTAATCTTATATAAATCAAAAATTGATGCTTCAGCTTTGACTAGCATGACCAGAAGCAGGGCTATACTAATTGCCTTAAGAATAATAAAACAATCTTCTGCAAGATAGAATCACATCACAATTCACTTAATTTAAACATAACAAACACTGTAGCCCATTTATTTACTTCTACGTATTTCTCGCTTCGTAATTTTCTAAACTGTTTTTTTTAAGCCTTGAAAATGATACCCACGTCTATTGCACGTTCTATAATTAGGGCAAATTTCTAATGATTAAAACTTTCAAAAATAGTTACGGTAGAAACGAACATGATCTCTCATTTAGTGAAATACTAGCTGGTGATTAGTAAGTATAGTATGTATGCTTATTAGTCAAGATTGCTTCGAGTATTTCATGAAAGGCTTGGCATTGATAAAAATGCAATGAGACCGAAATCTAAATGCCATCACATCTCAAGTTGTATGCTATAATACCCAAATTTAAATTTATGTTCCCTAAATTTTTATGCCATGAACCCATATTAAGTGCTATGGCACTATAAATTTAAACGCTATGACACGTAATTGTAAATCGAAAACGAAGCTATATAAATACTGATTGGGTGATAATTCCGTTCAAACAGTATGTATTTTCTAATATTTTCGTGATCATAGAGATAGCTGAGCATTAGGGATGATTTATTAACATTGTTCGTTATCAGATATAACCAAACGTGGTGCGCCAACATTGGTTTACCTACTCTTCTATATGTATCTTGTATCAGTACATTAAGGACTCAATTTTAAACTACATAGAAATTCTTGCGCAAATTACGAATGGTAACGGAATAGAAAAGAATTTGCCTATGATAATTATATGGTAACCGGTGACTTGCTACCGGTGTTGATACGCTTATTTTTGATAAGAATATGTATGTATTTTAGCGGTGGTAGAAAGCGATTTTTTGTACTAAAATTAAGGCTTGCAAATTTACATAAAAAATCCACGTACTAGTGCTTTTTGTATCCCTAATACATTTAGCTGAATAAAATAGATATATTTTCGTCACTTGATGCAAGGTGATCCTTGCTGAAGTACAGCGCAGCATATTCATATTTGCTATTTATTTGCTACATGTGATTCTTTCGTGTGATAATAAACCATAAAGGGATAGTCTCGCAGAAAAATACATATTGTTTCCTTGATTAAATTGTCGAAACCAGAACAAAGATCCAACTTAGTTGATGGCATACAATTACTAGAACACTTGAGAGCGCATACCTCCGCCAAGCAAGGCACGGTAACGAAAAACTTCAAATTGGTTTTGAAACTATGATTTTTTTTCCTTTGTATCAACACTAAACTCTAATCATTTGTGCTATTTGACAGTAATAACAACTTCTGTAATTTTCTTAGAGATCCGTTCTAACTTTTTGAGTTATGTTGCAAACAAAGATTCTGACAAATATTAGTCAAACACACAAACAAACCAAATGGATTATCTCTCAGATTTAATCAATTATGTCTTAAACATTACAAACAATTCTTGTAAATTACATAAAGATCTGTTCAGAACTTTTTGGTTATTCTGGTAACAACCATGAAATAAAATACAGACCGTTAAACGAACGAACAAGCAGATCATCATAAATATTTGGACATGCAGTTTTTCTTTCTCTTTGTCTTGATAATATACCTAACAACTCATGTAAATTTCATAAAAATCCATCCATAGCTTTCTGAGTTATTGTGCAAAGAAAAAAAAAAAAAAAAATAGGCAGACGAACAAGCAAATGTTCAACGGCTCTGCATCAAAAGTTAATCATCTGTTCCTCTTAACATACCTTACAATCCCTGCAAATTTCGTAAAAAACCCTTCATAGCTTTTTGAGTTATCTAGGTGACATGCAGACAAACAAGTTCAAATCAACATACTCTCCTCGTCGGAGATAATGCTGAAAAATTCCCATACTAGTGTAGCATAATTCAATCGCAAAATAAAATACGGTAAACAACGCTGTAGAAAATGATGACATATTTATTAAAAAAAGTATCTTTTTTCAGCCTTCGTATTCTATCTATTGCTTTTTAATACGCGCAACAACTGGGAAATGTGAACCCGGTGTTGCATGCGTTCAGTCTGCCATTTTATAACGATTTTGAGGCGCTTAATTATGGCAAAACGGTTAGGCATGAGACTTGTGGAAAACTCCTTAGTTAAATGCGCCTTCACTAAACAATTCAGCCAGGCTTCTGAGATACTCCCTCAAAGTTGAAAAAACTCACTGATTTTAGTAATTAAACTCATTAATAATCCCTGAAAATAGGAAGCGTCCCTTAAATTTCAATGATGATACAATTTTTTTCAGCTAGACCACTACATAGTTTTTTCTTTCATTTAGGCCTATAAGGCCTTTTTAGCTAGCTGGGACGATGGTCCATCGTGGAGTTAAAAAAT
Organism: Parhyale hawaiensis; assembly: GCA_001587735.2. Classification (NCBI taxonomy): domain Eukaryota; kingdom Metazoa; phylum Arthropoda; class Malacostraca; order Amphipoda; family Hyalidae; genus Parhyale; species Parhyale hawaiensis. The sequence continues at coordinate 9,577,796 of LQNS02278070.1, forward strand.
GGCTAACATGCATTGCAATCTGAAATTGAGAAATTACTGACATATTGGGTCGAGCCCGGCTCTGGTAGTAGAGATACCGTTGTATCATAAGGACTAAGCGAGTAAAGAACGGCATATACCCAAACAAGGCAAAACAAATAATGGTATCTAAACGATCTCGAGCTGTCGTTACTGAAGCGAAATGATTTAATCATATTCGGAAAAAAGTTAAACTTTGATTTATCGGATACCCTTCGAAGCCAATTATGAGGGGTTAAGAAGCGGGAAAGAAAGATTAACTAAAGGTAGTCTTATACACGCTGAGGAAAGAAGTGCGTCAAAGCTTGCGCGTTCGTGTGTACAGACGGGAACCACATGCGTAATTTATGTGTGTTCGTGCAGGACAAAATATGCATTTTTCGTGTTCCCAGCACGGGAAGACGTGCTGGGTTGGGGAGTAGACATTTTGCAGCGTAGATGCTGTACCAATTCTTTAGCCAGAATGCACAACGCCCTACATTGAGAAAAATGTCGGCCAAAACCAGTACACGTCTCCGGGTACTGAGGAGAAAGACAGAATGACCTTCTTAGGCGTGCTGGTGCTACACGAAATCTGAAAATGTCATGATGCACCAGCACGCAGGAGCAGGTCAGTAACATTAATCGTTGCACCAGGAAGTCTGCTGGTCTTCTCAGTTTCCAGTTTCCAGTAGTATTCCAATAGTATTCACAGCACGCTTGTGTTTTACACTGCCTCGACTCTCCCATGGGTGGAAAGCAATAGTCGAGCAAACAGATGAACACGCATCAGTAAAGTTCATAAGCAATCATCGTTACGCTGTCAGTAATAGGCTATCAATATAATTTACCAATAGGACGATTCGTAGAGAATCCATAGTTAATAACATATCTGTGAATGAACAAGAATAAAAAACTTCATTTTCTAAAACGCTGGCGTTCGGAATATTAAACTTCCAGTATCGATGCTTAAAAAAGAATAAAAACGTAACTTTAAAAAAGCTATAGAACCTCGTGGAAATAATTGTATACGTGAATCTGTTAATTTTGGCTCTTTCATTTATTCTTGAGCAATAACTTGCCTACAAAGGAAAGCTCATGGGGAGGTTTTGATCTTGGCCATCGAAAGGGACAATAGACGGGAAGGAATAATTAGGAGACTATACTGCACTGATAAACTGTAGAATCAGAAGACGATCGACGTGAAAGGTGTCCCAATATTTGACCCTTAAGGCGAAGGTCTACAGGGTAATGGAATCACGTCTGGTGAGAAGTTCTCATGGTATAAGATGGGTAAACCTAACAAACGCGTGTTCAACTGTGTGGAGAATTTACGACTTCGAGGGCTGACTTATCTGGACTCCAGACCGGACCGCTGCTTTCGACCCATAAAATCGAGTTTCAGACGTTTGACTCCTAATCAGCTACTCTTAAGACTTAGGGAAACTTGTTTAAGCTTGACGATAATAATAATTTTAGCCTGCTCACCGTAATCAGGTTTCTGCTTACACTTGCAACACGGTACTTACAACGTGGCAAAACCAACGCGTCTTTCTATGGTTCCGGATATGTCAGACCTGGAAGTCCTAATTTCACTGATCTATCGAAAGTAACTCACCTAACCACTGACTTATCTACACGGGTACCAGCCAACAGAGCTTAAGGAGCGAATTAAAAGACGCTATGCGCTCAAGGTTTGGTCTAGTTAATATATAAAGCTTGCAGAAACGTTTGGTCTTGCCCAACGTTTGGTCTAGCCCAACGTTTGGTCTAGCTGATATACAAGGCCTGCCGAAACGTTTGGTCTAGCAGAGATATAAGGCCTGACGGAACGTTTAATCTTGCCCAACGTTTGGTTTAGCGGAGATATAATGCGTGTCAAAACGTTTGGTCATGCACAACGTTTGGTCTAGCGGATATACATATAAGGCCTGCTCAAACGTTTGGTCTTGCATAGCGCTTTGTCCAGCGTATATATTACGCCTGCCACAACGTTTGGTCTTGACTAATTCAACTATGTTTCTACGGACGCTTTCACTAGAGACGCAATTTCTCAATGTACTGAACACACCATTTATGGTATGAGAATATAAACTTTAGTTGTAGGAGTAATATGGCTTCCGTAAGGCCTGTGCATCTACATATAAAGCTAAGATGCAATTCACTATAGCCCTCTGAGATCACATACTTAAGCCAAGAAAAGTAATGTTACCGAAAATTCAAGAAAAGTAATTTTACCGAAAATTGTTCTTTTCATTACAATGGCTTTTAAGTTCTTTTCATTACAATGGCTTTTAAGTTCTTTTCATTACAATGGCTTTTAAGTTCTTTTCATTACAATGGCTTTTAAGTTCTTTTCATTACAATGGCTAAATTCAGATTGGTCCTGAAACTAGAACTTCCTCTTTATCTTCACCAAAATTTTTAGTCACTTGTGTTCTTTGTGAGTAATTACAGCTGTTGAATTTTTTTTTTTTTCTTCTGAAGACCTGTTGGTAACTTTTTGGGTTATGCTCTGACAAATATTATGCCAAACGTTAGTGAAACCTGCAAATAGAAAACCCGATCATCATCAAAATTTTGTAATTTGTGTTTTTTGAGATTTCTAATTATTTCTATACAAACATATGTAGGTTAAACTCACAAATAGACCGAGAGTCAATAAACGATCATCACTAAAATTTGATCGAGTTTTTCAACATTTCTGCAAAAAAAAAAAAATTCATGATGAAATGTTCGTAATTTCATTTATGTTACTGACAAACATAAAACCAGACATAGAGACAAACAAACAAACAGGCAGACAAACAAACTGACTATCAGATCAGTGCAAAAATTTAGTCATGTTATTACCTCCGCCAAGGAGGTTATGTTTTCGTCGTGTTTGTCTGTCTGTCTGTCACCAAGATAACTCAAAAAGTTACGAACCGATTTGGAAGAAATTTACAGGGATTGTTAGGTATATTAGGAGGAACAGATGATTAACTTTTGGTGAAGATATGTCCATCCGTTTGTTTGTTTGTCTGCGTCATTTTTCTCCATGTATTAACTCAAAAAAGTTATGGATGGATTTTGATGAAATTAACATGAGTTGATAGGTATATTACAAAGAGTAGATGACCAAATTTTGGTAATGGTCCGTTAGTTCGTTCGTTCGTTTGTCACTGTTTTTAATTTTATGCTTGTTAGCACAATAACTAAAAAAAACATCAATGGATCTTTATGAAATTTATGGGAGTTGTTAGTAATGGTAAAAGACATGAATGATCAAATTTTGGTGCAGATCGGTTGGTTAGTTTGCATGTTTGACTCATATTTGTCATTACGTTTGTTAACAGTATAACTCAAAAAGTTATGAACGGATCTTCCAAAAAATTGAACAAGCTGTTATCAATATAAAAAAGGCACAAATGATTGGATTTTGGAGTTTATGCAAAGAAAACTATGGTTTCAGAACCAATTGGAATTTTTGCTACCGTTGGCTCACTTGGCGGAGGTATGCGCTCTCAGAGTGCTCTAGTTGCGTTTAGTAACAGCCAAAATAATTCCTGTTTCATAAAGATTCGTCCATAATTTTTGAGTTATGCTACCGCGGAGGAAGACACAAACAAACAAACAAACAAACAAACCAACAAACAAAAAAAAATGTTCAATTGATCTTCGCCAAAACCTGTTCCTCCCAACATATGTACCCAAGAGTCCCTGTAAATTTCGTAAGTATCAGTTATCTTGAGTTATCTTGATGACAGACAAACAGAAGAGAAAAGTACAACAGAAGCATAGCCTTCTTCGCGGAGGTAATTACAGAACTACTTTCCGGTAAATCAGAGGNATCAGTTATCTTGAGTTATCTTGATGACAGACAAACAGAAGAGAAAAGTACAACAGAAGCATAGCCTTCTTCGCGGAGGTAATTACAGAACTACTTTCCGGTAAATCAGAGGTGTATTGTAATCACAATGCCCTGGTTACTGGCGTAGTACCGGCAACCTCTACCAGCGGCAACCCCAGAAAATCTACAGTGGGGCTGAATGGGGGCTGAGTAAAACATGCAGAGGATTTCACAATATGATCTTTCAATGATCGTTAAATGGTAGCAATATTGAGGGCCTGGGGGAAGGGGTTTGGCTAATTATTGGGGCATTGCTTCCCCCCCCCGTCCTCCATTATCACCGCCACTGAGGCGAAATTGTTTCGCACTCTTAACCCGAAAGGCAGTAACGACGATTGCGAAACGGGTTGCGATGACGCACACAACCACTCAGAAACATATAATTCAAATAAAGGTAAAGTCAATCCGACCGCACCTCCAACTGGGTAACCCACACGCACTGGTTTGTGCTGCAGATATAGACCATCAGGCCTCAGAGGAGTATACAGTTACAGTCGACCACAGATCATCTAGAGTTATGGCGCCAGTGGTGGAAGGCTCCATGCGACAATCTGCTGCTTCCGACCCTCCCCATTGCTGGCAGTACGCAGACCGGATGCTGACTGATTCCATCAAGCACCGCGATGAACTTGCCTACTTGGTAGGGAGGTTTGGACCAGCGGCCTTGAAAGTCAATGTTAGAACCCTTAGTCTGTTCCCAGAAAGGCAAAAAATTAATACAAATGAAAAAGTAAAAAGTTGACTTACTTCAAGCTTCTTTTAGTGAAATTACAATGAACCCAAAATTTATTCATTGCAATACTTACATCGCTTGGAGATAGATGGTGCTGTCATAGCCACGTTTAAGGTTATGGGGACCATTTTTCAGTTTGCAGTAGCCTAAAGTAAACGGGTTGCAATTACAACACACCTCTCTGGATACCATGTGAAGCTGACTGTTGACTGTAGTCCACTTATTTTTTGCGGCAGGAAGTGCAAATTTGAGGTGGTAGTAAATTAGGACTTTTTGCCCTTCAATTTCGCTCAAAATACTACAAGGAGTCAATGATACGTCAATACAGTCGGACGATAAGAATTATATATCGGGATAAAATCGGAGCGATGTCATTGAAAATTCAAAATTGTCTTGTCCTATATAGGAGATTTGGAAGCGGTTATGGCATCGTTATTTCCGATGCCTTCCTTTGCGTTTCCATGCATGAATTATCAGAACGAACTCATAGTCTCCATTAACAAAGTGGCAAAAGAATACAGGGAGCGGAATGCAAAGTAAAAAATTTTATACAGTTGCTGCTACAAATTTTATTTTCTATCAAAGCAACAGCTGTAGAAAACGAATTTCTTGGGAAACCCTTTTAGACATTTCAGGTACAATTTACACATTGACTTCAGCACTTGCTATTACACGTTTGTGCATCATGCACAAGCTTTGTTAAAATACTAGACTTTATTTAGTGGATTTAATAACCCTACGCAGAGGCAAAGCGCAATACTAACTATTATTGTAATGCTACACAACACGGAAAAGCAACATATTACACGCCAAACACAACTAATTGTTAGTGAATCCTGCTTTTCCGCAACAACCTAAAAAAGACAAATACCTGTACAACACTAAAACCTATTTAAAAGCTATTCCATTTTACTCTGCCATCACCGGGTATTTTCCCCCATAGGAAAACATTGGCGACTTCAAAGTTAAATATCTCAAAAACTAGGTCCGACCCCCAAAACTTACTTCAGATTCTGATTTCTGAGGCCAAAATGCACGAAATAGCAAAAAAGGTCGTTTTTTGGACACCACTAAACTAGATATTTACCTAAGAATCTGTTGATAGCGAACAGAACAGGCCGCTCCTTGACGGGCAGAAGAGGACGGCCGAATAGCGGGTGGTGTATAACCAGCTAGATCAGGAAGCAAAGAGCGTTGCATTCTTTGCTTCATGAGCTAAATAACACCTGCTTTTTTTTGGAAAAGCGAAGACGATCGTAATGACGATCCAACGAGTCACGGGTCGTCTAGTTATATATAAGGTCACGAATAAGTATTCTGAATATCACTATTTACAGTGTCCTCACTGTCTAAGAGCACGGTCATTTACGTAGCAGATTCATCACTATTTACAGTGTCCTCACTGTCTCAGAGCACTGTCATTTACGCAGCAGATAATTATATAATAACGCGAAAGGAAGTCAATCACAAAATTCACTAAACATTTTAAAGAAGCGCCAAAATAGAGAAGACATTAGAGCAATACCTAAGTTACGAACGTCAGTAATATCTTTGATATTGAAAGAGCAAATGTACACTGGCTTACCGTCAAAGGCGTTCCCGCAGCCAATAGCAATTCGCTTTAGAAAGAGACAGGGAGAACCGATAATACGATGGTCGGTGTCCATTATCGTCATCTGAGAAATGTTTACAGTAACTAGAGTCACAACAACGCTGCATTTTGTTACAAATGCTCCAAGCACAGCTGAATATATACTGTAGTGCAGAGGCAACTGTCACTTCGAGCAAAGAGTTTAGAATTCTGTATTATAGTCTCTTTGCTTCGAGTCTTCGACGCTACTGACATAGCGGTAAACATTTTAAGCACTATTTCTACATCTTTAACTTTTATTATTATTGAAACTTCACGCCCGGGCCGCCACGGACAGGTAATACAACCCAAATGAAGCAGTTTGCATCACCGGGAAGTCCGAAACGCTGCTAAAGAAAATCCAACAAAAAAAAACCATTAACTGATGACTTAAACGCCTGCAGGCCAACATGACCGAAAGCCGATGCCAGCAATGTATTCCAATACCCAACAGACCACTGATTCATTTCTATTAACAGCTGATATTACTATTACATAAATGCTGCAGTTACATGAAAATTAGAGACTACGGTTATCTGAGTTGGATTCTTGATATCCTGGTAAGGCCATCGCCTGATGTCGTACGCAATTTTTTTTAGAAAATACACATACTTATCGTCTCTCTGACTTACCCCGTAATGTTCCTTTAACTAGAAGCTATAGCTCGGAGAGCTTTACGCAGTTGTGCTTTCAAAACGGACCCAGCAATGCATTCAGGAGGGAAGGTGAAGAAACTCGATCATTTGACACACGAGTGAACCCGTGATGAAATGAGTCATGTGCATAAGATAACAACAACTCAATAACTAGAGTAAACAACACTCGTTTTTACAGAATTACAGTTAATTGTAGTTAGCGTGAGAACAAATAGATACCTCGCAGAAGCATACTACCCGAAGCATAGCACAGCCCTAAACGATAATATTTTGACATGCACTATTTTCTTACCTCCCGAACAGACCCTATCCCGTGGGGGAAGGGGGGAGGGGGCTCAGAGTGAGGCGACGCACCACACTGTCCCCATGGCTTTCGCTCCAACGAGCAAAAGCTGCAGACAAAGCCATAATTTTTCATAAATCAAAAACATTTTACGCACTGTGGCATCGGTGATATTCAAATACATGAACAACAACAAAGAGCTTGTTATTGGGACAAAATTGTTACTTTAGAAGTCTACGATTTGCAGACTGATTTAAAGTATCTATTTAAGAAGCTTTTTCATTTATCAAGCACATTCATCTATGGTGTTTGACTCGTCGCATTGAGTGGTATTTCAGTCTGTCATAGTCACAGAGTCACTGTGCGTCTGTAGACTTACTATATTTATCTTCATGTGTAAATTCATTCATTCTTTGTCATAAATAGCATAAAGATAGTATGTTACACCACATGTGCATCGTGTATATGAAATTGTTTCGTGCATTTTTTCTATTTTATTATTATTATTTTTTCTTAATAGTCCAAATTTTTCATTCAGCCCTCAAAGTGATAGATTCTGATGGGCTTCTTTCCCAGCCAAAATATTATTTGAGTCTGCCTCACGAACCCAAGGGTCCCGATTGCTTTCTCCGCAGGTGATGTCGCAGCTTGCCGCAGCTCCTGCTGACGAGGC
>LQNS02278070.1:9586291-9630932 GCA_001587735.2 Parhyale hawaiensis
GCTAGTGTTTAGTATTATTCTTAAGTTAGTTTTAATCATGAAAACCTCAGGCGCTGTGTCCTAATCTTGTTGGCCACGGTACCTTATGAGAAAAATAAATGATTTTTATTTATTTTATTTATTTCATTAAATCTGTCAAGGACTGCGACCACGCTTCATGTGAAGTTTCAGCAGTCTCAAGAGCGATCCGTTTGCAATTACCGCTTGAAACTCTATATCCAAATTAGCTAATTTAATGCGCATTAAACAGAACTCATGAATTGGATTATGCCGAGCCAAGTGTGAGCCACTCGAACACTCCTCATATATCTCTGGATACACGAGGGAAACGTCAGGCTCAAACCGGTGAACCGAGCGCTCATGACTGAAGTTCCAAACCAGTTAATACTAATCAGATTTTTTTTTCAGCCAGAGATGAAACGATGCTTGTCTTTCCACTCCTCCGTGATTTCGTAATTGACTCTGCGACTAACCAATGAACCTACGATCGAATATTTCCAATGAACATAACGGCTGCAAAATAATAAATAAATAACTAGAGCACTCTCAGAGCGCATACCTCCGCCAAGCAAGGTTACGGCAGCAAAAAATTAAAATTGGCACTGAAACCATAATTTTCTTTTCTCCAAAATCTGATCATTTGTGCCTTTTGATAGTAATAACGTTCATAACTTTTTGAGTTACGTATGCTGCTAACAGACGTTATGACAAATATGAGTCAAACATACAAACCAACTAGCCGATCTGCACCCAAATTTAATCATTTATGTCTTTTAACATTACTAACAACCCCTACAAATTTCATAAAGATCCATTGATTATTTTTTGAGTTATTGTGCTAACAAGCATAAAATTAAAAACAGTGAGAAACAAACAAACAAACAAACGAACAAACGGATCATCACAAAAATTTGGTCATTTGCTTTTTGTTATATACCTTACAATTCATATGAATTTCATAAAAATCCGCCTATAACTTTTTGAGTTGTGGTATTGAGAAAAATGAGACTGACAAACAAACAAACAAACAAACGGATATACGGATCTTCACCAAAAGTTAATCATCTGTTCCTCTTAACATGCCTAACAATCCCTGTAATTTTCGTCAAAATCCGTTCATAACTTTTTGAGTTATCTTGGTGACAGACAGACAAACACACAGGCAGACGAAAACATACCCTCCTGGGCGGAGGTAAAAAATAATAGTATAAACTGCTCGCAGTGATGCAACGAATGTTTCTATTGATAAGAACCTCGCATAGATGTACACGTACTTGTCAATAATTAAAATTAATTTTAATATTTTTAGGCCTGTTCGGTGTCCCGAAATCGATGCATCGTCACTCACCATTGATATCTTAACTACGAATTTATATACTCATATTATTTTTTGAGATACAGGTTTGTAGCGCCACCATGAACAGTTTACTTCTTGTTTAAAGTCGCCATTTACATTAGACAACAACTTGTTGAAGTTTCATTAATCAGCAGCCTGACCTACTGGGAGCATTGAGCAGGCCGGCAAGTTATACTATTACGTAGTTTTTGTAATTATTTATCTCGTACACAGATTGTGAATTACAAGCACCTTCTTGCATTAACCTATAACTCACTCACGAAGTAGCCATTTCTTACTTAATCTTATTTTACTTGCCTATACCCTTACCCCTCATACCCTCATACTCTTACTCCTACTCTGACCCTTATCTACACCTATACTCATGCCTTACTGCCTTACTCTTATCCATACCTTACCCTTATCCGTACCCCTACCCTGACCCTTACTCTCACCCCTACCCATATCGTTGTCCTTACCCCTTACTCTTACTCTGCCTTTTACCTTTACTTTCAGCCTCAACCCTGCACAACCGCTTACTTAACAAATCTTACTCATTTAATTTTGCCTTTTATAAGCTATGATACCTTGATGCTAGTTTTTTTTCTGTCTACGCAATAAATATATACAACTACAGCACTCTGAGAGCGCGTACCTCCGCTAAGTAAGGCAACGGTAACCAAAATTACGAATAGGCTCTGAAACCATGCCTTTTTTGTGTCAACTCAGAAATAAAATCATTTGTGCCTTTTGATAGTATAGTATAGTATTTTTTTAAAGATTCTTTGATAACTTTTTGGGTTATGCTGCTAATAAACATTATGACAAACGTGAGTCAAACGTACAAACGAACCGACCGATTTGCACCAAAATTTGATCATTTATATCTTTTAAAATTACTAACAACTCCTGCAAGTTTCATAAAGATCCATTCAAAACTTTTTGAGTTATTGCGTAACAAACATTATGACAAACACAACTCAAACATAGAAACGAATCAACCGATCTGCGCCAAAATTCAGCCATTTTTGTCTTTAACATTATTAACAACTATTGTAAATTATATGAAAACCCATTAAATACTCTTTGAGTTATGCTGCTAACAAATATTATGACAAACATGAGTCAAACAGGGAAATGAACCAACCGATCCGCACCAAAATTTAATCATTTATGTCTTTTAACATTACTAACAACTCCTGCACGTTTCACAAAGATTCATTCAAAACGTTTAGAGTTATTGCGTTTAAAAACATAAAATCAAACGCTGCAAGAAACATGCGAACGAACAAGCAAATTATCACAAAATTCAGTTATTTACTCTTTGTAATATTCCTAACTTCTATTGTAAATTTCATAAAAATCCGTCCGAAGTTTTTTGAGTTATGGTACTAAGAACAATGAGGCAGACAAACAAACAAACAAACAAACAAACAAACAAACAAACAAACAAACGGGTGGACGGTTCTTCACCAAAACTTGATCATCAGTTCCCCCTAACATACCTAACAATCCCTGTAAATATTGTCAAAATCCGTTCATCTTGGTGACAAAGAGACAGACACACAGACAGACAGAGAGACAAACCCTATGTAGACATAACCTCCTTGGAGGAGGTAATAAGGAAAAGAGACGCTGCGCCACAAATGATACAGACTTAGCATAACAAGGGTATTGTTCTTTAGATTATAATAATTAGATTATAGGGTAGATAGCAGACAATAGACGGACCAACAGGCCCATTCCCAGGGACCAGGCGAGGCCCAGTCTCCGGCCCCCAATAACCTATTAATGTTCTGTCAAGCTATAAGTAAGTACTCGGTAATTATCACCAGCGAACATAGTGAGAGAGGTGATAATGTTTTCGTTGAAGATATAAGTATATATATACATTCGTATGTTTATCTGCCCAATAAGTGATCGAAGAGGTTGAGCAATGTTTATAATTTTTTGTAGGGATTTTGGTGGGTTGACCTAGATGGGACCCATAAAAAACTAGACCTAGCTGGCCATAAAAAATGACGGCGTTAAATTATTCTCAGCCGAGGCGAATTTGCTTCCACCACATACGATCGTCTGGAGAACGGGACGTTCTATTTGTTACCTCCGCGAAGGAGGTTATATATGTTTTCGTCGGCTTTGTCTGTCTGTTTATTATTCTGTCTGCCTGTCACCAAGATAACTCAAAAACTTATGGACGGATTTTTATGAAATTTACGTTAGTTGTTAAGTATGTTATTAAGAGTAGATAACAACATTTTTGTAACGATCCGTTTGTTTGTTCGTTTGTTTGTCGCTGTTTTTTATTTCATGCTTGTTAGCACAATAACAATAACTCAAAAAATAATAAATGGATCTGTATGAAATTTATAGAAGTTGTTAGTAATGTTAAAAGACATAAACGATTAAATTTTGTTGCAGATCGCTTGGTTCATTTGTATGTTTGACTCATGTTTGTAACAATGATTGTTAGCAGCATAACTCAATAAGTTATGAACGGATCTCCAAACAAATTACTGAATCTGTTAACACTGATGAAGGGCACAAATCATTAAATTTTGGTGTTGATACAAAGAAAATCATGGTCTCAGAACTAATTTTATTTTTTCGTAACCGTTACCTTGCTTGGCGGAGGTATGCGCTCTCAGAGCGCTCTAGTATGCTATGTTATTATTGAAGAGCTACTCTCTGGGAAGGAATGGAGCTGTGCCCTAGCCTCGTTCATCAAAAATGACTTCGTTGAATTTGCCCCCTACCGCGGGTGATGGTCTAACGCCACCGAGGCATTCTAGCAATAATCTCTTTTTGTTGCAGAATTTTTTGTAGCGATGAGGGTGCGTTGTTTTTGAAGATGTTTGATAAAGTAAGTAATATATTACATCCAGTATGATGCATATAGTTTGCAAAAAAGTATTAAGTGAGATACGTTGTATGTGTTTTGAATTAAGAGAACATAAAGTCGCATCTTGTCTAATTAACACTGATTGAAAGAAAACATTACACTGTCGTTAACTTCTTTGTGTTTTTTGTTATTTTAAAGCTAACGACGGTTTCCCATTGGTCATGTATTCCCTCGTAATAATTTTCTACCTGTGAAATTTTCTGGCCTGACCCCTGCTTCATCAGCTGTGTTACGCTGCTAGGGACAAGGGGCGCTTCATCAAGTATAGGAACAGATTATGTGAATTACGCCTTAGGGGATTACAGGAACTGCCCCAAATCGAAGAAGTACATAATAAGTAAGATAAGGTGGTCTCGTTGTAGTATTTTACAATCTGGCCTACCCCAACGTTAATGTAGTTAAGGTAGGGTAGCTTAGGTAAGTTTAGAATAGATTAGGTTACGTTTGGCAAGGTAGATTATGTTAGAATAAGGTGGGTTCGCTTAGAATAGGTTAGGTTTGGCGAGGTTAACTTGGTAAGAATAGGTTATCTAGGTTATATACAGACGGTGTTACGTTAAGTTAGCTTTGAATAGATTAGGCGAGGTTCCATTGCTAAAGAATAGGTTTAGCTAAGTTAGGATAGGTCAGGTTCTGCTAGAATAGGTCACGTCTATTACGCCTACTCTACAGGTAGGGCATAGACCGTACCGGCCGCCAATGGGAAGAACGTATTTTTCGACTTATCCGTCCAATTCATGGAAACTCCGGAGGACAGGCCGTCTAGGGCGTCCATGTCATTCTTCAAACCACCTGTCGTAAATACCCCGACAAAAATCATACAAAGAATTGAGGAAGAAAGTTCGTTAGGTTAGCCGCAGTCCAACGGACATGCACCTCAGGCGACCAGAAAGGTAAGGTTGTTGCCTCAAAATTTACCTGCTTTCTTAGACGGAGACGATTGCCACCTGGCCTCTGCACCAGGAAAATAGCAAAAATAGATGAACTTGATTCGATAGTTTCATGGCTGTCTAAATTAATATTTCGAGACTAAACTTGTCCAGAACTTTAGACAGGTGCGCTGGCTTCGACCCGTTAAATCGCGTGTCCGGCGTTGACGCTGAGCAGTTATCCTTAAGATATAAAAAAAAAACGAAATATTTCTCGGTAAAAAAAGTTTTCAACTACGTTGCAGCTAGTGCCTGCATCACGCTTCAACGTGACGATGCTAACTCGTGTGGCTGAGGTGCCATACAAGTCAAACTTCGACGGCATCGTTTCGCAAGGCAATCGAATGCGCTGAAACTGGATCATAATTTTACGAATAAGGCCAACGGTCAAAAAAAAAAAAAAAATGTTTATTTGAACGGATGAAGAGAAAATATTTACAGTCACAGACCCCACGATGCTGGACTGGTTCATTCCTTGCGAGAGGGGCTGACGGCAAGCTGATAAAACCTTGAGAAAACCTTTTCCAGTCGAGATAAAGCGACCTGAAACAAAAAATAAACTGTTCTTGCAGACGAAAGGATTGCACCCATTGAAAAAAAGGCTAGCATCCACGAGCCCTGACCAGTGGTAAATGGCAAATCTTATTGAGGCCAATTCTAAGACATTTTAGTGCACTGAGATTCCATTATCGTAGTCCACAGTAGAAATCTAGCTATGAACTTGTGTTTCCTGCTGATAAACACGTTTACTGTATCACCAAAAGCAGTTTACTTTTTGTTTGAAGTCGCTTTGTTAACTGGAAGAAATTTTATTTTTATCAATTTTCCATCAGCTCCACCTGCAAATTTGAGTGGGCAGTGAAGTATCATGTGTCTGCGATACAATTAATGCTAAGCACAGTAGTTGTGTAAGGCAGTGATTTTTTTCCTCTATAAGAAGGTAATTCGAGAACATGCTTGCAGCAAAATAATGAAGCATGAAATGAACAGAATAACGTTCAAGAAAGAATTACCAACTCCTGTTTTCTATAAAGAGGACCCTTGAGAGTCTGATTAGTCATCAACAGGCCACTGTGTGTGTTTTTATATACATAGTATTTTGTAGTCAGTGCTATTCGCAGTGAATTGCTGTTCAATTTGCAGCGTAAAAAGTTTGTTAGCAAACAATGTTTTGAAAACTTTTGGGACATTAGCGCCAGCTGTAGGTTAATTGTGGTGTAAAATTGGTCAACTAATATTGTTTTCAAAACTTTCAGCCCTTTCACGCTAGGTTCAGATAAGAAGAAAACTTGATCAACCAGTACTTCTTTTGAAGCTTTTTGGTGTCTTGTTTGAGGTACATCATAGAGTAGGATGCGTTCCAAATACGTACAGCCTAACTAATGCTTGAACTAACGTCTTGGTTCTGGAAACCACAGAAGAGCTAAATTTGGTTACTTTATTTAGTATGGAGAACAATAATTTTCTTCGTCTTTAAGGCATAATTAATCAATTAGAATATTTTGTGTGTCTCTGACTCCTAGACTCCGCGAATGCTAAAGAAATATTGTATTTTCAAAATGTGATGTGTCATGTCCGTAGGTTTTCGGTCAGAAATTTCTGCTGGTCCAGTATGGTGATAGATCGATAAATAAATAAATAGATAGACAGAATATTTTTTTTTTCACTGAATGAAACACTTCAGTTCTCATTGCTATAACGTGCCTCTCCATTTTCACTAAAGAGTTTGTCGAAAAATCGTAGTAGTAAAAAAATGTTTCCCCCTTCTACTGGTTTCAGGAACTTGTTTTAAACGATTCAGACGAAGTTATCAGTCGTAAAAGTATACATTGAATAATAGAAATTAATTTATATGTACTTAGTAATATTCACCACAACTAACCGGATCGCACTATTACTGTGGACTAACCACATGCACCAGCTGCGTGGCAGATAGTAGGATATGATGTGGCCAGTTTGTTACTGAATTTGAATTTACACGACCGTCAAATGAACGAGTACGCTCAGCTAATTGATCCGAATGGTCTGCAAAGCCCAGGTAAATACGGCTGTGAGTTTACTAAAATAGTTAGTAAAGTGTTAGCCGTGAATTCACTTTGCTCAGCAACTTCACTAGTGAAGTGTGGGATATTTTTTTTTCAAATTTGGAGTGAAATGAGCACTCAGAGAATCTTGTATTTTTAGGCTGCTTAATTAATCGGATACAGCTACGTATTCGAACGCGGAGCTGAGTAAACTCGTTCAGTTGACTATCGTATGAACCTGGCTTGAGGGTGTGTCGATGTATCATTACAATAAATAATGTACATATTGCAGCTGTTTCAATGAATAAATAATGCTGTAGTATACAGGGAAAATTTACTTCTCGTTACAGTAGAAACAGTGAAGCTGGCTGATAATAAAAATTTTAATCTAAGCTAACATCTACTTAAAGCTGGCCAAACCCGCCCGTATTTTAGACACACACAGCTACAACACCTAGGATGTTTTCTCAACCTATTTTCTTCACTTATTTTCTTCACGTCTGAAAAAAAAAGCACAACGTGCACAAAAGAATACGAGCAAGATGTTCTATGTCAGGTCTAGTACATGAACCTGGCCACCAGAGATTATGCACGAAACGTAAAATGACATCTCGTTCTTGTTCATGCTACTGATCACAATTCTGTTCACGATAGGCAACACATATCTATTTGACCATTATTTTTAATCTAAAAAAAATGCGAATGGAACTAGTTACACTCTTTGAAAGCAATGCCATTCTTTACAGCTAAAACTACCACCTCAAGTTTTCGAGTTGAGCAGAAACATTCGTTGGGGTGAGCACCCTGCTGAAGGAGCGGATCCATGATACGTGGTTTATAGTGTAAAACTTCCAGTGGAGCTAAAAAGTATCCCAATGTGTCAATAATCATCAGCTGCACAGAAAATATCTAAACGTTTTATAATATACTGTTTGTTCAAAAAAATAAGGGATTGTCGAAATTATATCCGAAACAGCTTCGGCGTTTTACAAGTGCTCATTGAAGAATACCCGAGAACAATAATTATCTACACTCTATCAAGTTGAGCTCTAAAAAAACAGACTATTAAAATAATAAACCAATTTGGGCTGTAGTGTGATGATTTAGTTTATTAACAGTAGTAATTTACACTTTCCCAGTGATTATTATTTAGGAAACATTCAGCAGCCGATAACTCAGAATCAAATACTTATTTATTCGAAGTGAATTCAATTATGGCAGATGTCAGCAACACATCGAATAATTTTGAAATTAATAATTATTCACGTGCAGTGACAACATCTGTCCCAAGCGCTTCATTTAACTTGCAATAATCATTTATTATAAACAGAAAACAACCCAACATCAAGTCTAATTATTTAGGAAATAGCGACAGTTCCACTAACTGCAGATGCTGGTCGGGCTGGTCAGACCCAGCTCCTCATTTAGAAGAAATTAGACAAAAACTTGTCTGCTGCATTAGTGTCTTGAGCTCGAGATAGCAGGATAAGGGGTACAACATTTAATGTACCGATGAGTACAGTACGTTCTTCTGTGACATCGCTCTTAACCTATTAAGGGGCACAAACATAGCACGAAGTTTCTATGAAAAATAATAGGAATAATAATAATTGGTCGAATGTTTTAATGTGATACCGATGTCACCTAGGTTCAGAAGTGTCTAAAAAAATTCCGTAATTACTAACATATTTAAAATAAGCAGTGAATTTGTTTTTCGAATACAGATAGTTAAATAGACTATTCTATAATCACATCTACTCCAATATCAACTTATATCCAAATACGGGACACTGACCTGCTATCGTTAAAGTACTTGCAATGTTTGTAACAGTAGCATCAAATTTCCTGTGTGCCAATTAATCAACACGAAATAAATTTTTTAAGTACCCAAAGAAGATTTTGGAATAATCTACAGGCTTATGCGCTAAAATTGCAAAGCTTTTGAGCAATCCCCAATTAGTGTGAAAAAATACTCTAAACTAGAAGCCGTTGAGACTCGCTCTTGAGACAGGATTGAGTAACCCGCACTATCAGTACCCATAGGCTACCTTGACCTTCCCCAGCAAACACTACTAGTAAATCGATTTGGGTTCTGATAAATTTATGTAGAAAGTGGAAGATGGATGATTGATTTACGAGACGTTGAAAGTTTGATGAACAGCATCAATTTGTCAGGTTACTGGTGTCCCACAGGCATGGATCAGTACTGATCTATGACGCTTTTTTTAAGCGTCCGATGTGATGAATCTTTCTATGGTTTGTTGTGATCGATGGCTGTGGTTAGCGCTTCAGGCGAAGAACAACATCTATTATTACTAGAGAAACTCGTGGAAATTTGTAGAACAAGGAGGGTTAAGGGTATTTGCGTCAGGTTTTTCAGTTCAAAAACACAGTTGATGCAAGAGCAGAATAATTAACCCCACTTACTCTTTATCTAAATACTGTGGATATAGTTGGATTTTAGTGGTATGGAGATACAGATACGCATGTCGTTACTTACTACAAGCCGTACTTCACAGCTAGCGAGTAAAAAACTGAGCTTTGACAAATGAATGAGAATTTGCAAATGCTCTAGCTATAGCTGCAACGGAACTAGTTCTACGGAGACGTTAGTTAAGGCAACTACGGTGCCCAGTTGTCTATATGTCGGCAACAACTGCTCATTGGTTTAATTTCTTTTGGCTTCCAAATAAAAGGGAAAAAAAACTTCATGAAGTGTCAGAAATTTAAATAGAATAGTATCTTAGTAACAGAGATTTCTATATTAAGCCCAATAAAATAGTAAAAATCTGAAGTTAAATTTGAGAGTTTAATGCACACGGACAACATCATCTCTAGCGAAGACATATTAATGGAAGGAAGAAGACTCAGGAAAAATGGATACGGAAAAAAGTAAAGAGAGTACGAATAAAGTGACTCATATAAAACGATGAAAACGTCCGTAGTGTTAGTGTACAGCGTGTTAAGGATTAATTGGGAAAACAGGCGACTGCCAGCAGAGAAATCTTTCATTTCCCAAGCTTAAGAGAAACACTTCAATAGTATCCTGCAGCGTCTCGACTGCATTCGAGGAATTTATCTGGCAGTTTGAAATGAGGCTATACTTTTCCTTTATCTTATCCCATGGTGTTCAGCAGATGAACTTTTCCTTTCTAATCCTTCAGATGGGGACAGAGAGACTAACCAACCAACTAACCACCCAAGCAAGCAACCAACGCCCAAACTGTGCATTATTATATAGAGGATGTATAGTGTCGAAAAAGTTTCAACCATACTAAACAAATTGTAAAAATTGAACTGTGAGAAATTAGTAATTTATACGTATAATTGCCGCTGCTATAATTGAAACTGAACTGTTTTAGGGCGATCGAAAATAGGTATCAGTACTAGTAAAATAAGAGGAGTAGTTATGATCCAAGTGGAGTAATGACTTCATTACGTTCTAAAGTGGCTCGGGAGTCACGGAGCGAGTGGCAGAAAGTTTATTTTCTCTAAAAATTGAGATGCATTTTCACGTCACCGTGAGGACACAGTACTGAGAAAAGTACTACCCATTTTCTGGACGGTAGCTATTAATTATTGTGTTATTATATAATTCTAGTGTATTATTTAGCTCTCCTCAGAGTCAAATTTTCAGCTTTTATTACTAATACAGCTTACTGAATTTCATAGCGAGCTCGCCATAGGAACAAATGACGAGGAATATTTGAAAAACTAAAGTGTATATGGAAGTACCATTCGACAGAACTGAGGATCAGCAACGATACACAGTACCTATATGTATCTAACACTCCATGCCCCTGAGTTCTAGCTATTTCAACAGCACTTAAACGAAAAATGTATCCTTTTTCCAAAAACTAAATTCCTACCCATTGTGCAGTACAGTTACACTAAGGAGCAACATACTTTATGGATCGCTCCCTATAGCTCTGTTGTAGAGCAGCTTGGTACCCTTGGAATATAAAGGAGCTATGATTCAGCCGTCTGGAATTTCCGAAGCCACTTTCCATGGGTGTAGCCGAGGCCTTTCTTAGTATCGCAAGGCGCTCCAGCTTGCATGTTCCCAAGTCCAGGTACACAGTGCAAGTTTATCTTAATTGGCTTACGCTTTCGATAGTAAAGTGCACGAAGTACGACAAGTAGTCTGAATTATCAATGTTGTTATGACCAGAGAAAAACAAGCGCAAACGAACATTTATTCCTCATTTTGGAGAGAAAGTTTGCGACAACAATAGCAGTAGCCAAGCTATAACTATACCTCAGATGTACAGCTGTACAACGCGTGACGTCACAAGGAATATTGTTTTAAACTCACGCTTCCCTACACACATGGAATACAGCATAGGAACTGCTTGTAACATAGGCCATTTCGTGAAATATTTTCCAGGAGGTAACAAAAGTATATAAAAAGTATACCGATAAAATAACAATATGTATTAATATTGAACGAGCTACAACAGAGAACCCAATTTTGGGCGTCGAGATCGTTGGAGGAGCTGAATAAATTTACTCAGCTAATCATGAACACGCATCGCGTACGACCGCCTCACGCCATGGACAGACGTGCGTCTCATGCTCGCCACATTCATGTGAGTAAGCAGACTTAAAGACTCATAAAATACTTCTCTAGCTAAACTAATAGATTTCTAGCAAAAACTCACAGCTCAACCTCGGCGACAACAGCGTGAGAGGCTCTGAACAGACATTGCTGGCGGGGCGCCGACACACGAGCGGAGTCCCACGCGGTTGCCTACACAGCACCACTTTCGCTACCAATAAGATCGTTTTAAAGAATCTTTCTCACTATAAAATGGATCAATATACCGAAAAAATTGACTATGACATTTCTACAGTACTGTTACCTGCGAATCAACAATGATTCGGTATTTTTTTTTTAAATAGATAAAAAGTTCTTCAGTTAAAAAAATAATAAACCGACAGATCTATTTGAAATTTCTATTGTCCTGATAGTGACCCAGTAAGATACGAGAATTATTTTCAGTGTTGTTACATATATGGCAATAGGGTAACGCAAAACTGAAACACTTTTCAATTCAAGCCAGTTTTCCTTTCCTCTCATTACTTCAGGCTGCGACCGTGGCCACCAAAATCGTCTGGACCAATAACTGCAAAAAAGACAAAAGCATCCGCCGAAATTTGTTCAAACCTGTCCATACGTATGGTTGAAAACAAATCTGTTCACACAGCGGCAACTTGCTGGTTTATGTAGTATTAAACAGTCTGACTAATGCGGATTACAGGCACACACACTGTTTCCCATACAGCCTCGCTTACGCTACAAAAGGCTTTAAAAAAGTGTGTGACTAGAACCTGCAATACACCAAATTCCATTCACTTTTTTTGGCTCCCTATGCATTACCTACTCATGTACCTAGCTGACTTACAATAACAGCAATGGTAATTACTTTAACTAAAGTTAAAGACCTAGAGGCCAATTCCACGGATCAAGAGTAAGGATATCAAGGCACAGCATGTCCGCGTGTGTCCACAGTGTCTGTTCGCGCCAGGCTCAGTCACAATTATGTCTAGATATCCACGGCGTAATGTCTATCGTACTCGTGTCCTGGCTTGTTGTGCAGTGCCGTAGGCTGTGGGTTCCCGCGAGCATTTTAGTTCCTGTACAAAGAGAAGTGCAGGTTTCAATCACTTTCCTCACTTGCATTTCCATTTTCCGTTCACATGCTGACATATGACAGTAGTAACAGCAAGTGCGATGATTAAAAATATTTTTTAATATTAAATGAAGCGTTGATTTGTAAATAGAAACTAGGTAACAATTCTATTTAGGTACTTCTCTCGCCTTCCTCCACGCTATTTTCTACTCACTTTCAGGTTATTAATCTCACAGCTGCACATGTTACTTAGCCATCTCACAATGCTTCGTCACCTTTAGCTGTTACTGATCTTTTTCTTAGGTGACAATTTTTTTAACATTATTATAAAGTTTTCTACGTTTAAAAGTCAGTGGTAGAACTTTAGAGTAATGTGTTCGCATGCAGTAGTACACAGAATCGCTTCTACCCCAGACATGTGAATTCCTGCTGTGCCTGGCTTGCGGAGTCAGCATATCTAGCACGCTATTGCTGGGGTACTGGCCCTTACCAGAAATGGGAACGGTCTGGGGGTCGCAGTTGGCACTTCAGTCTTCTGGCTCCACTCCATGGTTTCGGCAATATGCGGTCGTGTGCTCCTTTGTGGGCAGCAGGATTTTTATCTGCAGCACGAAAAAGAGTACACGTAAATTTCGCAGCTGGATATGCGGTGAAAGTTGACATTTTTACCTAATGGTTCAGATGCTTCCCACCCCTTGGAACCGATAATAACAAAGAAGGTGGTGGTTGACACCCCGGTTAAGAACTAGTAACCTTGCACAAGCTGGCGGTTGGGCAGTTTGTTGCCATAACCGTCGGCGACGTTTAGCGCATTTGTAATGAGGCAAGGACACCGCGAGACGAATACCAATTACGACTTCACTAGCATAGACATACATTGTGTAGCATTGCACTTTTATGGCCATCTTGAGTCCAGTGAGGAATTAACGTCAGACTTTTAATGGTACATACAGGGTGGTTGGCATGATGGGAAACAAGGGTATGCATCGTGAAACAGAAAACCTGTAATTAAAATATGCGCAGCGAAGGAACTTCCAGTTTCCAACGTTTTTAAGGACTGATAAATTATAGAGTGCATCCAATTAAAAACAATCACAACGGAGGTAAGGTAAAATCCCAGTGAGGTGGGCAAATGATTGGGTTGGTCTGATATACGGGAAATGTAAGTACAGAGGGACATCACAAATCAGAAAATTTTAAAGAAAGAAGAACCACAACACCTGAAACTACACGAGTAAAATTTCTATACATGTAACTCAACAAAATGTTCAACAACGAATTTTTATCACCCTCTACTAGTTCTATTACAATTTCGACATTTATCCTCGATATTAATGCGACTTCCTTTGTTATTATTTCAAATCTGCATTACTCTTTACTTTTTCAATTTCTGGAACACACTTTGCTGTTTATATAACAGCACCAATCACAGTTTCTTAGGCATATATCTATGATGCTATTTATTACCATCTTTAAAAGGGAAGCGGAAGCGAGAGCAGTACTGGCAACAGTGGAGATACGCACTCTCAATGTTTGTTGGTCTTCAGTCTGAAAAAGCTCGTGCTGTGCTGCAAGCTGTGAGTTTCCAAGAGTACTCCAGTAATATATATTTTCGCGTCACCATTTGTTACCTCTATTTCTGTGCCCCTCATTACTTTCTCACTCTGGTACAAATATAATAGTACAAGGGCACAAAAGTCAAGAAAAATTATTTGAACAAAGACCTAGTTCAGGTTATAATAGTTAACCCCTTATTACTGTAGAGTGAGGGTATATCCCCATACCATCATAGACCCACAAGAATGATTGACCACAGCAAGTAGTTTCTTTCTTTGATAAATACTGACTGTATCCTCTGGGGCAAGGTGCAAGATATTGCAGTTGTAAATTGTAACATATTTTTGAATTTTGTTCACTTATGAATCCCTACGACAAGTAAAAAAATTTGTTTGATTAGAATCTAAAAATAAATTGAGCAAAACCATTGTTTTTATAGGCAAAACGTTTGTTATGAAATGAATAAAGGCGTATTTTTACTGCCAAAACTCAGAGCGAAATTAAACCCTTGTGTCATTATATAATATAAATGCATATAAAATATATACGTTACCACGAGGTGTGAGAAATTGCCCAGAGCATATCTCAGTACATGAAAAATTTGAAGTAAACAGAGTTTACTGCATAACAATCATATATATTAAAAGTCGTCACAATCATGTTATCTTATATTAATATTTAGCTGCGAGAGAAACATTAAACTTAGTAGCATATTTCACTCAGTCTAATTGTGCTTACTCTCAAGGAATGTGCTTTATATGAATGTATGTTTTTGAAGGAAAGTGTTGATACCTGCGGAATACATAATGGTAAAGATTTAAGAACTAATTAAAATCAATGCATAGACAATCGAATAACTTTTTATCTTAGTTGCCTATCTAGTGTTCTTTTTTATAATAGTTAAATTATTGTATAATACCACATAATTATAATTATTTCAATTTATATATATGATATACTGTATATTGTATTGTTAATTGTATCATTATCTTATACTATAATATTAAATGTCGATCTTGTATGATAAATATGAGTTACTAAATTCTGCAATTTCTAACGCAGTGTTAATGACTTTTCTTTCGCATTCAAAGATCACCCATGCAAAGCGAGATTATCTCCCGAAACCTGGATCTGGTGTACACTATGAGCGTGACAGCGAGAACGGCCGATTATCATTCGGCTGGAATGAGGAGAGTCACGATCCTGGCGTCCAGACTTCGAAATTTTGTGTAGAGACGAAAGAATAACATCAGTAAAAAATGGGGAAATGCGAACATAATGTGCTTAATTTTTAAAATTTTTTGTCTAAAAATATACAGATTTATAAAACACGCAAATGCGTCAGGCGGAATAGTAAACTGTTGAAGGACTAAGGAAAAATAAAAATCAAGTAAATGCTCATTACAAGGTTTCATCGACCGGCTCCGCAAAGTCGAGTTAAGTCCACAAGGCCTGACCTTTCCGGAACTTCAGAGAGGAGCGTTGGCTTCGCCACTGGCAATATTTCTGTAGGTGTTAAGGTAATCCAAGTGCGTTTGAGCTAGCTGGAAACTCCATCATTTGATTGAGTTTACGGAAGTCTCGAGGCAACGTCTGAAACTCTATTCAAAGAGGCGAAGCCAATGCGCCTATCTGAAGACCTGGACAAGCCAAGCATAGCAGGCATACTTCCGCTGGCCAATCGTTGATGCCTAGACCGCGGCAGTACTTGACTCTTAGGTCTGACGCTGGCGGCCAAAAGTCGGCAACGGAAAAATGGGATTTCCATTGCAAGGTACCCAACATTTTCCTTGCGGAGAAGGTATCTTGGATACGGCGGGGACGCACTTGAGCGCTTGCTTGCATGACCGTGTCTGGACATGTTCATAATAGTTCTTAAGAAAATCCCATTTTTCCCATTTTGGCGGCCAGCGTCAGAGTCGCGTACTGTTGCGGTTTATGGTTGATGCTTAGGATCAATTTTCTGATTTTTAGTACTTTGGCAGCAACTCACAAAGAAAACTTGATCTATACTCTGAACACAATCGTAACTCAATACTGTTGTCTTCAACTTTAGAGTAAAAAAAAAAACTTTTAGCAGCTTGAACAATCTCACTAAATCAAAATTATAGTATAGTCGCCTTAGGAGTCAAGTCGTAGAGCATTTTTTGAGGTGGCCAAAAGTTTATTTGGGCAGCAGCCGGTGAACTTAGTTAGGCACAGGAAGTTTTAATAACAATAATAATAATAATAATAATAATAAGGAGAATATAGCTGCTGAGAAGCATAGACGCCTGTGTTGATTCATGGTGTGGTCAGTATAAAAGTTACACGACTCTGCTATATCACTACCAAACAATGTAGTTACATTAAGTTTTAAAAGAAACCTGCCTAGGCTCATTAAGACTGGCGTTAGGCGTTAACTTTACAGAAAATATTTCTTTCAAATTGAGAGATCGCAGCAAAAACCAGAGTGATCCTACCGCATTCCAAAGAAGAGAAGGAGGAGGGGTGGAGGAGGAGAAGAGGAGGAGGAGGGGAGAAGAAGAACAAGGAGGAGAAAGAGAAGGAGGAGGACGAGGAGGAGTAGAAAGAGGAGGAGGAGGAAAATGAGGAGGAGGAGGAGGATTAGGAGCTTAGGAGCAGGAGGAAGAGAAGGAGGAGGAGTATGAGGAGGAAGAGGAGGAGGAGGAGAAGGAGGAGTATGAGGAGAAGGGGTATGGGGAGGAGGAGGGGGAGGAAGAGGATTAGGATCTTAGGAGATGGAGGAGGAGGAGGAGGGTTAGGAGCAGGAGGAACAGGAGGAGGAGGAGGAAAATGCAAGAAAATAACCCCTCCTAGAAAGAAAGAAGACAAAAAGCATTCAGGCGGCGAGGCTGCCCTACGTTCAGCCTAAAAAAAAAGATGGAAAAAATATATAATATAAATGTCTGCCTGCTGTCAGTCACGCACCCGATGATAAGCCAATATTACCACACTACACAACCGTACGCTCAACTTATGATCGAACTTTCAGCTCGCAATTCGCTCAACTTAAGTCAAGTCCAGGTGTGTCCTGGGTAACGAAGTTCCCTACGTAAGTGTGACTAACTGCGCGTAAGCTGAACTTTCGTTCATAAGTTCAGTGTCCGATTATGTGGTATGGCCTCGGCATAAGGCGAAATAAAGTAAGCCATTAATCAGCTTTGCTTGTTTCGAGGTTCAATCGGTTTGCGATTAACTCGATGCAATGTTGTGACATGAATTCTTTACGCTGGTGTATCGAGGAAACTAAAGCTAATCGGGTTAAATATTTTCGCTCGAAGAGGGCCAATCAAACACGCCTTACCTACACAGCAATCATACGATTACGTGCGATTGCTACCTGTACGAGCATTGCCTACGCTAGTGCAGTACTGCCCATACGAGTATCACCTTCGCAAGTACTGCCCATACCAGCATTACCTATGCGAATGCTAGTTATACGAGCACTGCCTATGCAAATAATAACTGTGCGAGCACTACATGTACCAGTGCGACCTATACAAGTACTAATTAAGCGAGTACCACTAGTTGAAGCGAGTTCTACCTATATAACTTCAGTAACTTACCGATATCTTCTACTACAATAAACAGCTTGTGAAAGTTTGTTTCTGGAAGAGGCAACCCAAATGGGAAATTTTAGGAAATCAGCAGATGTGATCTGAAGCTTTCTTTCTTATAGCGTAGTAGTTCCAGTCACTACATTTGAAGGCAACTTTAGCAGCGAGGAAGCCTGTGTCTAAAGACAGACCAAAATATGAGGTTACTGTATTTTTGTTTCATGTTTTTTTTTCTAGTAGTGAGAGGACGGACTTGAGAGTTTATCTATCTGGAAACAGAAGGACAAACTGACAGATGGACACGCAACGAGAGAGACAGCTAGGTAGACAGTAGTAGTAGGAAGAAGAAGACAGGCCGATAGACAGATACACATACAGTAAGGCAGATGGACGGGGAAACCTACAAACGGACTCGTTAACAGTCAGACACAGTGACAGACAGGCAATGTGATGGAGGAATGAACGGGTAGACAGACAAACAGAGACAGACAAGCAGACAGAGGGGCAGACAGACAGTGGGGCACGATGTCTAGCATCTCACTGTGAAGCATGGCGTTCGTGCGTCCTCTAAATCATTTAATTTAATAATTTATTTTTACAATATGTTATCTGATTGGATCAGAAACCACATCTAAGTGAGGAATTTCGCTACATGAATTTAGTCTATAAAACAAGAAAACTACTAACATTATAGTTCAGTGATTGGTTCTTAATGTGTGGGATATAACTCGTGCGTGAACGCGGCCCGTCTCCTCTAAATTCATTGAGCAAATTATTTACTGCCTTACTGCAGACCTAAAGTAACAGCTAACATGTTTTTCGATATGATAAATAGTATTTAAAGCAACTTTTAGTTTCATTTTCTCTAGAAAGATGGAGATTATCTCGGTGGTTGAACGCATTCTGTTTGGAAATAAATCTTCTAACTAAATATCGCTGAAATTTAGAAAGGTGCGGCGACAATTTACAGTATCGAAGAAACTAATTTTGGTCTCAGAGGTCTCGTAATAGCCGGAATATTAAACATATCTCGATAACCTGAAACAAATCTCCTGGAATACATAAATACTTAGTATGAACGCAAGCACTGGTTTGTACAACTCAATTTTTCAAGTTAAAACTATGTTGTTAAGTGCAGGGGGAGTGGAATTTTGTCAAACACACAAATCAAGTTGAGTTTGATCATAACATCTTATTACATAGGAAAAATGCTGGGATTTTGGAAACATTTTTGAACATATTAACGAAAATTTGGTTTTTGTCCGCCGCGTGGACGCAGCTATGTTACAGGTCGTTATCCTGCGTCTTCACTCTCTACCCATCCCCCCATGGGGCATCTCTCCCTCCCTTTCACCCTGTTCATCCCCTTCTACTAATCTCCGCTCACCCTTTTTCTTTCTCTGTGCCCATTCACCTGTTATTCTCAACTTTCCATCAGTCCCCTTTCACACTCTTTTACAAGCTTTCATTCGTGTCTATGTACATCTCGCCTTTCAATTTCATAATTTGTTACTTGATACAACATGTACTGCCGATGGCAGCACATACTGTTAACGGACACGGGTCAAATAATGGGCAGCAATGCTGTGTAGCACATGTAATGTTAATAGTAGCCGTTCCTTGGGTCTAATCTAACTCTAGAGACGAGCTGTGACTTTCGGCTTAGAGTATCTTGTGGAATCTTCGTGTCCCTGTGAGTACTTAATCAAAGTTTCTTATTATTAGCCTATTACTATAAATATTATTGTTATTCTTTTAAATACAAATTATGAATTTCTCTTTTCATTTTCTCGTTCTTTTTAGACCTTGTTCGGATCCCTGTTTTTCTTGCAAGCATTGCCGCCTCTCCACAAATAAATACCCTAGCAGTATTCTGGTCCGCCCCAGGAGGTAAATTGGACAACAGCCAGTGGGGTAGTTACCTGTGTCTTCGCTACCCATACTAGCGGGAGTATATCAATATATTTAAATCATGATAAATCGTTAATTATGTTAACTATTACCGAGCACTGTAAAATGTCCCTTATCAAAATGCTAGGAACTACATAACTAAGTGCTGTAAGTACTAATTAACAGTATAAGTCGTTAGCAGAAAAGGAGAGTCAAATAGAAAATGTAGATACAAATGTTTAATCTCCACCACCCTGCCTGTTGTCCTTCACTATAATTAAAGGCATCTAATCGTTTTCCAAAATGCAATGCACTATTTCAGCAAAAATAATATAAAGATGCACGAATCCGGTGGAACAATTATGAATCAATATACTATTTAATTATCTCCAACTTTAGCATATATATTCAATCCTAAACTAGGACATTATCACAGCAAAAATAACCACCAATAATAGCATTATTACAGAGAATAACTATAAGTTGCTTCATTAGGGCTGGTGCTGTTCCTTCTCTTTTTCAATAGTGCATGTATCTCTAATTTTGTAGCTGAAACTATAACTATATAAAAAAATTACAATATGCAATTCCTTTATAATGACCACCATTACACCGCACTAATTGCACTTCAACTACAATAGGTGCTTCCGAAATCGAATGCTCTTCTTTCTCTATATACACCATACATATTACTATTAAAAAAAGAACTGACAAAACAGTAGTACAGTACAGAAGTACTGTACTTTAAACATGAAATTTCGATTTTTTTAATATACTGTAGAAGATTTTATTACAACAAGAATAATTTTTGATACCATGGCATAGGCAAACACCAAAACTGGTGCTTTCATCATCTTATCTTTTTTTAATATTCAAGATGGTATTAGAACAATAATGTTCAGTGATATAGTATTAAAAGTACACATCATTTACATAAGCTTGCATGAAGTCCTCTTCTGAATGACAAAACAGTGCAGTGACAGTTATAATGAACGTTACAACGAGATAATTACGCATCGGCTTCTATCTATAAGTGCGTGCAACTAGTAGCTTTCTTAGTCAAGATTGTATTATAACAATGAAAACCCTCTATACAATAGGATAATTACACTCTAGATACTAGGTGCTTTCGGCATCAAATCCCATTCTTTATTTTATATTCAAGATTGTATTATAACAATAATAACCATCGCTACAATGGGATAATTACACACCAGCTACCAGGTTCTTCGCTACCATTGTCCTACCTCTCGTCTAAACAATAGCTACCCTGCCCCAGGCGTGACTAAAGTATATGGTGGGCTGGACTATCTCCACGAGATCAATAACTGCCCAGAGGCGCTCTTTGCCATTCTCAGGGAAGGCAAAAAACAGCCGCAAAATATGGCTAAGTAGCTCACTCGCGGCACAGCTCACTTCACTACTCTGGACCCGAGCTGAGCATCCAGGGAGTTGAAATTGTTTGTTGCTTGGTCTTGGAGATAAAGCATTTTATCCTAGAAGTTAAAACACTTGTAAAATATCAAGAGCAAGTTGTTAGCTTCGTCTTATGAAGGTAGATTTTTTCACTGGAGAGGGTATATAATGGATAAATAGCCTGGAAGTATGGCTAAACAGCTCACAGGTGCCGAAGAAAATTTTGCTACTTCGGACTTGAAGCTGAACCGAGGAAAAGACGTAAATTTGTTTCTCTCTTTGGTCTGTTAGAGACGGCGGTTTCGTAGCGTTGGCGAAATGATGGACAAAACAGCCTCGAAGTATGGGTAAGTAGCTCACGGGCGGTACAGCTCTCTTGGCTGCTCTGTACCTGGGATGCGCATGGAGGTAACTTGGTTCGTTGCGTGAAGTTCTTTCAAAAAGGGGTTTCTTCAATAATAGTAGAATAAGATCGAACAGCAATAGGGTGTAACGTAATTTGTCGATTATGTAGTGCTCTGGATACTATTGTTATGCATTTACAAAACGAGAAAAATGAAGGGAAACTGCAGAAAGTGCTCAAAACATATGCTGGTAATAAAATATTTACACGTTTGAAAACTTTTTAAAATTAAATGCTGGTCTGAAAATTAGTTCAAAGTAGAAATAAGCGACAAACCTATAGAACAATATTAAAGACTATGCATATACACAAGCCCCCAAAAACATTGATCTACTTTTTTAATAGCTCATAGTTCCTCAAGCGATCCCGTGAAAATTTAATAAAACAGTTTCCAGTTTTATAAAGGGATATAACTGAAATCTGACGCTCCATAATTTGGAGTATTTAGCTCCATAGTTTGTCAGTTGATCCAGAAATAGTGTGACAAAAAGAGTATTCATTTTATGCAGCCAGCAAAGTGAAGTATGCAACTTCATAGTTTTAGTCATATCGCTCCATACTTCATGAAGTGATCCAGTAAAAGCTTGATAGAACAGTTACCCTTTTTATACATGCAGCGTGTAAAGTGAAATCTGCGACCCCATAGTTCTAGTCATATCGCTCCATACTTCATGAAGTGATCCAGTAAAAGCTTGATAGAACAGTTACCCTTTTTATGCAGCGTGCAAAGTGAAATCTGTACTCCTATCACCCACCCAACTAGCCATGTTTGCACCTCGGCGAGAGCGACGCTACTTTCTTCTGTGTGGCTCATGCAGTGGGTCGAGATCGTTGCAACCTACGTCGTAAACTCGGAATAAATCACAGCTATTCTTTACGGTAATCGTCTTACGGCAGATTCCTGAGAGGTTTAAGATGTATACTGAAACACCATAAAAATATAGTGAAATGAAATGCTTTGTGAAACTCCCGCCCCAAGCCCTGGATTTAGCAAAGAAATGGATGCAGTATAGGTGCGGCTCTGCTGGAGATTTGATTAAAATCACGTTATAAAGTGTGTGGAAAACTTCCAAAATTTTATTTAATTAATGTTAAATTATAAATATATCAGGGTATTTAAGAACTGTGCTGTCCACGAACAGTAAAATTTAAAATGCAACTTGCAATGAAATTTGTAGCTGCCAGGTGGAAACAGGGTTGCATAAAAAAATTAACACTGAAGAAATATACCATTATTATTATTATATTATTACCAAGTTGTTCACAGAAACGAATAGTTTGATTACCTGAAGAGTGAATAGTCTTCAGAGCTCACAAGATTTAATGATCCTGAAAAATCTACATTTCAATTAGAAAAAAAATAGAGTCTCCTCACACTAGTTGCAGAAAACGAAGCCCCAGTGGTAATTTTTTTAAATACTTTGGAGCATATGTAAAACAAAAAACAAGCAGCAATATTTTTTATGATAGTTGAATTATAGTGGCCGTAATGCTGTTAAAATCAGAGGTTCTGAAGTTTCGGCAAACGCTGCACAAGGTTGACAAGCAAGCAACCAACCGACTTAACAACCACAAATGTAGA
Source organism: Parhyale hawaiensis (assembly GCA_001587735.2). Lineage (NCBI taxonomy): Eukaryota > Metazoa > Arthropoda > Malacostraca > Amphipoda > Hyalidae > Parhyale > Parhyale hawaiensis. The sequence continues at coordinate 9,609,524 of LQNS02278070.1, forward strand.
AAAAAAGATGGTGCTGCATAAGACAATCTGATCCACCACTTTTAAAAGTAGGTGTAGCGATCAAACGAACAAATTTTTTTTTGTCAGTCTTAAGACCACTATCCGCTTATTTTCTTTTGGTTTACCACTATTTAAAGTTGGTATCGTCATCCGGCACGCTCATGCCCTACACCTTATGCCCGTCACCTCTGCATGACCATCTCGTACCCTCCCCACCTCATGCCCGAAAGACGTTAGAGACGTCCACACACACTCGAGTTTTCTTCACTCGCTTTGAAATTTTGAAATCATAATAGTCTTTTTTCTTAATAAAATTATGTTGGTCGATACAGTGTGAATACAAATCGAGGATATAAGGTAAGTTATAGTCTGCCAAGAAGGTATGATATTTGAGTAAGTAGATGGAAAGAATACGTGAACGCAGCCCAGTCGACAAGACTCGTCTGGCTTCGTCATCGTTTTGCACCTTCAAATATATGAAAAAAAAAGGTATACTGACCGTTGAAACTCACGCTTGTAAAAATCATTTCCTACCAACTTTGAATTAACTGTTAAAATACCCATTTAAGAGTGTTTCAATGATATGAAGGGATGAACAGATTTTGTGAACGTAGCCTAACTAGGGAACCTTGTGTGACTCCTTTTGAGTCTGATTTCTGCCCAAGTGAACGTGGCTACCCGGTCTTGACTTTGAAAGATTTGTGTGAGCATGGCGGTCATACTTTTCTCTCCCAACTGATCACTATTGTGTAGTGGATGAGACAAAGTGTGAACCCACTTAAATTTAAACTACACATTAGTTAAAAAGTGTTTTCAAGTCAAGATACAAGAATGTTTCCAATAGTAAACTGATGACCAAGTGGATAATTGCGATAGGGAAGTAAATATTTTTAAGCTTTGACTTGTCAATATTGTTCCAGAAATGCCCTAGGCGCTCCAGCACATAGAGGCTGGCCGTCTCGAGAATGATGAATTAACACTTGATTGACCTCTACACAGCAAATGGTGAGCTAGCAGGTGTTTTGGTACTTTCTTTTATGTCGGTTTTACAAGTGGAACGTTAAGGCGAGTGGATATTGTCACCTGCACGTTTGTTGTACCTTCGTTCAAGAGTATGTATTTTAGAAATGAAACGCCTATATATATGAATACTGTTTTTTTTTTTTGCATGTTTTTGATGCTATTGTACGTCGGTTTTACAAGTGGAATGAACGTTCAGGTCTTCTGCAGGTGCATTATACCTTCTATTATATGTAGCTATTTTTCTAGTGGAATGTTAAGCGAAGTGAATATTGTTAATTTTCACACATGATAATTTCTCATTTTAAGTTAGGTTTACAAGTGTGGAATAGTTCCATAAATGTATATTGTCTCCTGCACGTGTAGCATCTATCCTTTAATGCTGAATTTAAGAATGTGATTTCAATGTAAATGAACACTGTCAAAACTATACGCATTTTTTATCGATTTGAGAAATGAAACGTTAAGATAAATATGTAGACATGATAACCTATATTTATATGGAGTATAAGTTTTATTCCCATGTTACAGCTGGAACGTTAGGGTAAACGTACAGTGGCACTTTCACATGCATTATGCTAGTTATTTTCATGGCAATTTTACATGTAAAAGGGAAAGGTAAACAGATATTGTCCTTTTCCCCAACAATTTGCCTCAATTTAAATGAACTCACTGGCGGGACACTGAGGTTCGTGGATACTGTCTCTATCATTTGTGTATGGTAACTTTTTTGTCGGGTTGTGAGTTGACCTGGACCTCGGCTCCTGTTTGAGAATGGACATCTTGCTCTATCTATTTTCAATCTCATGAAACGCATAGACAGATGAAAGTTGTTACTTAGATGTGTACTACTGTAGATAGAAACTTATTATCGAGTGATATGTTAGTTACTGTTATGCTCATTAATTTTATTTCAGTTTCATAAAACGATTCGTTGATTTATGATTATTTTCTCCAATGAGGTTATGTATTTGTTAAAGTTTGTTAGTATGGCTGTTAATATATTTGTTTGTCAGTCTGTCTGTCACTAAAATAACTCAAAAAGTTTTATATAGATCTTGATAAAAATTTACAGTGCTTATTAAGTATGGTAGAAAAAACAGATAATATTTTTTTGTAAAGATCCGTTCTACCGACTGTTTGTCTACCTGTTTTTCTTGGCAATATAGCTTATCTTCATGAAATTTGTAGGAAGTGTTTGAGATGTTACGGAAACTAAATGGCCAATTTTTTTCTGACGATCTGTTAGTCAGTTTGTCTGTATGTTCGTTTTTTTGTTTGTCAGAAAAGTTATGAACGGATCTTCATGAAATTTGTAAGAATCGCTAGAAATGTTAAGAGGAATAAATGTAATCAAACGTTTGTTATTATTTGCGTATTTTTCTCTTTTTATGTCTTTTGTCAGATCATGACTCAAAAAATCACTGGCGGATATTCGAGCAATTTATGGGAATTTCCGAAAATGTTGCGAGGTATTGTTGATTATACTTTCGTGATGATTACAAAGAAAACGTTCTCAATTCAGGACCAATAAAGTTTTTTGCTAATATTGCCGTTGCGTTTTGAAGTCATGTGCTCTCAGAGAGCCTCTCTAGTTATTATCTTAGACCTACTGAATAATGATTCAGTATATTATGAAATTGCGTATGTTAAGATAATTTTTGCAAGCCCGTAAGAAAAAGAGAGTACACAGACGTCAATAAAGTTACTGTCCTGTAACCAAAGTACCAAATCATATGTTAGCGCCGGTAGTATCACATTCAGCTTGTTATCAAATATTAGTCATTTGGAAGTAGGCTATAAAAAACCTTCTAACTAACACTGCAGCAGTTAAGATTAGGTCAGATTAGATATTGGTGAATGGACGGACCAAATAGCACATTACCAGCGAGGTGATAAAATCTATGTTTCGGCCCCATCTAAGCGGCTTCAAAAGCTATATTATGTTTTCGTGTTTCCTGCTTCATACATACAGGTATGATTTTAGATTGCATAGCTGTAGTGGAAACACAATCTTGGTTACAATACACAATTTCCACAATTTTATCAGGCAAGTTACAAGCTTTATTCGAGCCGTAACATCTTTCACTCTAAAAACTGACCATTCTGAGAAGTTATTATAAAACAAGGTTCATTATTTTCCATGATGTGAACTCCGTATTTGGCGAACAGTAAAGAACTGCCTGCAGTCATGCGTGAACTGCTCTCCCACTCTCTTTCCTAAGATCACACGCTGCCGTTTGCGACAACTTCATCACACATTACTACTTTTCTTGAACCCACTTTTTCGCTAACAGTTACAGATTGTTGAAATGAATTGGAAATAAACTGGAAAACGATCAAATAAAGTGTCACAATGACATTTAGAGACGTCAAAAGATCGTACCTGACAGGTCTGGTGTTTCCAAACCGGGTTGAAGAGTATGGCATCAAGCCACGGCCAAAAACTTGTGCTGGTGCGAGCCAGCAGCGAAGAGCGTGGGTGTAGGTATGAATGCACCCATAACTCTACAGCGGGGAGGCCAAAATAAAGGGAGAAAAATACGTTAACCGCAGGAATGTAGCCGCGCCGGTGAGGCATTGTTCTTAGGAGCAGCAAGCACTTGGTCCGTCCGTGCTTGAGGCGATGGTTGGAACGGGTGTCCAGCGGCGCTATTGTAGACCGTGCTGATGTTTCTTCTGCCCACAGCAATAGCAGATATGGTCATAGTCATATCGCTCTCTACACAGTTTTTATTGCTATTGCATGTAGTAAATTTCTCGAATAATTTCTACATGGAAGTGTGAAACCTTTCAAAACCCTAAAAGTCTATGACATACAGAATATTATTATCTGAAGAAATAAATGTGTCATGGAGGCGAAGACATAAAGAAAGCACAATAGCTAGTAGAAAGGAAGCTCACGTAATATTTTATTTGAATATAGTACAATTCACTATTATGCATGGTTGGAACCCACTGCACCTTGGGGTTTGACAGAATTCTTGGCCGCCCCATAAGCTAAAATCTTAAAATATGCCTTGGGGTGGCCAAAAATTCTATTGGGGTAACCTCGGTACTAAAATTGTGAAGAAGTTGCGAAGTGAGAGAATGCAGGTCGTACGATTTTGGATTAAGAGTAAAAGTTAAATTCATAATTGCTTTAGGATTATAGGACGGCTTAAGCGAAAACTAAAGTCACTGTAAATAAAATATTTTTAGTTTGAAAAACAGTTTAATCAAAAGCCAATAATATTTTTAGCTAATCATTGTCATGACAATAGACGACATTTTAGTCGAGGGCCAGCAATTTCTTTTATAAGTCTTTAAACTTCGGATTTTTATACATAATTCAATGGAAATCCACAACTAGTTAAAAAAATGATTTGAAAAGACAAATCAATAAAAAATCTATGCTACTTAAACTGCTACGCCAATACTACTTTCATCAATATTATAATTGCATTTCAAACGACTAGTTAATCGAATACTAATGAACATTTCTTCCTGGATCATAAAATTCAGGTAGACATTATAGGATCATACCTTCACTTCGCTTCTTCGACACAGATACTCAATAAACATTGATGAAGATTTTTTTGTGCGTTGATTGAACTACAAACATCAGGATTGAAAATTTTAGTCGATCTAAGATGCTACAGATCAGTGAATTTCCTGATAGTGGAATGATGACCAAGATCAGAAATTGAGCAGGTACATTAATGAAACCATTAAACAATTATTCCCCTCTTGTTATGATACATCTGTTATATTTCACTGTCATTTTAGATATTTACCAATCTTTGAGGGAATATTATCACTGTAGAATATTGTAGAAAATGTTATTATATTGCCGAGCGAAAATGGTGCCTGACACTTATTGTAAATAACCGGAGGATGAATTAGAAACTCTACTGATATAAACACTACTGTTATTTGAAAAAAAAGGTTATAGGAGCAGATATACAGTAACTATCATGGGACAGTTGGGGTGCGGCACACAAGTTGAACAAATTCCTGACCTGAGTAGATTGATAGGAACAGAAATACAGTATAGCAAACTATCATGAGGAAGCTGAGACACATTATGTTGAACAAATTCCTAGCCTGAGTAGATTGATAGGAACAGAAATATAGCAAACTATCATGAGGAAGCTGAGACACTCAAGTTGAACAAATTCCTGACATGAGTAGATTGATAGGACCAGAAATATAGCAAACTATCATGGGGAAGCTGAGACACGCAAGTTGAACAAATTCCTGACCTGAGTAGATTGATAGGAACAGAAATATAGTAAACTATCATGGGGAAGCTGAGACACACAAGTTGAACAAATTCCTGACATGAGTAGATTGATAGGACCATAAATATAGTAAATTATCATGGGGCAGCTGTGACACGCAAGTTGAACAAATTCCTGACCTGAGTAGTTTGATAGGAACAGAAATATAGTAAACTATCATGGGGAAGCTGAGACACAGAAGTTGAACAAATTCCTGACCTCAGAAGAAGGTCATAGGTGCAGAAAGATGCAAATACGCGATTGTCTGGCTGCTTGTAGAGCTAGACGGGAGTGGGAGCAGCATATAGAGCAGGATGCTAGCCACTGCACAAGACTATCAACGAGTGGATTGCAGGTGTCCAACTCTTGGGAGAAGATATATGATGTTGCTGAGAAGTAGAGAAAGAAATGTTTGGCCTTAGTATGAAATAGAAACAATGGAAATTAATAGAGTATGAAATTTGACCTCTGCACTATAGCCGTGCGGTCTGCAAGTGTCCAACACTGTTAGAAGATATATGATGGCGCTGAGAAGTAGAAAATAAGTTTGTAATAGAAGGTGCAAATAAATAAAATGGAAAATTCCATAGTCACTCTAGGACCTGTGGGCGAGTGTTGACTAACCATTGTAGAAAAGTTATGAGGTTTCTGAAAAGAAGAAGAAGAAGAATATTTTACAGCAGTGAAATTTGGCTTTTGAGCAGGCTGATATGATGCTTTACTAAAGAAGGTTGAGGCTAAAGTTGCTGAAATGTACAGAATCTAGTGTTTGTCCTAGAAAAGACTAGAAAAATAAAAAGAATAAAAGACAGGCGTGCTTGACTGTTGTCTGGAGACTCTGAAGGTGTTTTACAAATGTGCACTATATAAGGCGAGATAAACGCAGAAACTGTAGGAATGTCGAAAATACAAGTGATTTTAACACCTTTTCATTAAAATTAGCGATAAAAAAAATTCATGGAAGAAATAACCAATGCTAGTACAAATTACCACAGAAAGTTATCGCAAACGAAAAAGGCCTAAAATAATAAGTCCCAAAAAGAATATAATTATATATATATAATTAAAATTATAATTACTAGCAAATTTGAAAGATAATTAATATGTGGAGGACACAAGGGCATATCAGCGTATTAATAGCAATAACTGAAAATAGCCTAAAGTGACGAATCCCCTACAAAATAGCGTGCAGGTTAAAATGCATACTTGGAATATTATGACATTATTAATGGAAGCGTAATAGAGAAATAAGCATGTAAGTAACGAAAACTGCTAATAAAAGCACCAAAAAATGATCGAACATAATAAATCATTCAAAAGAATAACGTATGCACGCTACGACGCCTACGTGGGTCGTCCGTCGTAATTAATGACAGCTGGAAAGAGAATTAATATATGGAAGAAATGACAACTTGCAATAGAAATGACAGGTACCATAGAGCGGAGGAGAGGGCGTGCACAACCATGCCCTGAGTGTCGCCTGTGCTGTAGATCACTGAGGCCGATTGGCGTAAGCCAGCGTGACGGATAAACAACTGACTTTTGCATACGGACGAGACTTGGCACAACCTGCCAGGCTGCTCCACTCATCTCTATCGACGCGAATCTTGGCGAAGTTTAAAATAAGAGGTCTTTCTGGATACGAAGGAAATATGGTGAAGACTTGGTAGGTTGCTCCACTCATCTCGTTCGTAGAGAAGCTTAGTAAAATTGAAAATAAGGGTTCTTTCTGGATACGAAGGAGACCTGGCAAAGACTTGGTAGGTTGCCCCCCTTATTTCGTTCGGTGCGAAGCTTAGTAAAATTTAAAACAAAGGTTCTTTCTGGATATGAAGGAGACCTGGCAAAGACTTGGTAGGTTGCTTCACTCATCTCGTTCGGTGAGAAGCTTTGTAAAATTTAAAAATACTGATTCTTTCTGGATACGAAGGAGACCTGCCAAAGGCTTGGTAGGTTGCTCGACTCATCTCTTTCATCGCGTAGTCAAATTTCAAATAAAAATTCTATCTTCATTCTTGATACGGAGGAGACTTGTTAGGTTGCTCCACTTATCTCGTTCGCTGCGAAGGCAAGTGAAATTTAGAATAAAGGTTTTAATGGGTACGTAGGAGACTGACAAAACCTACCAGCTTGATTTACTCATCTCGTTTGATATGAAAATCCGTAAAATTTCAAATAAAGGTTCTTTCTGGATACTGAGGAGACTTGGTAGGTTGCTCCACTCATCTCGTCCGATGCGAAGTTTAGTGAAATTTCGAATAAGAATTATTATGAATACAGAGGAGACTTAGAAAAGACTAGCTAGGTAGCTCCTGCTATCTCGTTCGGAGCAAAGGTTAGTGATATTTACAATGAAGGTTCTTTCTGGATACGGTGGAGATTTGGCAATGACTTGGTTGGTTGTTGCACTCATCCCGCTTCTCACGAAGGTTAGTGCAATTTGAAATGAAGGTTTGTATAGGTACGTAGGAGACTTGGCAACAATTTAGTAGTTTTTTCCTTTATTCGCGTTCGATACGAAGTTTATTAAATCTTAGAATAAAGGCTTTTAACATGAAAACCAAGGTTACTTGACAAAACTTGTCAGCTTGCTCCACTCGTATCGCTCGATGCGAAGTTAATGAAATTCAAGGTACAAATTAGAGTAATTAAAGTGGATGAAGCAAGCAATTAAGTAGTTTTTGAAGAAGCCAACATGACAGATGACCATTTGACGTTCGTATTGGACGGGATACCGGTAAAACCTGCATAGTTGATTAATTCGTATTGCTTGATATGAATTCAGTAAAATTAAAATAATATCTAACGTAAATAAAATAGGTACACTCCGAAATTAAATAGCGCAAGCCAGCGTCAGGGAAAAACTAACATTTCCATCTCTGGTTGTCTTAATTAAACTAACAGGCTACTTCGATATGACTAATTCAGGTGATGCAAAAATTTTATGGCACGTGTTAAGACTATTGACTTTTAAATAAAGATGAAGATTTGATGGTTCGTGGAAAAAAAGTTTGAAATCAAGGTAAGACGGACTTTTAACGGAAATTTTTAAATAAAACAATGACTTTTTCAAAAGCAAATTTAGATTAGATAGGCGGCAGGAGATTGACCAAGAGGCCCATTCCCACAGAGACGCCGGGACTTACGCCCCGGTCCTCTATGAGCTATTGCCATTATGTTAGCTTGATATGGACGACAGTAAAAAAAGGAAGATCTCAGCCTCGAGTCGGTCATTCATGCACGCAAGTGCAATTTATAGCTGCTGATCTGCGGAACTCAGGAGCTTATTACTCCTGGAGGACGCGTTCTTAGTTGTGGAGGATGTCTCTCCCAATGTTTGTGAAGTCGATTTTTAAACGCGTTCACCGTCTCCGCACCGACAACGTGGGAGGGGAGTCTATTCCAAATCTTCACTATGAAATACGGAAATATATAGATTTCAATGTACATAGCAGTATCAGTGAAATAAATATTCATTCTACAAACTGAAAAGTTAATTGTTATGTTGTAATAAATTGTTTATAGAGTAAGATAAAAGTCCAGAAGATACGTAAAAATATCGGTGTTAAGGTAAAACGATAGTTTGACGACAATTGGAGACTATACTGGTAGTATTATGAAAATATTATAATGGATGTTGGAATATTAAACTTAGTGATAGAAGCTACCATTATGAGTTGAAAAAATACAGAGTTATCTAAGTACCATAGAGGTACTAGAGCAATGTTAACAAAACCTGCAGAGGCTTTTTTGGAATCAAGCTTTTCGTCATTAAAAAAACTGCTATAATAGGTACTAACATATCTCCGAAATTGACAGGCCACTTTTAAATTCTTTATTGTGAGACAAATATTTGACTAATCGCTCTAATTATGTTGAACGAAATTCAATTGAGTATCTTTGATACGCTTTAGCTGCACTTAAGAATTTCCGGGACAAAAATTTCTTGCCTTGAAAACGACTTTCACAAAGATTATCGAAAGCTTGGCCAAAAAAATTATGAAATCCAGAAGACGTCTTACTGAGAAAAAACCTAATAAATAATGTAACCTTTATGTCGATTATTTTCATCAATAAGTGATGAACATGCATAGTAATAGAAATGATGAGTATCGTCGGGCACAGTTCTTTTAGCCACCCCGCTGGTCACGGACTGCAGCATCACCTCTGCACAAGATGGGCGGCGTGCGTAACGTCGCCTGGACCTCGTCCGAAGTATCATCAAAGGTCAATAACGATTTTTCCAATTTTCTCACGCATTTGTATATACATAATAATTTGGCGTACAATATCTCTTGCATTCAGATAATGGCATAGCTTTTACAATTTTTCACGTATTCATGTAGTAACATGAAACTTACTACATAAAATACCAAATCAATGGAAAACAATAGCTTCTGTAGGATCACAACCTATGGAGACACAAACGCTTCTTAGATAGTTATCCTCTCGGGCGTTACCAGTCAGCTATATAGGTGGTTTGACCTATTCCATTCTAAAAGCCGCCACAGACGCTGATTAGAATTAGTCAGAATACATTGCAGGTGAAACAGATATAAACTGAAATAAGCCTGCGTCATCCAAATAAAGAAATAGAAAATTTTTATCATGGAGTGGAGGATTGTCAAATTGCAAACCTGCTCCACACAGGCATCTGTATAACAGCCGTAGGAGATATCGCTTAGTCAAGTAAAATTAGCTTATTTTTCTTCATAAATTCCAGAGTATTGGTGCTTTTCTACTAGCTGAATTGCTTAGATTATAATTTTTTTCTATATTTTGCTTCGTGTATGTCCATAGTAGTCCAGTCGCAACAAATTTTATGTGTTTCGTATGTACATAGATATGCGAATTTTACTTTTTAGGTACCTAACTTTATTTCTCTATTTATTAACACTAATATTTAGTCTTTAATTTTCGTAAACTGTGCAGAATTTAAGTATACTGAGTATGTCTCGTGGTAGCAATTTCAATATGTTGTAAATAATTTGTGTGTTTCTTTCAATGTTTTTACATTTTTACCCGTTTCTTAGTTAACTTTGTAGTCTTGTAATTTTTTCTTTGATCAGGTATTTTACTCGCAACATAATCTACCTTCACAATGTTTCTGATGTGACACTTTTCCATATGGCCAGTAGCAGTTGAATAATGTGCACTAACTTTACATACATCTGCTACAATTTAAATACTTTTAACATGACGAGTGTTAGCTATTTTAACATGTTTAACCTTACAAATGCTGCAGTTTTGATACATTTAACATGACCTGTGGCTGCAATTTTTGCACAGTTCAACCTCAAGGATGTTATAATCTACATGCTTCTTTCGATGTCCAGTTGTTTTAATATTAATTACTTGGACTACAACTCGTACATGATTCATGGTCTTTTCGAGAGCAATTTCCATTACCAAGAGCACCCAAATTATCTCAAGACCGATAATTTCGAGCCTCCCGCTCAGTGGGATCGTGAGCACGTAATGATTATCTCCGTCCTATTCGTGCAGCTCAATTATCGTTTTAATATAATCGTTTCTTTCCTTTTTTACCCACTGATTTACTGTGACATACATTGTTATGGTGAATGCTTGATTTTTTTTCCTGAAAGTTGGTAACCGCCATAGTCTCAAAAATATTGCATAGTTTGATTTGAATTTTCACTTCATTGTTTGATTGTAATTACAATTTTATTCTTTGATCAGAATGATCATTGCACTACTTGATTAAAATTGTTTTTCAGTGCTTGTATAGGATCAATATTTTATTGTCTCACCTTATATTGATCTACAATATGATATTTATCTCTGCACTACTCTTGCAGTTCAATTATCGGGCTAGTATTAATGTTTCTCTCTCCTGTTTCAGATTGACTTACTACGGTGCACATTGCTTATAATGAATTCTGATTAGCTTTAATGACAGTTGGTGACTAACTTTAATAAAATATTGTTTCAATGTTTGATTGAATTATCGTTCGTAATATTTCCGCTTAAAACTGGAAATTTTCTACCTTTTGAATCCAGGCTGACCTGAGTAAGAAAAAAAAAAAAAATACGCAAGCGTATCTTGGACTAATTTCGAAATATTGCAGTTATCTAACCACCTAACCTGTAAGACGCGGATACACGTGAGAAGAAATTAACTGGCATATTTGTAGAAGCTATACATAATACGCGGCTCATGTACACAATTTTTCCTTGTAACTGTGTAAAGCTCAGCGTGAAACCTCTACTAAAGCGGAACTGCGGGATCCCCGGTTATTAAAACCAGCGGTAAGTTAAAAAAAAGTTTAAATTCCGTGATTCGGTTGTAAAATACTTCTTTACAGCGTAACATTTTAGTACTTTTTCAAGTACTGCTGTCTCAATCGCACGAGTCCTCACAAAAACGATCCCGAGTGTTTTCCGATAGCATCGTAGATTATTAACAGCGTCTGGTATCAGTACGACGAGTATAACTAATTGACTGCAGTTTCGTGCATTTTATGGAAATTAGGGAAATTCCGAAACCTTCCCGCTTTTATAGATAACAATTTAGATCGGCGATACAGATAAGGGGTCGTTCCTGGAGAGGTTAGCTTCAGGACTATGCTATTTTCTCCATAATGAGTTGCGCAAAATGACGTCAGATTATATAAAAGAGAAGAAAGTGACTGGTGCATGTCTCATTTACGGTTTTTTTTTTTTATGCAAAAGAATATTAAGAGACTATTAAAGTTGATATAATTTGCCAGATAGATAGACTTATGTCTCTGTCAACATACTGAAAATTTTTAGCTTTTGATACTCCTAATTCACATCTAGGCTATAATTATTTGCAGAAGTACAAATATTACTATTAAATTATCTACTGTCTAATAGACAAGGTTGCCGTGACGGTGCGCAACGTCAAAAGTTTCCAAGCTCTAAGGCTTTCGACGAAATTTTATCCAACTGACGTAAAACTGAATTATTTTTAAATTTCATATATAGTACAGAATAGAAACTAGAGCACTCTAGGAGCGCATACCTCCGCCAAGCAAGGCAACGGTAGCAAAACATTCAAATTTGCTCTGAAACCATAATTTTCTTTGTATAAACTCCAAAATCTAATCATTTGTGCCTTTATTTAATAATAACAGCTTATGCAATTTTCTTGAAGATCCGTTGATAACTTTTTGAGTTATACTGCTAACAAACGTTAAGACAAACATGAGTCAAACATACAAGCGAAGAAATCGATCTGCACCAAAATAGAATCATTTATGTCTTTTAACATTATCAACAAGCCCTATGAACTTCATAAAGATCCATCCATTATTTTCTGAGTTATTGTGTTAACAATCATAAAATTAAAAAAGTGACAAACGAACGAACAAACGGATCATTACCAATATTTGGTCATCTACTCTTTGCTTTACATCTAACAATTCATGTTAATTTCATAAAAATCCATTTGTAACTTTTCGAGTTCTAGCATTGAGAAAAATGAGACAAACAAACAAACAAACAAACGAATGGACATATCTTCGCCAAAAGTTAATCATCTGTTCCTCCTAACATACCAAACAAGCCCTGTAAATTTCGTCCAAATCGGTTCATAACTTTTTGAGTTATCTTGGTGAAAGATAGACAAAGATACAGACAGACAGACAAACACGACGAAAACATAACCTCCTTGGCTCAGGTAATTAATATGTTTGGCTGTAAGTTGACTTGAGCACTTATTCTAGCTGAACTGAACATATCCTAATGTGACCTAACCTATTTTTGCGTAACTGAACCAATGCTAACCAAACCTTTCCTAATCTAACCTAATCTTAGACATAGTTTGAGGTAGACTCCATACTCATATACCATGCCCGGATCTTACCAAGTCTTTACCATCTGTTCGGCCATTTGCTGCCATGTACCGACTTGAAAACGGAGCTGTTGATATACTGAAAGCTCTATTATTATATCATATAACACCATGATTTATCTGAGAGCCGTATTATTATATTGCAGTGGTGTGTATTTATCTCCATTAAAGCTGTATTATTGTATATTAACTGAGAGCTGCATTATTGCATTTTGTATATGTAACTCCGAGTTGTATTATTGCACGTTATGTTTAACTTAGAGCTTCACATTCTCTACGCATTAGAAACTTGTAAAGAAACGCATCATAGTCGACTCATAAAATATAAGCCCATGAAAAATTAATTTCCAAGAACTGAAGGGCCACTCTCTATCATCCATGGTTTAAAACCAACTAAGAAACCACATTACTTGAGATGAAAAGGCTCTTTCGTTCAGGTGGTCTGGTGAAGGTGGTCAATTTCAAAAGATTTCGAGTGGTCTATTGTTACCGTTAAAAAATAATTGTCACATGAGTTTCCAACTGGAAAAGAAGAAATCCACCCCAGGTAAGACCATACAGTTCATTTCACTTGAACGGCGACCCACTGACCTTATGTTAATTGGGACACGACGCCCTAATCCATTATCTTTCATGCCTTAGCTAACTTAACATCTCTTATTCCCCAATAGGCTGCTACAAATAATCGATCCTAGGCTCGGATGAGTCTCTTTTTTTTACAGATAAATAAATGACTTTAACATAACGGCAATAACTCTTAGAGGGCCGAAGCGTTAGTCTGAGAATGGGCCTGTTGGTCCGTCTACTGCCACCTATGGAATCTAAAAAAGTGCAGGAACCTTTTCAACAATAATTTTAATTTCTTCAGTAACAATTACGGTATTACAGTACGGGTTCAATTATCTCTTATTTACTTGGTGGACTAAGTCCGTAAGTACAATAACCCTTGTATGTATAGCGAGGGTGATATCTGCTGGGTTAAGGTATTTGCCATATTGAAGCCAGCGGTTGTTTTTTGTTATTACCGTTTAAAATAAAGACATTCAAATTTCGAAGATGACTCGCGTGATTGACTCGTGACAAGATGACTCTTGTCATCACCGTATTTAAATCATCACATTATAATCTATGAATGAAAAACTCTGTAGCATCTCTCTGTTTCACAAAGTAACGTTCAAGCACGTCAAGAATTACCATTAGGTTTATCCAATATATAAATATATTCTCACCAGGAGAGCCTCTGAAATTATATTTTGTCTATGTAACACTGCTCAAGTACATCAAGCACTGTACATATCTGATGTAACTAGCCTGCTAACTATAAGTTCAAGCCCGTCGGTTACAGAGCGCGTTCGATTGGGCGCTGAAATTGAACCATCGAGGCTTAACTTGCTTGAAACTTCACAGAGAAGCTTTGGCTCTGCCGCATTAAAACTTATAGCAGGTGTTAGAAGCAACTCGATTATGTTGAACCTGTTGAATACTCCATTTTAGGGAACAAGCTTGAGTTTTTGAAAGTCCCACGGGTAGCCGATCAAGGACCAATGTTTCAACCTCAATTCAACGGGTCGAAACCAGGGCCCCTGCCTGAATTTTCGAACAAGCTTAATTTTGGAACTCAATACAATATTGAACTAATAACGCTCAAGCACGTTGAACTTAGCAATTTGTTTAACTACCTAGTGACTCTCAAGCTCGTCGAACTAACGATTCTCTTTAACTAATGACGTTCAGGCACGTCAAACATAACATTTTATTTAAACTACTGACGCTGAAGTACGTTGAATTTAATCGTTCACTGTTATTCTTATCTCCAGCCAACTCTCGAGCACAATGTTGGTATTTTCACCAACAACGCACAAGGAAGTCAAGTAGTTTTTTTATTCGCTGTAGCACGTCTAACTTTATTTCTTTATTTCACTAGCAACGCATAAGAAAAGAAACGCTGGAGGTGTTTTGGTTGCTGCGGTTGTACTCCAAGCTGTCCGAACCTTAGGCCCATTTCTTTTAGCTGTCACGGCGTCTACCTGTGCTTCACTAAGGACATTATTCACGGTCGGTGATTTGTCCTGGCAGTGCACCTGTCCCTTATCTCCATGAGAAAGACCCGCTTCTCCATGAGAAAGAACGGACTTGTTACTTCGGCGCAATGGTAGAAGATTATCCTCCAACGCTTCACGAGTGTGTGTGTTTTTTTCAGAAAGAACTAAATTGAGGCTTAAATCCTGGTGGATATTCTTGAGCAGCATTGCTTTACACTTTTATTTTCACATCGAGGTACTATCAATCTTAGGCCATGTCTCAGGCTGATCATATAAACCGAAGAAACCCTGCGAGTTTGACGTAGCTACTATATGATCAAAATTCTGCTAGAAATTCTACGAAGGTAGACAAATACCCAAATCTGTGTGTTGCTCTGACATTAGACAAATGCCCAAATTCTTGTGTTGCACTGACATTAGACAAACGCCCAAATCCTTGTGTTGCTCTGACATTAGACAAATGCCCAAATTCTTGTGTTGCACTGACATTAGACAAACGCCCAAATCCTTGTGTTGCTCTGACATTAGACAAATGCCCAAATTCTTGTGTTGCTCTGACATTAGACAAATGCCCAAATTCTTGTGTTGCTCAGACATTAGACAAATGCCCAAATCCTTGTGTTGCTCTGACATTAGACAAATGCCCAAATCCTATTTTTTGCTGACATTAGACAAATACCCTAGTCCTTGTGTTCCTCTGACACGTGTCACGACCATATTAACGTCTAAAAATGATTAGGACACCCATAAACGTCACTCAACTTCTGTAAGCCTGACATACTGTGTGCCTAGATCATCCTTTAGCAATTGCGAGATTGGTCGAACGGACCAACGAACTTTCTCGACTTAGACGCACTGTGAGGCTTACATTATTGGGGCGACAAGAAATGTCAACGACAGTGTGTGACTTCAACATACTGCACTACAGTAGGACTCTTGAAGCGGAGACTTCTGAAAACAGAAAAATTCCCTGAAATGAAGACTTTCCGAAACAGAGATAATCCGGAAACGTATTGAGTATATAGTGTTAGCTCTAAAGAATTGTGACTATGGCAGACGCCAAATTGATTGACTAGCAGAACAGTGTAGTAATACTCAATTTTTAGTGAATACTACACTACAACGTCAAGATTAGTTACAGTGTAAGTCAATGAAAACGAACCACGAACGAAAGGGAAACAGCTGTTTTATAGAACATATAATCTCGAAACGAAAATACTTCTCGAAACGGACACATTACTCCTCGGGGTTCCACTGTACCACTATCCTCCACTGACATTTTTAGTTTATTCAAAAGAACAAGAGAACTTGCACAACTCTGTATCATTATCCAAACAAAACAATTTACGTAATTCAAACCGCGTAATCTAAACTGACCATCACACCAGGGGTTGGTATGCAGGCTGTAGCAGCCAAGGCCTGGCTCCAGCCTGAGCTTACTCTGGCCAGCTCCTGAAATAAACCAGTCCTGGGAGGCTACCGCAGAACTGGTAGCACAGGTCTGGTTTAATCAATTTATCGTCCCTACGGCATGCCAGTCATTATGAATGTTTTAATTGCCCTCTCTGTCAGGTATTGTTCCAACATGGCGACAGCAACCAGTAGCCATAGGCTTTTTTGTGTAACATTTTGATTCAGGTATTGTTCCAACATGGCGACAGCAACCAGTAGCCATAAGCTTTTTTGTGTAACATTTTGATTCAGGTGTTGTTCCAGCAGGGCGACAGAAACTGGTAGTCATAAGCCCTCTCTCTGCAACATTCCAACTGAAATACAGTTATGACGTTCAAACACTGTTTTATTACCCTAAATGTACATATTCAGCAACCTGCCATAAAGCGATTGACAGTTAAAATTGGTTCAAAATACGGAGTAACTCATAATTTTTAAAATACAGCATAAATTCAATCGAAATTTGGTTAGTTTACGTACTTGCTGTAATTTTTCGGTGGGCCAACTTTCACGTATGCTTGATTTATATTACTTTAGGAATTACCAAACTCTTGATGTGCAATACAGCGATTTACACAGTTCAGATTGAACCAATAATCGATTAGCCGCTGTGCCCAAAACGTAGATTGCAGTAAATTTAAGACTTTGAAACCACAGCGGTCATGATGGGGAGGACTCGCATAAAGAGAACCCAGAACCGATCTCGTCGGAGGTAGCAGCTATTTTGAGAAAAGTTAGAGCTCCCTAACCAATGTCTGAGTCGTGACTGACGAAGAGTTTGTGGAGTTTAGCTGAAGCGTGAGCAATTTTACAGCGTGACCTGCTGGGTATTTCGCTGTTGTGGCCAGTTAGACGGCTGCTCTGCGGGCCAACCTGACGGCTCTGAAATGGCGCCGTGGTGGTTATGATAGCAGCGTGGGTGAGATCGGGAAACCCATGGGAAATCTTTATAATTAGAATCGAAACACGGGTGCCATCGGAAATCCCATGGAAAATCTTTGCAATTACAATCGAAAAATGGGTGCGATCGGGAAACGCTTGCGTAATCTACGCAATTAAACGTAAAACAGGTGTGACCGAGAAACTGGTTGGGAAACTGGAAAATTTTCGCACTTAGAGGGGAGATTTGGAAGCGATAAGATATATCTATTGGGAAATGGGAATATTATTGCAATTGGAGTCACGAGTGTACCTGGAAAATCTCTTTGAGAAAATGCTTAATGCTAAAAGCTAGTAGTAACCACGGATTTCGGTAACCATTGAAAAGTTGTTCCCAATACAGCCGTGCTTCCGCTAAGCTACAGTTTCTTCTAAGTAGTGCGAATAAATTTTACGAATTTTTCAGTGTCAATAAAAGTTGTAGGAATTGACTAGATATCTAGCGGTTAAAACATTTTTTTGACCTTTCGTGACGACTGATTTTACCCAATTTTTCACTTTTTCGGCTTTGACACGCTAAGCGGTGTCACTATACCGGAACGTTTACTGACTGAGAAGGGAAGGAAATCAATAGTAATGAAAATACACATGCATTGATTTCCCTCTTGGACTACAAAACTGCTATATGATAATAGCACACACAGCTAGGAGTGAGTGAGATACGCTGGACCATGGGTATATTTTACAACACCAAGGGTGGGTTTGATTGACCAATGAAAACAGAGTTAATTTTTTTAGGGATGCTTGCGGCGGAACTTAAATTTCACGAGTAGGAATTGTTTTCTCGAGTTGGGTTTCCCGCGGTAACCGCAAATCAAACGGATTCCTCCTGTGATGAGTAAAAATTCAATCCTCTTCAAACCCACGGGGAGAAGAATGCAATCCTTTTCATCCAATATTGCGGAATACGTTGCCATCCTGCTCATCCCCATAATTCAATGCCATTCTTCTTACCACCACAATTCAAAGCCTTCATTCTTATCTCCAAAATTCAATGTCATTTTTCTTATCGCCAAAATTTAATGCCATTCTTTTCACACACACACTTCAGTGCCATTCTTCTTATCCACACAATTAAATGCCATTCTTCTTACCAACACAATTCAATGCCATTCTTCATATCACCGCTATTCAATCGCCAATATTTACTGCCATTTTTTCTATACCCAGAATTTAGTGCCATTCTTCTTATCCCAGCAATTTAATGCCATTCTTTCTTCTTATCCACACAATTCAATATCATTCTTCTTATGCGTACAATTCGATGTCATTCTTCTTATCCCCATAGTTTCATACCATCCTTCTCATCTCCATAGTTTCAAGCCATTTTTCTTTTCATCATAGTTTCATGATATCCTTCTCATCCTCACAGTTTAATGCCTTCCATCTCACCTCACTGTTCCATGCCATTCTTCCCATCCCTCTGCCCAACATCATCCATCTCATCTCCGCAGCGGAGTACTGCCGATCCACATCCACGTTTCCTCCCCCACCGAAGAGAGGGAGGGGCGCAAGGAGGTGGGTGGTGGGCAGGTAGGTGGGAGCACATACCACCACCGGTGACTGGTGATGCACCTTCTGATAAAAGCATTCATGGAGGAGAGGGCAGAGAGGGTGTGGGGGAGGAGGTGTGGTAGAGGGGACAGGGGCTGCCCCCAGGGCGAGGTGACTGACCATGAGCCGTACGGGACCTGCGATGTTAACCTTTTCTTTCAGCCGCTCTTACACGTGGAATATTGGACGCATAGTTAAGCGGCACCGTATGATTTGGGACAAGTTTTGGAGTACTATGTTACATGGGACAGATTTTGGGGTATGATGCGATGTGAGAGATTTCGGATATTATGTGAAATGGGACAAATTTCTATTACGATGAAAAGTGGAGCAGATTCTAGCGGCAAAAAAAAAAAACTGTTCGACATGTAATAATTTGACACGAATTGGGGCATGGTATAATTTAGGATGAATTTACGGATATGAAATCGTGAAGAACATATTTTTGGACACAACATTATGTGGGTGCTTGTTTAGTTATGCATATCTTGGACAAATTTTGGCGCATGGTGTGGTGTACGATAGATGTTGGTGAATGTGATGGGAATATTCTAGTCATAATGTGATTCGGGATACAGTTGAGTGAATGGAGTAGAATTCGTCAATTTGTACTATCTATTGCGATGCTTACACAAAGTACTCTTTTTCCGGTCATTGTTATTCACTCGTGCTGCTAGAAACCTACAAAAATTTGCCGCAATTTCTACACTTGTTACAGTGGTTCTGTTTGAGTTCCAGAGAAGGACTAAAATGATCTGACGCGCTGCCCATGGTACTCAAACATAGAAGTTTGCAGTGTTTATATATATATACTGCATACAGTACAGTATGTGGGTACGAACTGGATAGCTCGCCACGCCCGTAACGTCAGCTATACGAGAGCATGTTATTTTTTTATCTAAATCGAAGAAATGCTATGAGCTTCTTTCCTGGAAAATATCTGGCACAACTGGGGCCAAAAATCTGATATACATTTAAGGGACAAAATGGACCAGAGATATATGCTCGTAAGCGAACTGTAGTTCGTTAATTAGGAAGATAATCTACGTGTTCCTAGTGTATTAATAATTAGTATGTAGTTCCAGTAGGTAAAGCGATCCTATCAGTCCACACATACAGTATATATGTATTGAGCTATTTATACAATACCATTCATAAAGGTTACCCCAAGACGATAAGGTTAACAGACTAATACAAAGATTATACACACGTCCCGGTAAGGGTTAAAGGTAAATATTCACGGGTAGTAATAAAATGGTGATCGGCAAGTGAAAGAAGCCTCAAGAATTTCTCAGGTGATGAACTGCGTTAATAAATCAAGGACATAAATCAGAAAATAAGCTCAGCGTTGAGAATTGGTTTGCTCACCCATGTTCATGGCCTCCTCCTGGTCGTCGCCAAAATTTTATTGGAACGCTCACTGGCTTGGAAAAAGGAACATGTTAATGAGGCGGTAAAATATTTGTTTCGGCAGTTCTGTGAGTACAATACACACACATATATATAGTATACTAGGGTACCCTACCGTTAAGATAATGACAAAGAGCTTGTGAGAAACCTTTTTATATTGTTCTTGCTTGGGGTACGGATTCTGCTGTATAAAATATAAGTTTCTCATATATAAACCTGTAGATTTGATCCTCTCTTAAATCAGCGAAATATGTGTCATAATGAATTTTGGGGAGCAAAATTTCCCGCCTGAATACAAAAATCTGCAATTTTACTTCTTTAAATGCTCGAAGGTCAATCGGCACTAATAAACATAGTTAATCCAAAAGAATAGACAGAAAACAGCTCTCGTGTGTATCGTGGATACCAACAGGGAATCTTTTAGCATCAATACTTGGCGGCAATAAGAATTATTGAAAGTGCTTTGGCCCCTGCTCAGTGTGCAGTATGAACTGTAAGGAAGAAATTCAGCAATCTACTATATAATAATTCACGTTGTGTTTTTATTTATTTATTTATTTATTTATATATCTATATCTTTCCTGTCACGCTCTATGGGAATAAGAAAGGAGAAAATTCAGATTTCAAAATGTAAAAAAAAGTGGGATACCTTGCAATTTTTTTTCGGCGAAAAAAAAAGTTGGGTACCTTGCAATCTTTTTCTTCAGTATTAGATAGGGGAAAAATGAGGAAGCCCACAAGACGGCGGGGGTTTTGGTGAAGTGTTAATTTTTTGCCGTCATTTATAATGACGGCATGGGCCACTAAAAATATATATATCCAATTTCTTAGGCAGAATGCTGAATTTTCAATAAAGAAGCCTTCTGAACAGTAATAAGCACAGGAGACAGCGG